>OY856412.1:838436991-839036991 GCA_963693085.1 Alisma plantago-aquatica | reverse complement strand
AATGTGCCCGAGATCAACGGAGGGTGTGAAGGATGGTAATGGAAGTGGCATTGATAGGAGGATCTAAGATGGAGTGAAGGTGGGCCCCAGTTGAAAATTCAACCTCATCGTGACCTGCATGATATCAATACATACCTTAGTCAATAGGCTTGATGATTCAACCATTTAAGCAAAATTGCATATTGTAAGATTTAGGAGATGAAATCAAATGTATTAAGTCGAATTGGGCCCAAGATGGTGACTGAAATCATGGTGAAAATGGATTCATCAAAACACCCCGAACTTAAACATTGCTCATCCTCGAGTAAAAAAAAAATCTGAGACAGTCTCCAAATGAATACTTTCAACTCGTGTAATTGCCTCATCTTCATATCCTGATTGTTTCCTTTCTGCTTAGTATGACTAAGCATCTCAACTTCCTGAGATCACCGAACACATCTTACCATAACTTCATTCCTGAGTTTGTTTTCCAACATCACTTCCTCCTTAGTTTTTTCAACAACAAGCATTTCTAAGAGTTTCATAAGAGTCCAGAGATACCCGCAGAACAACAAGTGTACACCTAATCTGACACTGGTGTACTTCAGGATAGAGGAGGCATTCATTATGCCTTTAGGTGGAAAAAGGAGTGAAGAATGATATGGAAGGAAAATGATTATCACTCATCTATTCGATGTGAGATTTATTATATGGTTGCAATTACATTGATTGAATTTTTTGTGCGAATCTCTCCTCTATTCGACTCGAGATTGTAAAAAAATTTGTGTGCGCATTGGCATCTATTCTTGGTGGTACGCCCCTATTAAATAGCGAGGGGTATGGAAGAAGCCGATATAGATAGAGGTGGTGTGCCACCCTGAACTTAGGGTCTGTCACTATTTTGTCTATTTTTGTTTCTTTTTTATGGATGGAGGGGTAAGAAGATGATAGAAGAAGTGTAGAAGAGAGTTCAGATTACAATGCAACTTGATTCATAATTCGGTGCACCAGGTCATTCTCCTTATCCTATTCTGCTCAAATAATGACTTGATGAGGATATGGTGGGGGTTGCATGTTATTATTCCACTTGTCAGTTAGGAAGCATGATGTGTTTGATCCCTATCAGTTCGACAAACACTTGCCATTTTTGTAGAAGGATCATGATGTTAGGATTCATAAGATTCACAAGATGATTTCAATCAAAAGGCTAGTTTCAAAAAGTGGACCTCTTGAGTATTTGCTTCGAATAAGGGGGGTATAATGATTCAAAATGCATAGAGAGAGAGAAACTATCCAGCTAGGTAATGGATTTTATTGAAACAAAAAGTGTCAAAACTTCATCAAGTTTGTATACAATCTCTTTGAAAACTTCAATTTTTTTTTGAAAATTTTGATAAAAAATGCAACGATGAACGATGAAATCTTATGTCTAAAATAGATGGGTGTGGGTGAAAAGTAAAGTACGTACCACCCATCCTCCATCCCAAACTTATAAATTTTCTCGTCCCGAGAAAACTCTAAATCTGAGATGGAGGGGAAAATTCATGCCGGTTGGACCACCAGATGTGGTTGCGTTCCAATCAGCGTGCGTCCTCCATCAGAAAATCTAAAAAATTAAAGTTAATCAGAACTTAAGATAGCATTTCGCGATACAATTTTTATTCAATGCAAAATTTTCTAAAAAGTAAACACAAATTTAGGGAAATTTTCTAATTCAAAACTAAAGTAAAAACAAAATTATTGATCGGGTTGCCTCCTGACAAGCGCCTTTGTTGTACGTCAATGGCTCGACGTGGATACTATCACCATGGTGGGGCTCTGAGTGGATTTTGAGCTGGATTGACATATTCTCTTGGTGGTTTCTTTCTCAACCATTCATTTATCCTTTCTTGGATTCTGTCCTATTTTATTTTTCCCCATACAGAGCGGGTAGTGTCGGAACACATAGGGAAAAAACTTGAGTTTTGTCACTCAATGTGAGGCAAAGAATATTTGAAGGGAGACTAAACAGCTTCATTGATAAAGTAGTGTTGTTGAGGCTTGGAAGAAAAGTTTATTTGTTGATGCACTATCCCTTCTTCATAGCAATGCTGGTCATTAATGTCAATTAGATATGGATCTGGGGGATTTTCTTGGTAGAAACTACAGTCCAAATCTTGTTGAAGAGGGAAGATGAAATCATTGGTCTCTGTCTGTTGGGCTACCTGTGCATTCAAGAGGATACTTGTTTCTAGATGAGGAGGCTCATGGACACCTGAAGAAGGTTCGATGTGTGTATCAATAGGGTTGAGAGGTGTCTCCTCCATAGTTGATGACATTTCTTTTGTCTCTACATAGACTGGTTCACTCTTAGTCTCCTCTTCATCATGGTCCTTTTCTGAGGGAATATTAGACTTTTGGGTAAGGAATTCCTGCTACATTTGAGTGAATTGATTAACACAGTCAACAAAATATGCTTCTTCTTCTTCTTCAATGCGCTCCTTAGTGCTTTTGGATGTATGGAAATCAAAAGATTGGTTTCCCACCCTTAGGGTCAAGACTCCAGCTTCAACATCGACCAAAGCTCTAGTGGTTGAGAGGAAAGATCTTCCAAAAAGGAGGGGGTAGTGTGGATTCTCCTTGACATCCATAACTACAAAATCACACGGGACATATAAATGCCCAAGCCTTACGGGGATATCCTCTATGATACCAATTGTCTTGATCATTGAGGAGTCAGCAAGTTTGATGGACATTCTAGTGGGTAAGAAGTTGGTGAGGCCCAATTTGTTCCATAGGCTAAGAGGAATGATTGAAATTCTAGCTCCAAGATCAGCTAGACCTGGTCGGTTGATTGAATCGCCTATCGAGCAGGTAATTCCAAAAGATCCAGGATCCTTATGCTTGCATGGTATCCTATCCATCACTAAATTAGATGGTGTTCTTGACAATTTCACTATCTGATGCTCTTAAGTTTTGTACTTCCGATAGAGTAGGAGTTTGAAGAACTTTGACCATTGGGGCATCTCAGCCATGGCATCCAAGAGTCGGATATTGACAAACAACTTTTTCATGATTTCCTTGAATTTGTTGAACCTAGTGTCGAGCTGGGTAAAGTTAAGTCAATTTGGAAATGACACACGAGGTTTGTACACTGGAACAACTGGCTCAGGCGAGTCTTCTGCATCAACAACAATATGTTCCTCAAAACTTGACTTGTCGGTCTTATCATTCTGAGTGGCACCTGCACTATGCCCAACACCTTGGACATTTGTCACAGTGACAAGAGTCGTGGGTTCTGGTAAGATAAAGCCTGAATGAGTTGTTACAGCTTTAAGTTGTTCCATGTGCCTCAGATTGTCTTCTGGTTTCCCAGCTAAAGCTCCAGAAGGTGTCTTGAGGCTAGCTGCAAGTTGAGCTAGTTGAGATTCGATGGCCTTCTGGTGTGCTTGCTGGTTAGCTATCAATGCTTGTTGCGACTGTAACATCTTCTCAATGGTCGATAGTTTATCATCAGGAGAGATTGGTCTAGCTTGTTGCCCTTGTTGTTGATTCTGGTAAGGGACTTGATTGGGGTCTTGGAACTGAGGGTTTTTATGGTAATTGTTGTAGTTCCTATTCTGGAAGTTACCTCTAAAGTTTCCTTGATTTCTGAAATTTTGTTGTTGGTTATATGAACCAAGTTGATGTGAGTTTACCGCTCCTGAAGGATTTCCATATGAAAAGCCAGGATGGTTCCTGTTCTGACTTGGATAGTAGTGTCCTTGACCAGGGATAGTGTTGACAACATTCAGACTTTCCATCTGGCCATTATCTCCTTGTCCATTGACTTTTCTCAAAACAACATCATAGAGAACATTGTAGAATAAGGTAGAGTGATCAGTGCCTTTGCATGCTTCACAGAACAATGAAGCTGACTTAATTTGTTCTTGTTGTTGTGGGAGTGAGTGTTTTCTTTCATAGGAAGCAAGAGATGATTCAAGATTGTCTTGTTTGGCAACTAAGAGCTTGAGGGATTCAGCGATAGACTTGTACTCAGGAATAGCTTCAGCCATAGCTACCTTTAACACTCCTTTTCCTACTGATCTACCCCAATTAGCTTGATTTTCAACTCCAAGGGTGACAACCTTCCATGCACTGTCATAACTCTGACGCATGAAGTTTCCTCCAGATGAGGAGTCTAAGAACCTCTTGATGTCATCATCCACACCCCTATAGAAGATCCCGATGAGCTGATTCTTAGGGATTCCATGGTGTGGACACTTGCGTAGAAGTTCTTTGTATCTTTACCATACTTCAGCCAGGGATTCTCCATGGACCTAAGTGAATTGAGTTATACATCCCCTGATTTCATAGGTGAGAGAAGGAGGATAGAACTTCTCCAAAAAGACATTTTGAAGTTGTTCCCAAGTGGTGATGGGTTCACATTGCAAGGAGTTGTACCAACTTATTGCTCTATCAACAAGAGAATACTTGAAGAGACGAAGTCAGATGGCATCGTCGGATACTCCATTTTGCTTTGTCATAGCACATAGATCAAAAAACCTCAGAAGGTGCTCCTGACTACCTTCTCCTTTCTTACCATATAATGTGCTATTTTGAAGCAAGGTGATCCAATGTGCCCAAATCTCGAAGTTTGGAGCGTTAATGGGAGTAGGTTGCACTGGGTAATGAACGTCGGCATCTTTAGTGATTGAGAACTCCCTAAGGTCCTTCTGCAGTTCTGCTGCTTGTGCTGCTTAGAGTTCTTCTTGAACTACATCTCGGGCTTCTTGCATAAGCCTTTCTCTTTATGCATTAAGGGCTTGAGCCACCCTTGAGCCATTCTAGCTTGTTTCTCTCAGTTCTGACGATGAAAGGTTTTGTCTATCTCAGGGTCAAATCTAGCAGAGAGTCCGAAACTATTCGAGTGGTGCATACAATGGTCTTCAGGGGTACCTGGGATGGAAAGATTTTTTGGAAGTAAGATTGACGAAGTAGAACCAAATTCAAGTGAAAGATTGATAATATCAAAAGAAAAGGCAAAAATCTAGATTAGCTTTAATAGAACTAGATTTGAATAACTAATTTTGTTGTCCCCGACAATGGCATTAGAATATGACGTGGTCAATTATCTCACTAAAAAATTCACTCGGGGTTAAAATCCCAGATTTTTTAACCAAAACATGTGCAATAATACCACTCGTAAGCGGATGGGTCTTATCGCAGAATAGTTAAGGATCAAATCCCAAGGGACAACATTTTTAAGAATCGTTTCTAGTCTAGTCTAGTTCAAGTAAGGCTAATATTTAGAACAATGGTTGATTTGAGTTTAACTAAACTAATTGCAAGAAAAGTAAAGTACAAGATTAAAGTTGAATCTAGATTAATGATGAAGATCGCTGGGGTGGTCCCGAGTTTCACCACCGCTACACATGCAAACATATCCAATCACAAATATCGTGGCAAGATCTAACTATCCAAATAGAACTGTTGTGAACCCTCCCAGAAGGATGTTTAGGTTCACGTAAGCATCACCTTAGGCATCAGATTTCTCATCGCCATCTGGATCATGCACTTATGGTTCTAAATATACAGATATCCAACTGAAGTTGTGGCCCTCCGTAAGGATGTTTAGGCACACAAAAGTGTCACAGTGGGCTAGATGGCTCATCCCCTCATGGATCATACACTTACAACTTTAGGGAATCACATCTAATTTCTCGTTAGGGAGTCAACCGCGTTAATCGACATTCAAATCCTACATATTGAAGTTCTCGCAACATAGGAAAGAACAAGATAAATGCAAGCAGGTGATCAATCCATAAACACACATCGATGATTAACAACGAGATGAAAAATTACATACATGCCATGGAATGATAAATGAAAATACATATAAGCACGGGTAGTGGGGCTAGTCCCCGCACCCCAGCGAAATGGAACTACTCGCTCGTGATGCGAGGAACAAGAAGAACAAGAGAGAGGGAATATTCCACCATGAGCATGATGCAGAAGATGGACGTAGCTCAGTGAAGATACAATCTTCTATGCCATGTTAGAGCAGATCTACACAAGGAGCGAGGGACACCACAACAAATAAGGTTGACCTTCTCTCTCCACCTTCCTTCTTGTCTCAACCTCCTTGCTCGCAACAGGAGGAGTAGGTTGTAGATACATAGGTGGAATGGATGATGGGCGGATGCACAAGCCTGCCGCTCAGCTTGGCTGTGGAGATCGTCCTCCACCAGGGGTTGAGTGCTTTTTAGGCACAGCCTGGTGGTGGAGTGGAGGATGAGGAGAAACAGAGGCATATGAGCTTTCCCAGGGGTCGAGCACGCTAGGTGAATCCTGGTGGAGGAGTTGTTGTTGTAGATTGGAGGGAGCAGGGGTCGAGCTCGCAAAGGAGAAGCCTGGTGGCAACCCAGATCCGATGCCCAATGAGGACCCTTTAGGTCCTATTGATAGGCATCGATAGAGTTTTGATCGGTATGGACTCTTTATAATTCTTCACAGTCTTGAGGACCGGTCTGCTTTACATGGTTTGGAAACCATTTATACCATCTCGGTTTGGGAAACCGAGAGTGTTCTCATGGTCCTGCGTCTCATAGTTTTGGATGACCGAATAGACCTTTTGGTCTTGCATCTCGGAGGCCTTCATGGTCTCACATTCTTGTTGTCCTCTCGATTTCAAGACCAAATTGCTCCTCCTCACGGTCTTCCATCGTTCAGTCTTGGGGTCAAATCCGTCCTCACAGTTTTGGCACCGTGAGGGCACTCCTTGCAGTTTCCACAATCGATCCTAAGGACCGATCTTCCTCGCGGTCTGAGACAATCGGTCTCAAAGACCTATCCATGCGGTCTTGAAGGGGTGACCCTCCTCACAGTTTGGGTGTGCGGCAGGTGTAGGTTGTCAGATCGACCATGGACAAAGATGATAGGAGGGCAATGGTGGAGAAGGTGAAGGAAGAGGAGGGTCATGATGCTTGTGAGGGATCAGAGAGGGAAGAGAAGGAGATCGTGAGGATGCAACATCGTGAATGGAGGGTGTGGTGGATTAGGGTTACAGGTGTGTCGGGGTCTATTGGTGAAGACGAAGGAGGACCGACGCTACAGGTGGTGGTCTTCACAGTCTTGGGACCATGAGGGCACTCCTCACGGTCTTGGAAGATTGTGATTGTGCTCCTCATGATCTTGAGACCGTGAGGGCGCTCCTCGTGGTCTTGAGACCGCGAGGGGGGGTAAAAAACCACCAAACTACGAGGATGAGATGGTGGCGACGAGCAGGTTGCGAATGAAGATCATTATTGGTGAGACAGAGTGAGAGGTTGTAGGCGTGGAGGATTAGGGTTGCGTGTATGGGAAGATGATGGTGATCAAGTCGACGATGGATGAGGGTGGCACCTCCATTCGATCAGGAGACTGTGGAGAACTCCATTCGGTCTTGAGATCGTTTCGAGGGTTGATGGTGGCAAAACTGTGAGGATGGTGGAGACTGTTAGGAGGAAGGTTGTGATGAAATTTTTAGGGCTGAGAAAGGTGGAGTTTGAAGGTGCGTTCACGATGAGTTTGTAGGTGGTTGTGGTTTGGATGGAAGATGATGTAAATGAAGGGTGGAGGTGATTGATGAAAGGTGAAGGAAATAAGCCCGAGATCAACGGAGGGGGTGAAGGATGGTAATGGAAGTCGCGTTGATAGGAGGATCTAGGATCGAGTGAACATGGCCCCCAACTGAAGATTCAACCTCATCGTGACCTGCATGATATCAATACATACCTTAGTCAATAGGCTTGATGATTCAACCAATTAAGCAAAATTGCATATTGTAAGATTTAGGAGATGAAATCGAATGTATTGAGTCGAATTGGGCCCAAGATGGTGACTGAAATCATGGTGAAAATGGATTCATCAGAGTGTCCAATAAAAGACAAGGGTGGCCCAATAGTCGATGCAAGGTTGGAAAAGCTCGTAGTGGTAGAAGTTTGGTAGTAGCATAGGTCACAGATCGACATTGCAAGCTAGTTCATCAGTTCAGGCCAGTAGGGGACCGCGGCGACGAAAGGCGAAGACTCCACTTTATGAATTGAGTCAACTGGAGCGAGGGGTCAACCCTTGAGTTGAGACAAGTCAGATGATTTTTTTCATTAGTATATGTCTACATCCGTTTTATATCTATTATGGGTTGACCATAGTGGGAGCTTGAGGAAGAGATGCAACGATAGTACCCATCTCTTTTTAGCTTTGGATTTTGGGGGAGAAATCGTTGTTAGGGGTTGAAGGCTTATAAGACCCCTAACCAGAGTTTTGGGGTAAACATATTTGCTTTGTCCTGATCATGTTCTTAAAACATTTCTCTATTTTTTTGATATGTAACTAGGTCTTGTGGAGAGCTTAAGTCTCAAATTTGAGCTTGTTTGGATGATGTTTGTTCTTTGTGTGTTAGTTTCGGTGCAACTTGAAATTTACCCAAAATAGGGGGTTAATGTGCAATTTGTCACCACTAGAGTGTTCCCTCTCCTTCTTGACATCATGTAGAAGAGAGATAAAGAAGTGGGTGCCTTGTTTGAGCCTTGGTTGAGGAGTGTCACCCTTAGTGGTGATTAGGGTTTCTATGAGTGATGAGTGCCTCGACCTATGTGTATCTAGCGGGTTACCTTGACCTAAGTCCCGACATAAGGTTGGTTTGGTGGATGTCACCATCTATACATCCCCTTTTATTGTTGAGGTCATGACCAAAATGGTCTTGAGTGGTCTTGGGTTGATATGTTTGCCTTCCTATAGGATGTCTCAACCTAGGGTTTGAGGAGATCTCTTGTCTCGACCAAGTAATGATGGATGGGGTGTGTGTGTGTCGTAACCATGGATGGTGATCCATGTAGGTCGTGATTGTAGCCATGTGGGTGACCTAGATGGTTGATACCCCACCTATAGTGTATCTCCATGTCTTGCATGCATGGCTAAGTAGGTTGCATGTTGTTGCATGTTGGAGTTTTTAGTGGACAAGTGTCCCTTTGGTACGTTAGTGTGTTGACACATCACCCCTTGCCTTCTCTCTCATCTTCTACCTATATAGCCCCCTATCTCTTCATGATTGTAACCATTTCAGAATTCTATCTTCTTCCTACTCTTTTTCTTGTTCTTGTAGCTTGGTGGAGCAAGGAGATCCATCCTTGGAGCTTCATGACCCAATCTCTTCTTGCATGTGGTGTTTGTGGCAACCTTAGCTCATCTTCAACCTTGGTAAGTGTTCATCTTTTATGATGGCATTCCTTTTGATATCCTACCTCCATCTCCTTCTCTTTTATTGGTCTTAGATCATGGTTCCTCCATGGTGGTCATTTTAGAGGGAAACTCCTCATCACAAGGGTGATAGACCATGTTTTGACAAGGTAGACCCAAGTGTGAGGAGGGTTTCTTCTCTCTTTCTATCTTTCTCTTTTTGGTTTGGCTTAGATCTTTTTTCTCACTTTCCTTGCTTATCATTGACCTTGGTACCTTCTTTTTCTTGAGGTACTCTTGTGGCCAAGAGTGGAATCTTTGGTGGAGCTTCTACAACCCTTGGATCATGTACTTAGAGCCCTTGATCTTGGAGCTTGGAATCCTTGGTGGTGATCTTCTTACGGAGGGTTATGTAACTCTTTGCCCTCTCTATTACTTGCACTCTTTCATAAATGCAAGATAATGTGTTCTCTCTCAAAATGTCCCCTAACATTATAGTATATGATAATAATCTGTAGAACTTCTTTGGTGGTGATTATCTTGCTTGGTTTGAATGATATCCAAAACCCTAATTTCATATAACCAATTTTGGTGATGGTGGTGTTATGATGATCTCTATCCTTTTAACCTTGTTTTTGCTCACATTCATGATGTTTGTGTATCTAGATGTTATGAGAAGTTTAGGTTCTATTTTGGGTGCCTTAAACTTAGTTTTACCTATCTTGCATGAGACCCTTTCATGGTGGATCCTTGAACCATAACCTAGGGTTCTTGGTGACCATTTTTCTTGAGTTTTCTCCTCCATATTCATGGTGGTTTTCTTTTTCCTTGCCTTCTATTTTGGGATTGAGATATTACACCTTGGGATGGTCAAGACATCTACCCCATGTTGGTCGTGACCATAGTTGGACTTGGTCGAGTTGCTTCTCTTTTGAAGGGGTGGACCTTGTGTTGGTTGAGGCTACGACACTTGGTGTTGAAGGTCATGTTGACCCCCTATTTTTTTGGGGTTGTTGCCCTAGTTTTGGAGTGCATCCTTGCTCTTGTAGCGGTCATGACATGTCCTTGAGAGAGGTCATGATATTCTACCATGGCTTGAGCTCGAGACAACCATGCTCCCTGAGTTCGTGACATCAACCTTTGGTAGGTGGAACCCTAACCCTTGATGGGATGAGGCACCCTAGGTATTGTCGTCACGACCTATACCAATTTGGGTGGTCATGACCTAGATGCTTTTGTGGTTGAGACACATGTTAATGGTGGTGGTTGAGAGGTGTGCTTGAACACTTAATGATACACTTGCACGTTTAATGTATAAGTCATATAGAGTGTTGTTTAGAATAACATCTAATCCACCCTAATGATGCCCCTTAATCCTAATAAACTCCAAGATGGTGGGAGGTGGTGAACCTAGGATTGGTGATTGAACTTAGATTTAAAACCCTAATCAACTATGAATGGAAACCCTAACCCTAATGATGAGTATGATGACATGATTGCTTCTCTTTCATGGAATGGCTATTATAATATGATGATATCTTTCTCTTGTTGTGAACCTTTAACATTGTAGGGTGAATGTGTTCCATGATTGGGTATGCTATGTTGATGGTTGTGTATAATTGAGGCATGTGGAGATGACAATGCGACATGTGTATTTATGATGTTTTCTCTCTGTTGTTTATCAATTTCAAGCCATGCAGGTGTATGAATTTGAATATCATATCCAGTGTGTGCTATGATTAAGGGATTGATATCCCATAGTAATGTGACATTAGTGATAGCCTTGAGTGGTTGTGCAACAATAATGATGGTCTTTTGAATGGTAGTGTACAAGTGTTATGTGGTGATAGTGTGAAAAGCTCACATCTTATAAGTCTTATATCTTTGAAAGTTGTACCATGCCCGTATCTTTGTAGTGCTTGTTATGGTTTGTACATTATAACTTGATTGATGCTAAAAATTAATTGGCATAATCAAGAGACAGACATGCATGAGCCAATCTTGATGTGATATATGGAACAACCATGCACGATCCAATTTCCTTGTCAGATTTGGATTGCCATGTGTGAGCCACTCCTTTTTGGGACGGCCATGCGTGAGCCGATCCATCTGTTGACTATATGTCACTTGTACAAGTTGTCTAATATGACAGTATAGTGTTACTCTCATGCTAGCTAGGAGGTGTTAGAAAGGTCATGGAATCCGACTATTTCATTGACCTTGTGTGGCACCAATATGGACTTAGTAGTGGTACTTTTATAAGATCAAATACGAAAATATTGGATGAGGCCTTGCTTGCTTTTGTATAGTTTGGTTAGTATAAAATATACATGTTCTTCATATTCCTTCTTAGTTATAAAATGTTCTACTACTCTATTATAGCTACATGATCTGCTTAGATGATAATAATTTCCTTGCTTACATCAATAATTGAATCTTCTTATCATAGATGTAGCTTTACTTCCATTCTTATCTATGCTTTGATAGCATTGGCGGAGAGTCATATCTCTCAATGGGATGTTTTCTCTCACCCTATGGGTTTCCACATCTTTTAGGTGGTTGTGCAGGATGTGGTGGTGATCGTGCAGTTGAGGGGGAGCAGCAAAAAGATCAGTAGATGATAAGGTTGAGTGTGCTTCTTGGTGGTCTTTTGGTGTTAGAGTCCTAGAGTCATCCGTATACACTCAGGTCTTGGGGATAGTTTGGTGTGTTTTTTGGTTGTGATATCGATATGAGTTTTTGGTATGTATGCCTTTTGTTGTATATAGTTGGCAGATGTAAATGTATATG
Source organism: Alisma plantago-aquatica (assembly GCA_963693085.1). NCBI lineage: Eukaryota > Viridiplantae > Streptophyta > Magnoliopsida > Alismatales > Alismataceae > Alisma > Alisma plantago-aquatica. Next base: position 839,025,045 of record OY856412.1, on the reverse strand, counting down.
CAAGTGAAATAGATATCATGTGTGATAGATATGTCTATGGAACATGTTGTAAGCATGATTTTTGTTGAGATATATGATAAATATGGTAGGTTATGAATCATTATGTAACAAGTTTGTTGATGTTGGTGCCTTACGCAATCAGTTTTAATTTTCAATGTTTTTTGGTAATCTGCTTATTTAAGTTTTGTTTCCATGTTTGGTCGAGTAATCTCTCTTTTTGTGACAAAGGGTGTGACATGCCATATCCCCATTAATATTAGAAAAATATCACACTTGGGTGTAAAATGCAATCAAACTAAGTGTGAATCAAAGAGATCCATCACTAGCATGTATGCTTCCAACAATAAAAATAACTATTGATTGGCATTTCACAATAAGTGTTAGGGTGAAGTTGCCACTCTAAGATGATTTTTTTCTTTGATTTTTAAGTTAAAAGAATCCAAGTCCCCTCTACAACACCCTTTAAAAATGCCACTTTGAGTGACAATACAACCAAAAGTGTAATGCATTGACAACTATATTTGAAGAGGTGTTGCTAGAACATGACATTTAACATTACACATTATGTAGGTTGAATTTTCCTTGTTTGAATACAAGACAACAATTACCTTGTGGGCCTAGTAGTATAGGGGAAGTCATACAAGACTTATGTGTAACCAAATAATGTATGAGTTTCTTAACAAATTCAACTAAATCAAGGTGGAGATGACTTATCTGGATTAGGTAATTATTATACTTAATGGGTATCATTACTATCCACTCTCAAAATGGGGAGGGTGAGAAAATTCCCATTTTGTCTTGTAAAAATATATTTTGAGCTATGGAAGTTCCTCGACTTGGATTTTTGCAACTTGGTAATAATGCCAAATAAAGTTGGTCTAAATATTAGGTGATACACACATACAAATGTTGACATACTCAGATTAGAAATGAAAATTGGATGAAGTATCTTATTTTATAGAAATATGGCAACAAATTGGAAGCAAAAATAATAAAAATATCTGCCATATTCCCCATTACATACGATCACGTCAACAACCATATAATGGGAAGGATGGTTTAAGAGGTCATATCTGGTCCTAGAGCTAGTCCATCGACAATTCCCTCATTGCAATATGTGCGTTTATTCAAGTCACAATCAAACATTGTCAATAACTGCTCCTAATTGATCACCACAGACAATGGTTGACCTTGTCCTTCTAGTGAGAAAAACTCCTTACCTCTAGATTAGTCCACATGGACCTCCTGGAACTCCTATCATTTCAGAAAAAAAATTACAAGGAGTTGTCCCTTCTCGTTGATGTACTAGCACCAACTTGCTCTCCCACAATTGTTCTTTGTTTCTATCCCTCCATTTTATCAGGTAGGACTTTCTCACGTTCTCTTGGTTACCACAAATAGAGAAGACAATAATTCTCAGAGGCAATTGAGTTGTATTTGAGAAGGTGTCACTGAACTATTTGTTACCCTCCCCCTACCCCCCACTGACTACAGAGTTAGTGGCAGTAGGGGTTGGGCACCCGTCCATATAATGGATTGAATATTTCACACAGGAAATATATATAAATCACTAAACAATGAGATAAGAGATATGTACCCATTTCTATATCCAAAGTATCCATTGGTGATTAATTTTAGATCTGAGTCTTGAGTATAGCGAATCTTCTTTTAGCAACTAATAATTTGATAATCCAAACATATTAATGCTAAAGCATTAAGTATGCTATGAAATGGAATGCAAATAGTTTAAGAGTAATCTAAAACTTACTTGACTAGAAACATGATCATAGTTAAGGACAAGAAACAAAGTAAGAAAACTTAATGATATTGTTTTATGCAAAGCATGTTTTAGGTTCATTTATCCATTATGTTAACATTAGGTTGCATAATGGATTTTCTGTATATTCAAGAATTGTCAACATAAATTACTCAAATATCAAAGTAGTAATCATAGGAACAATAGCTCAACCAAATAAGTAGCCAACCATTCATAGTAGCATACATACAAGCAAGCCAATATCATATTAGGGTCAAGAGGAAAACATACCTTCAGTGGAGGACAAGATTGACAACTTGATTTACAAACCCATACTTAGCAACTTTAACTAGATATTAGCAATAGAGTCGATCAAAGTGATCCCTTTTCAAGCTGATCTTAACCCTTTACCACACATACATTGATTGAGAAATGATCGACATGTGCAAGAGGGCTACTGGGCCCTCTCTCTGGATCTTCTTGGGCCCAGAAGGGTTGGTGGAAGTCTGTTCCTGGCCCGACGACCGTAGGCGACCGTGAACCGCCCGGGCTAGCTCCATCACAAATAGGCATGCGTCTCACCCCCACCTGTTTGAGACCAATAGCACCAACCTCAATGTTGCAACAACAAATGATGGAGGGGAATCGAGGTCGATGAGGTGAGAGGCCTCAAAATGCTCAACCAACTAGTTGTTCATCTACAACTTGGTTTTCTAAATTCGATGCTGCAAACGGTCAAGCTGAGGAGGTATGTGGAGGGTACCCACCCTCGTCAGAGATGGGCTAATGATGTGGGTGGAAGGAAGGAGAAGAGAAGGGGAAGAGGAAGATGGAGGGCATGAAAAGGATGGAAATGAGAGGGGAAATGAAAAGGGAATCAAGGGTAAGAAAATGGGGGCATCAATTTTGCAAAAGGGAGTGGGGATGAAAGGGATTGGCTGAACCAAATTGGAGTTAGGTGATGACAGTGCCACCTTTGCTAGAGTTGCGTACAGATGTTGAGGATGAGTTGGCAGCTGTAGGATCATAGGTGGATACGTTGGAGAAGCATCAAACGACCATGATTGGTTAGAACAAACAAAACCTTAGACCGCTGACATGGAGAAGCAAGGGGGCGCCTCCCCAAATTGGGTCGCGTGCCCAGCTCATGCCCAATTAGGTTAAAAAAAACCCAAAAGCCACATTAAAAACAAGTGTTAGGTAGAAAATTATGAAAGACTATAACTCGGGCTATGGTGGTCCAATTGAGGCAATGTTTGTGTCATTGTATTTGAAGTGAATCCTCCATATTATGAATTATATTTGATAGCAAGAAGATTTCATTTAATGGTTTCAATTTTGATTGGAATTTGATGATACATAATAAGCATGCCACATGGTTCAAAACTCAAATTAGGATCATATATGAGTACAAAGTGATGTTTAATAAAAATTGATTCATCAATTGAGCATAATGTGACTTAAATTCATCAAAGTTATGGTGAGGGAGGTTGTTGAGAATAATAGAGTATTTAAAGAATTAATATGTGCATAAATTTATTAAGAGATAGAATCCCAATTATCACATCCTCCCGACCTTAAAAGAATTATTTCCCCAAAGTTGAATTAATTCATTAATCGAGATTGAGTTTTCCTATTCAACATCAAGATCGTCATAGTATTCTCATCAGCTATCCTCACCACTTACAATATCCATATCATTTTGAAATCGAGAAATCGAGCATCATGGTCAACATATAGCCACATAGATCATCAAATTGGGAGTACCTTCACATGGGTCACAATTTTGGAGAGATCATCCTATATATCACCAAAGGTTAAGATATCACATTTTTATGTCAAACAAATTGAGGTCTTATATCAAGAGTACAACATGGATTTCAATCCCAACATTTAGGGTTCTAGCTTCTACATTAGCCTAGGTGGAGTTATACATCCATGATTGATATTTCATATTTTAATAGTTTGAGACAAACATCATATTTCAGTCTCATGATTTCATGCTCAAAATTGATGGAAGGGCCCACCATAGTCTACATGTATCATACCCCTAAGCCAATCGAGCAAGTTAAAGTAATCATCTTTTACATTTTTGAGATTTGGGAACATGTAAGTCATTAATCATATATCAAGGTGACCTCAAGATCCGAATAGGGTGATCATAGGAGTCTCATCAATATCAAGATAAAAAATGATGACTCAATATTTTATACATAAATATCAGAGTCAAGTTTGGATGTCAAAGTCATAGGTGTAAACATTTTTAGGCTAGGGTTCATATTCCTATTTATACCATAGGTGATTTCCTAAGGTTTCATTAGAATGTCAACCACATTTTTCTTAAGGTTTCTCTAACAACAATTGAGAACATTGTTTTTTTGTGTAATTCTTTAACTCAAATTTTCTCCATCTCTTAGCATTCACATCATTTTACTTTATGTCCCAACAGTGGGCTCATGGAAACCTTCCCTCCTGGGATTGGTCTTCTCGGTGACCTTCCCTCCTGAACTTGGTCTTCATGTTGAACTTCCCTCTGGGGCTTGACTGCTTGGCTACCTTCACTCTAGGGCTTGGTCTTCATGTTGTCCTTCCCTCCTAGGCTTGGCCTCTTTGTGACCTTCCCTCCTGGGCTTGGTCTCGTGGTGACCTTCTCTCCTGGGCTTGGTCTTCATGTTGGCCTTTTCTCCTAGGCTTGGCCTCTTGGTGACATTCCCTCATGGGCTTGGTCACCTACTATCAACCACTTCCTCAGCGATTTTTTGTTATGTCCCTTAGGGATGGCATAGTTTGGTTTAAAGAATTATACTCAATATCTATCCTTTCATGCTTTATATACTTAACCCACCAAAAATTAGGTGAGGTTGGAGGTTATCTCAATTCTTAAACCGATTCATTAGCTCACCCTTTTAGGTGTGATAATTCATCCACATACAACAAGCAGCTAATAATCGAGCAACATTTAGAGCATTATTCAACATTTCATAGCATCAATACTGAGTTTATTTTCATGGTATTCATGGTTGATGAATGATATGGGCCTAGGTCTTTCTAAGAAGTCACAACTACAATCAACTTTATAATATTTCAAGATCACCATCAAATTGAGATTCAAGACCGAGTATCAATATCATGATAGGTTTGATCTATTTGAGACTTAGGTCAAGAAATCATAATCAGGTGAAAGGGGTTTCCTTTCCAAACTCCAAATAATCCACTAGATGGAATTTTAGAGGCAGTCAAAATAAGTATGTGACCTATATTAGGGGATTCATAAGTCAACTACTACCCTAATCTAGCACATTAATCTACATTAAACACGAGTCATCAAGCATTTCCAAATATGGAGAGTATCAACTATCAAATCATATTTCATGAGATCATGAGTCAAATATCAAAATCATAACATATAAATCATATTTCAAGATTCTGCAAGACCGAGGATGTAATAGGGAAACCATGTTTCAAGATATTGCAATGTTAAATTCATAATTGTGTTCCCTTCCTTTCATGATCAAGGCAAGGGTATATTTTAGGAATGAAGAAGTCAAATTGGTAACTCCAAGAGTTAGAGCATAATAGGGCAAGAGTGAGGTCCATGTCCATCATACTATTTGAAATAGAGATTACCAAGAGGCATAGGAATCAATAGGGGAGACTCCTCTTGTATCTAGGTCTTTCATCATGATTTTTTTTAAGATTCCAAGAGTTTAGTCATTCCAAGGCATAATCATCGTATATATCAAATAGGGAAACATTTTTCTTGATCAATGTTTGAGGTTTAGTCAATAATAGGGCATCATGGATTCAATCAAATAGGTACCTCATCAAATTGAGGTATAATGTACAAATCCTCCTTATCTCATGATATCAAGAGAATTATCATTTCACCTCAAACATAGATAGCATGTGGTCGAGATTTGGTAAAGTTGAGTTTACATGATCTGAGGGGTCATACATGAGTACTTAACTCCAATAGTACTTTCCATTAGGAATAATTGAGTTTTCAAATTAAGTTCATATCATGGCATCCTCGTCATTTTACTCAAATTTTTACCAATTCATTCAAAGTTTAATTTTCCTCATACCTCATCTACCCATAATTGAGAGGTCATGTGATTGATAGTCATGAGCAGAAGAATCACATGAGGAGACACAAAGCTAACTAATTATTTAATGGGTGTCTTAGGTGGTCCTTGAAGAAGAGGTGAGGTGCTAAAAGACTCTCTAAACTTAAGAAAAGGATTTTAGTCCTCCCTGTTTTATGCCTTAAACATATGTAGAGGCCTATGCGATTAGCTCTGATACCATTTTTCATGGAACTATTTGTTAACCTCCCCCTACCTCCACTGACTATAGAGTCAGTGGTAGTAGGAGTTTAGTGCCCATCCATATAATGGATCAAATATCTCACACATGCAATATATATATATATATATATATATATATATATATATATATATATATATATATATATATATATATATATATATATATTAAGAAGTAACAATAAGATACTAAAGAAGGAGATAAGATATATGTACCCATTTCTATATCAAGAGTACCCATTGATGATTCATTTCAGATATGAGTCTTGAATGTAGTTCATCTTCTTTTGGCAACTAAATATTCGATAAACAAAATATATTAATGCTAAAGAATTAAGTATGCTATGAAATGGCATGTAAATAGTTTAAGAGTAATACAAAACTTTCTTGGGTAGAAACATGATCATACTCAAGAAAATGAAACAAAGTGAGAACACTTAACAACATCATTTTATACAAAGCATGTTTTAGGTTCATTTATCCATTATGTCAATATTAGGTTGCATAATGGATTTTCAGTGTAGTATATTCAAGGTTTGTCAACATAGAATACTCAAACATGGAAGTAGTAATCACATGAACAATAGCTCAATGAAGTAGGTAAGTATCCAAGAATTCATACTAGCATACATACAAGCAAGCCAATATCATAGTAGGGCCAAGAGTAAAACATACCTTGGGTGGAGGACAAGTTTAACAACGTAACTTAGAAACCACCGTTAGCAAGTTTAACTAGATCTTGGCAGTAGAGTCGATCAAAGTGATCCCTTTTCAAGATGATCTTAACCCTTAACCACACACCCAGCAGTTGAGAAATGAAGGGCATGCATAAAGGGGTTATTGGGCCCTCGCTCCAGCTCTTCTTGGGCCCATGAGGATGGGTGACAGTTTGCTGTCGTCCCGACAACTATGGGCAACCGTTGACTGCCCATACTAGCTCCACCATCAAACAGTCCTACATCTCACTGATAACTATGCGAGACCAACAACTCTAACCTCTACGTCACATTGGCAAACGACAACGGGGAACCGAGGTCGACGGGGTGTGAGGCCTAAGAACACTCAACCAGCTGGTCGTTCGGCTACAACTTGGCCTTCTGAAGCTGCTGCTGGGTTGTTGATAAACATTACACGTCGGCTATTAAGGAAAACTGACATCCATATTTGAAGACCATCCAGATACATGTATCATTTTTATTCGGCGTCGCCTGAAGAAAAGAAACTGACGCCTAAAATAGACCGCAAAATCCAATTTTTTCAAGTGAAAAAAATTGCCCCCAAAGTATAACATACAGTGTCGATGTTTTACCTAATAACTGATGCCTAAAGAAGATAAAAATTGCGCACAATTTTTACCATATGGGCGTCGATTGTCATGGGATAATCGATGCTGATAAGGGTTCGCGCACCCTCCCCGCCAAAAATTTTAGGGTAAAGGATTGTCCAATTAGTGTCGGTTGTTATATTCAGCCGACGCTTATTCTGTTTAGGTGTTGGTTGTTAAGATAACCGACGCCTTTTATTAACTTAATAACCCCCATGAGAAGCAGACTCTTCCCCTTTCTCCTGTTTTATCACGAAAACAGACTCTGCATTTCTCCTCCCCTCCCGACGCCGTCGTCGCTGCACCTGCTTCCTGCTACGTCACTGCCGCCGCCGCCTGTTGCTGCTGCTGCTTCTCTGCTCGCCACCGCCACTGCCTGCTGCTATTGTTGCTTCTCTGCTCTCCATCGCCTCTGCCTCCTTCTCCTGCTGCATCTCTGCTCGGTGCCGCTACTCCTCACACTGTCGGCGCCACTGACAGGGACGAAGCACGTCTCCACGCTCCTAGCTGCTCGACAGGTAGGCCCTCTTTTTCTTCCTCCATGCCCCTCTTCTTCTTCCTTCTTCCTTCTTCCTCCTTACCAACAACAAGCACGACCGTGTGGGCTGGCCACAGCCATGGCCGTGGCCAGCCCACACGGTCGTGCTTGCTGTTGGTAAGGAGGGAGAAGTAAGAAAAGAGGGTATATATTCAAATGAAATCAAATATGAATTGTGATGAAATCAATTATGTTCAAATTAATTATGTTCAATTATATGATGAAATCAATTATGTTCAATTATATGATGAAATCAATTATGTTCAAATCTTGTGATGAAATCAATTATGATGAAATCAATTGTGATGAAACCCTAACATCTACATGAATCCCTATTGCATGACGAAACCCTAACATCTACATACTCTATATGATACCTAAAATTGTGATGAAACCCTAACATCAATTGTGACGAAACCCTAACATCTACATATCTATCCAAGATGATGAGCATGCATCGACACTCAAAATGTCGAAATCAATGTTATAGAATATGATACCTAGATTAAATGATGTTACATGAAACCTAGGATATGAATGATGAAACTAAGATTGTAGGTATTGGAATGACAACATACATGTATTTGTTGGCCTAGAAACCCATCCAAGATTTACTCATTAGGAGTAAATCTTGGATAGTCCCCAGTTTGGGACTGTTCTTGAACACCTAATCTCACTTAGGATGTAAATGTATAATGTGTATTGAGTTTTCAATAAAATTTCGGTAGCATTTCCCCATTTGTTCTCTAAGTACATATGTACTTGGAGAACAGTGGGGAAATATTGTCGAAATTTTCTTGAAAACCCAATACACATTATACACTTACTAGTGAGATTAGGTGTTCAAGGATGGGAAAGGTGGTACATGTACATTAATTATATATAAGAATGACATCACATGTATTTGTTAACCCTAGACCCTAATCCTGTCCTAATATATACTTGTTTTCTCTTTTATCATAGCATGGATAAATCATGGATGTCCATTCACAATCACTGCACCCCAGAGTTTATATTTGGTCTTGATCAGTTTATTAGATTTGCCGAGGAACATACGAAACAACCTGGAGATAGGTTCTACTGTCCATGTAGGCATTGTGGTAACAACTTGAAAGTCAACACTAGTGATGAAATCAAAACTCATGTCATGTGCAACGGGATTGTACAAGGCTACACAGAATGGCACTGACATGGAGAGATTTCAAACCCGAAACCAGTGGATGTCGATAGAAGTGCTTGGGTGGAAGAAGAAATTGTCTCCGATGACGTAGATGTGAACAAACCAGTTCCAGTAGACATCATTGATGCGATGTTGGATAGTTGTGGGGTAGAGCACACCGATCCACCTCCCATCTTTAGAAACATTGTGCATGATGCTGAGATACTGTTATACACAGGTTGTATTAAGTTTACAAAGCTTAGCGCTATGTTGAGATTGTATAAGTTGAAAGCTAACAATAGATGGAGCGACAAAAGCTTCACTCCATTGTTGACTTTGTTGAAAGAAATGCTTCCTGAAGGAAACGAGCTGCCAATCTCAACATACCGGATAAAGAAATTGTTGTGCCCAATGGGAATGGAGGCCAAGAAGATACATGCACACCCGAATGATTGTGTATTATTTCAAAAGACTATGTGGATTTGAAAGATTGTCCAAAATATGGTGCATCACGGTATAAATTGACGACTTCGGGGGAGTCCAAAACTGGTTCTCCTGCCAAGATGATGTGGTATCTACCTATAATATCATGGTTTCAACGCTTGTTTGCAAATCTAATAGATGCGAAGAATTTGAGGTGGCATGCAGATGTTAACAAAAAATAATGATGGGATCCTACGACATGCGTCTGATTCCCCACAGTGGAAGAAGATTGATCTATTGTACCCCAAATTTGGTGAAGAAGACAAGAATCTAAGACTTGGGATTTGTACAAATGGGATGAATCCGTACGGGACATTGAGCAACCAACATAGCACTTGTCCAGTCATGCGTGTTCTATACAATTTTCCTCCCTGGTTGTGTATGAATAATGAGTACGTTATGTTGTCGTTGTTGATATCGGGCCCTAAACAACGTGGAAATGATATCGATGTTTATCTTAAACCTCTGATTGATGACTTAAAGAAACTCTGGGGTGAAGGTGTGATGACCTATGATTCTTCACGAAGAGAGACATTTTGTTTGCATGCTATGTTGTTTTGCACTATTAATGACTTTCCAGCATATGTGAATTTGTCGGGATATAGTGTCAAAGGAGCTAAAGTGTGTCCTATATGTGAAGAGAACACTGAATCAATCAGACTAAAACATGGTGGCAAGACTATATATCTTGGTCATCAAAGGTTTCTTTCAAAATTCCATCTGTATCGTAGGAAGCGCAAAGCATTCAATGGATGGAATGAGGAATGGAGTGCACCTAAACATATACCAGGGGATGTTGTTTATGAAAGAGTAAAAGACATTGTCAATGAATTTGGTAAGAGATCACAATGTACTATGGCCACACGGAGTGACAATTCTTCATTCAAGAAGAAGTCAATATTTTGAGATCTTCCTTATTGGAGTTGTTTGACAGTTAGGCATTGTATCGATGTCATGCACGTTGAGAAAAATGTATGTGATAGCGTCATTAGTACTTTGTTGAATATACCAAGTAAGACTAAAGATGGGATAAAATCCAGATTGGACCTACGTGAAATGGGAATAAGGTCAGAATTAACAGAATTACATAAAATGGGTAATAAAAGAACATACTTACCTCTCGCTTGTTACACGTTGTCTAGAAAGGAGAAGAAAGCTTTTTGTGAATGCTTGGAAAATGTGAAGGTGCCACAGGATTACTCATCCAACATCTATAGATTGGTATCAATGAAATATCTAAAGTTGATAGGCCTTCAATCTCATGATTGTCACACTCTAATGCAACAAATATTGCCCGTGGCAATTCGATCTATATTTCTAAAGCATGTAACGTTTGCAATCACCAGACTTTGTTTCTTTTTCAACAGTCTGTGCAGTAAAGTTATTGACCCTGATACTCTCGATAATTTGCAAAGAGAAGTGGTTGTTACCCTATGTCAGCTTGAGATGTATTTCCCTCCGTTCTTTGATATCATGGTACATCTTGTTGTCCACTTGACTAGGGAAGTGAAAATGTTGGGACCAGTTTTCTTGCATTGGATGTATCCCTTTGAACGATACATGAGCGTTTTTAAAGGTGATGTTCGAAACCGTTATCGGTCTGAAGGGAGTATTATTGAGGGTTATGTGGCGAGAGAGGTTATGGATTTTTGCAATGACTTTTTGAGTGGTAATGACACTCCCGTTAATGACAAGAATATTGAGGAGGGCAAAGGAATTTTGGGATCATGGGTGAAAGTAATCAGCCGTGAGCAGTTGGAACAAGGTCACTTGTATATTTTACACAACATGGATGAAGTGAGTGATTATATCGAGGAACATACCAATTTAATCAAGAGACAACATCCTCGAGCCAGTTCAATGTGGCTTGCTAGAGAGCATAACAAGACTTTTACTAAGTGCTTTGAAGATAAAGTCTTACATCAACTATCTCAAACACCAGATGATATTATGGAAACTATCAAATGCCTCACCTTTAAACCAAAATCAAATGTTATGTCTTATGAAGGGTTTGACATTAATGGGTTCACATATTACACAAAGCGCCAAGATGATAAGAGTGTCGTCCAAAATAGTGGGGTCACCCTTCAAGCGTCGACTATGTAATTTGCAAGTGCAAAGGATAAGATTCGACGTGAAGCTAAAATGTCATATTACGGTGTCATTGAAGACAAATGGGAGTTTGACTACATGTATTTTAGAATTCCGCTCTTAAAATGTAATTGGGTTGATAACACCAAAGGAGTTATAGTGGAAGAATTGGGTTTCACTTTAGTGTACTTTGAAAAGATTGGCAAGAAGGGTGAACCATTCATATTGTCATCACAGGCGAAACAATATATCGATGATCCTGCAAATGATAAATGGTCGGTTGTTCCTTATGGTAAAAGACAGTTCATTGAAGATCATCTAGATGAAGAAGAGTACTATGATAAGTATGATGACTCCAGTCCATTCTCAGTTGGGTTGCCAACTCCACTAAATATTGAAGCTAATGATGACTTATATGTGCGCGGAGATCACAATGAAGGATTGTTAATTGATAAAAGATTGCAATTTCAGAGGCATGCATGTTTATATTTTTTTATATGTTTCATTTTTATATGTGAACTATATAAAATGCTAAATGTTTGATTTTTAATATCAATATCTTTTTCAGATATAATGTTTCATTATCTTCTAGTTAATACAAATGCTAAATGTTTACCTTTTTAATGACATTTTTAGATGGTTGATCATGGGCATGATGATCGTGATGTCCATGATGAGAATGATGTCTATGATGAGGATGATGCCATGATGAGCATGGCGAGGACACCAATGTAAGTTTTAAAAACATATCCTATGTTTCTATAGAAATTAATTATCTTCTAGTTATGTCATATATCATATATTTCTATATTGGGCTAATTTAGTGTGTTTATTTTGTCAAATTTTAGGTTGATGATGCACATGTACCCTCTGAAGCACTGGAGGCACTTGATGCGCATCACCAAAAAGTTAATAAGAAAAGGGGCATCACTCTGTTGATGAAATTAACAATGCTAAGGTGCAGTGGATCCTGATTAGCTGTGGAGTTTGATAATGCAGGAAATGCAATTGGAGTGAACCGCAATAATTTTGTAAACTATCTTGGGTTTGTCACTCAAAACCATTATGGTGTTAAGTATGATCATTGACATAAAGCTCCTCAGGTGAAGAAAGACTTGATATGGAAGTATTTATGCATGAGTTATTATTATTTGCAATTCTATTTTGTAGATTACAAATTCTATTACTTGCAATTCTATTTTTGGATACTAGTTAATAGAAATTCTATTTCACAGAATATGTTTGCATTGGATGATAAGATGCATCATAAAAGTGTGATGCAACGCGCTGGAAAGATACTAATGAACAATAGGACAAATCTCAATAGAGAATACATAAAAGATGGTGATAAGAAGAAGAAGTCAGCCCTTGAACAGTGGAACTTCCAGGACAAAGCAGATTGGGACACGTTTGTTGCTTCAAAAAAAACTAAGGAATTCAAGGTATTAAGTGTCACTCCCAATTTAATTAATATACGTTGTATTCACCTATTCAAGATTAACCTTTAGTGTTACTAACCAAATCAATGTGCATACTAACTAGGTGTTCAGTGAGGCGCAAAGAGCAAGGTGTGCATTGAATGTGCATGACCACACAATGGGTCCAAAGGGCTATGCATGCGTTCACAAAAGACTACAGGCGGAGTCTGCTGCTACTTAGGAGTCCTCTACTACATGTACCACACCCATGCCTCACCATGATGTCTAGATAGATGGGAGGAAAAACAAGAAGGGTGAAATAATGAAGCCCGTAACTACTGAGGCGGCTGCAAAAATGGTAAAATACAACTCTTAGAGCAATCGTTCGAATATTGATTATTTGTGGTGTTTACTTACCAATTTCTGTTGATGGTGATTAGCGGGAGATGCACGAGCAGAGGAAACAGGGCATGTTCATCCCTCAGGGCACAAGGGATGAATTGATAGTTGCTCTGGGCAACATAGAGCATCCTAGACGTGTTAGGGGTGCAGGCGTTGGTGTGGGCATCAAAGCGTTCTTTGGGCCATCCCAGTGCAAACCTGTTGCAAGAGCAGGACTTTCACAAGAAGAGGTAACCTATTCTTTTTTTAGAATGTTACTGCAAAAGGGAATTCAATAATAAGAAGCTAATGTTTCTTTTATCCATGTATAGGAGAATAAGAGAGTCAAGGATATAGTTGCTAAGAAGGTCAAGGAAGAAATGATGCGGTGGTAGGCATCTCAGGCTTCCAATCAGCCTATGGCAACCCGCTCTTCGCCTGATGCATATGCTGAGAGTAATCCTATAGACCCACCACCTAGCACATTTGTTGTAAGTATTGTTTATGACATAGTAGCTAGTCTATTCAAAATGATATGTTTTCAAGATGATATGTTTATATGTATAACATTCTTTATGTAAATTTGTAGGCGTTGAAGCCATGCTGCTTAAAAATTGAAGATTATATTCTTGCAGAGGTGCAGGCTTATCTGTCCCTTCCTGGGGTAACAATTCACGAGACTCAAATGCCACATGGTTACGTTTGTGTGAGCCTGATACATTTATTCCCCAATTGGAGGGAAGCTGCATTGCCATATGCCCACCCAGATATTGATACACTTGCTGAGGCAGAAGGCGGGGTGATATTATGGCCCAAAGCGGATGTCGTCTACACTACTGAAATTGTAAGATAAATTTACATTACGTTAAATTGTTAATGTGTATATATGAGGTCAATTGATCTGAAGTTATATATATAGGTTAAAAAGAAGACACCCAGAGCATCTAGGCCTCCACCTCCACTTCCTGCATTACCAAGTTGGGTTCCAACTGACCTAAAATTCCCGTTAGGTCCTGCTTGTAAGGGAATGGCTGTGGCAACACATCCCATTATCATACAGATAACGAGGTGTTACGCAAAAACGTGCAGAAATCACCATAACCACAGATTATCAAAACACGAGTTAATTAAAACCGATTGATGAAAACTGAGAAACTTATTACATTCCAGTCCACATCCTGCAAGAGAACAGGTTACATACATATCCATACAAGCCTGAATACATGTCCACAGCTTAGAGCAACAGCTGTCCTGTCGTAACATAAGTTCATCACATGTTATATACATAAAGGTCCGCATCCGGTCAGCAGCATGATATACAAACGTCGTCAGTCATACATCGTAAAACAACGTCAAAACACCGCCAAGGACCTGAGAGTACAGGGATGATGCTAGACTCTATCACAAAACATCCAAAATAGCAACACATCCAAAGCTTGCCTTCTATTGTTCTTCTTTCTGCTCGGTCGCAACTCCGCGACCACCACCACGTCTAGCTCGACCACCTAAAAAGGGTGTAAACCAGCGGAGTGAGACAATTGAACATTGTCCCAACGGGAGGCATAACTCCCCGCCAAAACTACAAAACCTTAGATAAGATAGAGCTTATAACAGTAGATTACTGATAAGGGATATAACAGAAGCAATTTATGAAAGGCAAAGCCATCCTTACCGTTAAACTTACCAGCTGTACAAAAGGTATATAACCAATATATTTCCCAAAGGAACATGTTGACAAGATAAAATATACTAAACTTACCACTTATGAGAAACGTGCAAGCAACTGCTGGATAATTAAGGTTAACTACACAAGCAAGGCCTCAACCAATGTTTCGTGTTTGTCTTTAAGCAGTATATACTAAAAGGCTGGATTACATTTTATTATGCCCTGAGGAAATGAACCGTACCGTTCAAATCCAACCTTCGGTTGCGAAGCCCATAGCCGGTGCCATACAAGGTCAATGGAAGAGCCGGAATCCACGACCTCACCCCTCGTGGTCAGTACACGAGAAACACAGCAGGACCGCAGTCTCATGCTCAAGTGGTCTTAAGCCATAGGGTCAGCTCCTCATGCTACCCTTCCTCTAGCCCGCCTTGGTACAGGTCACGGCGCTAGTAAAACTGAGCCATGGGTCTCAACACCGTGCTCTGAGCCATGAACGCATTCATGCTCAACAAATCACATATCAGGAGCCATGGGCCATGTTCACCATGCTCATCACATATCCGAGTCTGCAACCGCAGCTGCACTCGTTTCACCTCTCTATTTGAGGCTAGGAGAAACCTCGCATATTCAAAAATATGTGCTCCGATTTAACCTGCAGGAGAACCCGTTTCACCATCACCCTATCCTGACTGATGATGGATCTATGGCCAGGGAAAACTACATGATAGATTTCACTGTGATTAATTAGTATCTTTTAGATGGATTGCAAGATTCAACCAAGTTGTATAACATGCAAACTATAGAAGGAAAACAATCAACATAAACTCAACATTATGTTATTATTATAACCACATCAACATGATCCATCTCAAGGATCCAACATCACATGTTATCACTTGGCCTCTTGCCAACCATCTAGATCCATCTCAAGGATCATCACATACCATGGGATCTCAATCCCTCATCACATAGTGTCATAGTCTCTCAAGGCTTTCATCATCATTATCATGGGACATCATTCATAATACACCTGTCATCACAGTATTCACATATAACCATTTCTCATAGCCTTTCATTTGGCTAAACATTACCTGCATGATTAGCATCATTCAATAACCATATGAATAATCAAGAGACTCATATTATTAACATAAGGTGATAATTTAGGGTTAAGTATATTGCCACCACTAAATGACAATACATCCATGTCTCATCTTAAGGTTACATATGTAAGCACATTATTAAGCAACCCTAATGCATGCTTAACGTTACTCTTAGCATCAAAGAGATAACCAGGATAGTCACACTCGTACACATGTGCTTCACCTTGTTTCAACATCATGCTAAACATACAAACTAGCATTATTACTATTGCTACCATTGTCACTATCTTCATCATTAAGAGAGCAAGGAGTCACCAACGATATCAAGGTGTATATAGTTCAAGCCATTTTCATGATGTACCGATCCCTCACAAAAAGGTACCCAAAACCCTCACCAAAAGAGTGTGTCAGGCAAGGCTCACTGACACAGTGTCGGGCACCTCTACCCTCACCCAAGCCATGGCGTGCAGCCTAGTCAGGCGTGCAATGCGCATCACTGAGCATGCAGCTCTGTCGAGTGTGCAGCCCCAAGGTGTGCAAGGTGTAACGGGCATGCAGGGCACTACTGGGAGTGCAACTCTATTAAGCGCACAAGTGTGTTGGGCGTGCAGGGTGAAGCTGAGCGAGCAGGGTATGTATCGGGCAAGTAGAGGGATGTCGTGTGAGCAGAGTGTGTCGGGTGACACTGGCTGATGTAGGGCGAGCAACATGGTGTCGGGTGAGCAGGGTTATCAAGCGAGCATGATGGTCAGGAGAGCAGATGTATCGGGCGAGCAAGGCGTCAGGCGAGCAGCCCATCGGGCGAGCAGCCCCAAGGCGTGCAGCCTTCCGGGAAGAACTAGCTCAAGGCGTGCAAGGTCAGAATGCTCACCCGCCCAAGGAACAAAAGGGATACATTGCTCACTCATGTCGTGCAAGGGAAGCTAAGCCACGAGGGCTGTCAGGCAGCACCTCTACAAGCACCAAACGCTCAAGATGCATCTCATCAAGGTCATTTAACGAGCTCACCTTCTTGCCCAAGGTGAGAAGAGAGTCTTGCTAAAGCCACTAAGTCATAAGCTCACCTCAATCGGCTAGGAAAGAGAGGTATTGCTCATGGCATTAGGACCTAACTCACTCCTCTAAACCAAGGGGAGAAAGGAGTGTTGCTCCCTAAACCCTAACTTTCATGGATCGGCCAACATGCAAGATAACCAAAAACCAACTACTAACGTGCATATAGGCAAGATTAAAGCAACATATATGAAAAGAGAGTAGAGTAGCTAGGGTTAGAGTTATGCAACCTGCCTTAAGCTCCAAGCTTCAAGGAAGAAGAAGAACTCCAAGCTCCACGCACCACCAAGCAAAGAGGATGGAGAGCTCCAAGGGATATCGACCACCAAAGCTCCTCCAAGGATGCGTATCGGCCACCACTCTTCTACTCCAAGGATATGTCGACCTCCAACAAACTCCTCCAAGGGTGTATCAGCCACCAAGCAAGGGAAATAGGGAGTGTATCGTGCACAAGAGGGAGAGGAACCAAAGGGACCTCAAGCTAAGGAAAGAACCATCTATATAGAGAGAAAGGGAGGAGAAAACAAGGTGGAACATGGCAAGGTGTCGCCCCTACAAAGGAAACTTGTCCTAGCACTCAAGCTACCACTCTAGCAAGGCATAAGACACTTGTCCAAGACATGCACCAAGTGTCCACCAAACAAGACCAAGCACCATGGGTGACACACCAAGCAACTCCCTGGGCAACACACATCCTTGTTGGCCGACACAACCACCCTAGGTCGACACACTCTTCACTTTGGGGCGACACAAGGCTCAACCAAGCCCAAACAAGGCACCTCAAGGCCCAAACAAGCTCAAAAAAGGCCCAAACAAGCTCAACAAAGGCCCAAAGAGCTCAAGCAACCAGCCCAAGCCTTCCTCTCAAACCTAGAGGAAGCAAAGAGAGAGAAGAACACCTCACAAGGTGATAGACTTGCTCACAAAACCCTAAACTTGGGTTATTTGCAAGTAGCACCTCCAACTCTCAACAAAGCAAAACCAAACCCTAATCACCACTAAAGGTGATTAGCAAGCATCAAACCATCAAGGTTAAGCAAAGCAAACAGGGTAATCCCTAAACGAAGGTCAGGGTCCTTACAATGGCAATATGGCTACACACATAATATACATTGCCATATAGTTGTTTCTTTAGAAGAAGATTATGCAGGTCAATCATACAAAAGCTCTCTATTTATACAAGATATTATTGAGTTGTTTATCTATGATTATCTGAATACATCAATGATAGAGGCATGGATAATGTGAGATCTTGTTTATACATCCATATACCTTGTGTAGGATTCGGTGATCTGGTTTCTTATATATTAGTGCATACGTAATACATGTTTTGCAGCTACTTACTCAAAATTCAATGTAAATAATTTGGATTTGAACATGTGGGATTTTTTATTCCAACATTGATTAGTCTGGTAGCTAAAGACCCTAATAGCGTTCAACAATATTGTTATGATGCTTTTACAGTTTTTGGTCAAAAAAAGAAGACGATAATAATAGCTCCATTCAATGTGAAGTAAGTTTACTTTGCTTATAATTTGGACTTAAGAAAATTACATTTTTATTGTGGATTTTGAGTTATTAATTTTTAACTTTTTTACCTCTAGCACTAAGCATTAGGAGTTACTAGTTATTCTCCCCGGGACGTTAACTGTCTATTATCTAGATCCTGTGGGGAGTACACTGAATCTAAAAATCGGATACGCAATGAGAATGACATTATTCTGGTGAGAAATATTTCATTTTTATATATGTTAACATCTGTTATTACATTACTATTTAATTATGCAATTTAATGTGTTACATTAACATGTAGGGGTTTAGATGTGTTCAAAAAGACTGGAGGAAAGGTCCCCAGTAAAAAGAACCAGCCAATAATTTGGGAGAACATGAAAGTAAGTTCCCGACTCTAATGTATATGTTATTTATGTGAACTGTGCTTATTTGTATTTTTTAATATTTTGTATCCATTTTATAGTGTGCTACACAAGACAACGGCTGGGCATGTGCATACAATGTGATGCAGTTTATGGACATGATTATCAAACATGCAGATGAAATCATTGCCATACCTAAGGTATTATATATAGTCTCATTAGATAGTATGAAATATATCAATCTTATTTATATATTATTACTTATATATATACATCATTCTCTTTGAAGGTGTTTAAAACTGACCCCACTACAGGTAAAGCCTTAAAAGATGTACATGCTCCATGTACGATGGAAGTATTAAATGATGTAAGAGAATAATGGGCAAGAGCCATATAAGCAGTGGAGACTGTAAGATATAATTGGGATGCTGATAGCGATGATGAATGATATTTTGTAAATGATTGTTTATACATGTGTTTCTACATGTATTTGAATGTTTTTACATGTGTGAATGTGAAAATTGAATTGATGTCTGAATGTATCTACCTATGTGTGAATGTGTGAAAAGAATATTTGTTGATTTTGGAGGTTTGTGGCCTGTTTGTTGGATGATATCAATGGATGTCATAAACCTGCAGTTTAGAACTGAACTGCAAGTTTCTACATCCTGCGGACCAGCCACAGCAGGCCTGCAAATAGATATGAAAAAAAAATCAAACCATAGGCGTCAGTTATTTATCTAAAACTGACAACAAAGGCTTATAGCGTCAGTTAATAGCAAAAAACCACCGCCTAATGTTTCCAGAAAGCACGGCCGTGCTGGCTAGTACGTCCGTGGCGGCTGGTGATATGGCGTCAGTTGCAACATCGGTTAATAGCAAAAAACTGCCGCCTAAGTTTTCCAGACAGCACGGCCGTGGCGGCAGGTGATATGGCGTCAGTTATTAGTAGAAAACTGACGCTGATAGTGTCCTAGATGGCGCCCTTTTTGTGGCATGGATGATTGTAGCATTAGTTTAGTTACATATAACCAACACCGATGGGGGCCCTACTAGCGCATTTTTGGTGGCGTGAAGCATTTTGGCGACGGTTGGAAAATCGACGCCGAAAGAGTTCGACTTTTAGCAGCGCCCACATAGGCGTCGCTTGGAAACCGTCGTGAAAAGGGCTTAAATAACTGACACCAAAGGACAGATCTATAGTAGTGCGTGGGTGGAAGGAAGGAGAAGAGAAGGGGAAGGGGCAGATGGAGGATGTGAAAAGGATGGAAATTCGAGGGGAAATGAAGAGGGAATCAAAGGGAAGAAAATGTGGGCATCGATTTTGCAAAAGGGTGTGGGATGAATGGGATTGGCCAAAGCAAAGTCCAATTAGGTGGTGGCAGTTCCACCTTTGCTGGCATTGTGTACTGAGGTTGAGGATGAGTTGGCAATCGTTGGATCATAGGTTGATCCATGGGAGAAGCATCCAATGACCATGATTGGTTAGAACAAATAAAAGCTCAAATTGCTGACATGGCAAAGCAAGGGGGCGCCTCCCCTAATTGGGCCGCACACCCAACTCTGGTCCAGTTAGGGTAAAAAACAAGCAAAATTCACATCAAATGCAAGTATAGGTAACAAATTTCAAGAGACTATAACTTGGGCAATGATGGTCCAATTGAAGCAATTTTTGTGTAATTGGATTTTTTATTGAATCATATACATTATAAAATATATTTAATAGCAAGGATAGTTCATTTAATGGTTTCAATTTTGATTGTAAGTTGATGATACATACTAAGCATGCTTCTTAGTTCAAAACTCAAATTAGGATTATATATGAGTACAAAGTGATGTTTAATCAGAATTGATTCATCAATTGAGGATAATGTGACTGAAATTCATCAATGTCTTGGTGAGGGAAGTTGTTGAGAATTAGAGTATCCGTAGAATGAAGATGTGCATAAATTTATTAAGAGACAAAATCTAGGTTATCACCAAAGCCCCCAGTACCTCTCTATTTATAGGACAGTTAAGGTCAGGGTTTCCAGTCTGATTGGAGCGGAAGGGACAAGAATTTCACAAATTTCTCATCCTGAAAGCGGTCAAAAGGTGTGTTTACATGTGAACCGATCAGTTGGTATGTGGACCGATTGGTTCAACCCTTACACTGGTTGTTTCATCATGTTTCCCAATCACAAATTAATGCTCAACATGACATCAACACTAATTCTTGAATAATTCAAATTGATCCACCGACTGATCGGTTCATAACCTAAGTCATTCAATTCATGAACCTGATTCGGTCGGTTCTCTTCCTGAGCCTGGTGGTTCATGGTCTAGTATTGCAAAATTTGGTTCAATTGACCTGACATACTGAAATGACCAGTTTAACACTTGAACCAGTTGCTTCATAGTTTACTAAGTCAACATTCTACCAATTTTACTTAAATTGAATATCCAACACTTTAGTAATCATGTTTAAGTCATATTCATGAATGAAATCATATTCTAAGAGTATCCTATGTGTGCAACCCTCTAGGTTCCAAGTTACATTGGCAATGAATGTCCATAAATAATATATGATATCACATGCAATGAGAGGTATCGAGAAGCATATCATTGCTACCCAAGTAATTTAGAAAGTTGGAGAACCACTTCAACCTACAATTTGTGATTTGTGTTATAGTGATTGTCAAATTTCTTTGTTACTAATATCTTGATTGGACTTTGGGCATGAAATCATCATCCTCTCATTGTTTACTAATATCATATATTTATTCACATGTGCATGTTCATGATTTTCTCAATCTTGCTTATCAAGTGTCATGGATATCATACTCCTATAGGAGGGAAAAATCCCATCCACATCACTCACAGTCATCCCCATGTGTCACAATGCACCTGGTCATCACCTTTGTGGCTTGATCATCACCTTTATGGTAACCCTTATTGAAAGTCAAGGTGGATGGTGTTAAAGTACATTGAAAAACATGTGATGAGTGTAGTGATTCCTGATCTAAGAACTACCATCACCACATTCACCATTAGAATCAATTATAACTACCAATTAGGATTTCCATGTGACACTCTCAAGGTGGGTCTGTCTGATACAATGTTTTCTAAAAAGTATCTAAGTGTTTGATTTGATATCACATATCATGACTAGTGAGACTCTATCATCAACCAACACACAATCTAGTCTTATGTGCTATTATTTTCTATCAGCCTTCCACAATAACATCTAACTAGTAACATAACAAGAATGTACATACTCTTAACATCCATATGATCTCATTATTTAGGTCATCAATCTAATGACATAAGTCATTGAGAAATGACATTCTTTAGACATTTTAATTTTCATCATTATCTCATAACTAATTAAAACAAAACAAATCAAAATATTTCCTTTATTATCAATAAAATTGTTTACAAGATATGCTTTCACAATCATCATATGATTGGCTCTCTAGTCAGACATACCAACACTTATATAAAACTAATATTGTTGCAATAAAGGGTGCTTAGGAGTGGTTTGAACAATACCATGTTCCTGAAATAGGGTTCAATGCCATGAGATTTCAACAATCGATCGAGAAAGAATATGATGCTCAACCTTTGTACTAGAGTGGGCTCTAATGGATTGCCTTTTAGTAGATAAATATATATGTTTTGAACAAGAAAAAATCCTCATTGATTTATAAGGCATCCTACTATTTTATGCAATGAAAAATTTATAATTGACTTATATAGGGCATCATTCCCTTTAGCATCATTGTAAGTGTATGAGTGTAGAGAAGTATAAGCTTGTGGTAATTCACCAATATGAAGAGTGCCTTTGATTTATTGAAGAATGAGTTTGGAAAGTGGAAAATATGAAGTTGTAAGATGAGTTCACAAATACTATAAACACGTCATATGATAAACTGCATAGGATACTATAAACATACATAATGTAACAATATGGATTAGGATAAAAAAGGTCCAGAAGGTGAAAACACCAACTATTCTAAAAATTAATGGATACATGCAATTGATCAAAGCTTCAATGACAAGGGCCTCTATGACACATTTCTAAATGGTTAACACTCTAGGTGATTTAGAGATTTCTTTAATTTCCAAAATATAACCAAGAACTCCTAGGTCTAGAGTAGCACATGGATTCTTATTTGCATCACAAGTTCTATTGAGATTGGTTGATGAATGAACAATAAATCTTTTATTGATAGTATGAAAATGAATATACATCTCTAAAAGAATTTCTATATAAAGGGATAAGTGGAAACATCTCCGAAACCAATTCAAATAGATATAATTCTACTCATATTATTAATGGTTACATGAGGACTTGACCTATGCCATAGAGAAATATAATTGAATCTAAAGTTCAATTCCTATAGACATCATGTATTATAAAATACTCTAAGAATATGGTACGTATATCAAGTTACCTAATGGATTAACCTAATGTGATGAAAACATAAACATCACATTAATTAAAATCTACATCAATAAATTGGAATTTCCTTTATTAATCAAATGAAAAGTACATAATATACTTATGTCCATTAGATAATGATTATCTACTAGGGCATATACCCAAAAGGTATCCCATGTGCACTAAATGCAATCACTCATGTATCTTATACCAAGTGATATAGCATGACCATCATACTTTTTCTTGGACATGACTTAGTTAAGGGATCAACAAACTTGATCTTTGTTAGTGACATGTATATCTTCTCATCTCCTTGCTAAATGATTACTGGTATGAGATTGAAGCATCAAAGAATATGTATGGAATATGTATCATAATTGAGTTCCTTGTCCAGTGTGATAGCCCGGTTGTTTCCATATTAAGATGTACTATGTCATCAATGCTATGAACAACTCTAAGTTCATCAAATGCACTTTCTGGTCAATACAACTTCATTTGCAACATCTAATGCAACATCAAATTCTATTTATATTGTAGAATTGGTCACTTCATCTAGCATGGAACTCTTCCAACTAACAATGCCACCATTAAGGAAAAAAATAAAACCATATTGTGATCATTAATCATCCTTATGGGTCTGGGACACTGCATTTGTGTAACTCTTTACAGACATTTCTTTCTCACCTCTTCATCCTCAATTATACATGAATACTACAATGTTCTATACAACAATTTGGTGACCTTCACTCGAATCTGATTGACATGTTCATCATGATTAAGACATATGATATGTTTGGATGTGTACATAACATTGTATACATGATAGATCTAATTATTGAGGCATATGGAATCTTACTCATTCAATCCCTTTATTCCAAAGATATGGGATAATTAGCCTTTAATATACATACTCCATTAGACATGGGTCCCTTTCTTAGACTATTACATGTGGAACTATTTCAACACCTTGTCAATGTATGCACTTGACTTAAGACAAGAAGGCTTCTAGATCTATCTCTATAGATCTTGATACCTAGAATATAGGTGGATTATCTGAAGTCATTCACTGAGAAACTAATTTTCAACCACGTATTTACCATTTCTAGAGTTGTAATATCATTTTCCATAAGTATTATATCATCTACATACAATATGAGGAATACTACAATGCTCCCACTAACCTTGTTGTAGACATAATGTTCATCTTCATTTTTTTATGAAGAAAAACTCTTTGACTCATTCTTCAAAATGAAGATTTCAACTTTTGGATTCTTGCTCAATCCATAGATTAGACTTTGTAGCTTACATACATGTCCAACATCCTTTGGACACTCAAAATCCTCAGGTTGTGTCAGGTACACATCCTCAAGAAGATTCCCATCGAGGAACATGATTTAAACATCCACCTGCTAGATCTCATAGTCATAGTATGCTGTAATGGCAGACATATCCTAATGAACTTGACAATGGCAACTTGTGAAAAAGTTTCATTATAGTCAACACCTTGAAATTGTTTGAAACCTTTATCAATGAATTGTCATGTATAGGTTTGCACATTTTCATCAATGTCAATCTTCTTCTTGAAAACCCACTTCCACCCAACGGGTTTTACCCCTTCAAGTGGTTCCACCAAGGTCCATACCTTGTTTGTATACATGAAATCCATTTTGAATCTCATGGACTCAAGCCATTTACCAATTTATGATCCCTCCATATTTTCCTTGTAGGTGATTTTCTCATCAGAATCCATGCCCAAAACATCACCATCTTAAGTCAGTATAAATCCAAATCTCTCTGTCTCTTAGTGAATCAATTGGATCTACGAGGTGCATGTGTTTATTGAGGAGGATGTTGTGCCACAACAACTTGTGGTGCCTCCTCATGTTCCTATTCATGTTTATTGTCATTTGGTGTATCTCAAACTTCTTTGGATTCTATTTTCCTCCCACTAGTATTTCTAGAGATGAACTCTTACTCTAAGAAGGTACCAGTTCTAGAAACAAACACTTTGTTCAAGAAGGGAATAAAAAATTAGTATCCTTTAGTTTCCTTAGGATACTCCACAAAATAACACTTGTCAGATTAGGGTCCCAATTTCCCAGGAATTGGATGCTTCACATAGGATTCACAATCCCAAACCTTCATGAATTACAAGTGGAGACGCTTCATAGTCCATATATCATATGGTGTCTTTAGAACCAATTTAGAGGAAAATCACACCCTGACCAACAATGTGTGATTCCTTCTCTCTGAAATATCATTATGTTGTAGCATTCTTGGTGGAGTCATTTGTGATACAATACCAGACTCCTTGAGGTCTTCAAGCTCTTGACTCATATATTTGTCACCTCATCTAGATTGAAGAATTTTAATTTTCTTTCCAAAGGTGGTTGTCAAACTTCATTATTGAATTCCATGGATATTCCAAGGGTTTCAAATTTATATCTCATAAAAGTCCAAACCTACTAAATCATCAGTAAATGTAATGAAGTATTGATACCCTCCTCTAGTTGTTGAACTTAAAGGGCCACATACATAAGTTCTATGAGTTTAAAAAGCTTAGTTTCCCTCCCACTATTTCTAGTGAAAGGCATGTTCTACCATCTTGTCCTACAAAGATGATATGAATGACCTGTGAGATTCATAATCAAATGATTCCAAGTATCCGTCCACATGGAGATAGAAATTTACATCATGTATGTATAGACCAAGCAGCATTGCTAAAGTTAAGTCATGTTTGATTCATGTGTTTAATCCATTTAGTATTTACATTATATACATGTGTCTTAGCATCAAATATCATAAGACATAGGGAAATTCATATAGCAAGTCATCCAAGTAAATTAAACAACAATTGTCCTATACAACGAGTGAAGTGATGTTTCTTAACTAAAAAAAACATAATGTCATATGAGTAATGGTAATTCCACAATTCTATTACAGTCCTTAATTTGTATAGATATAAAGAAATTCCATATAGGAACTCATTCCAGTAACTTGAACAATAGTTGTTCTTTTATAGCGAATGAATAACTCTTTCTTGTCCAAACAAGAACTTCATGGCATATCAGTAATAATGATTCTCTAATTCTATTACACTCCCAATTTGTAGAGATAACTTGTGTGTCCCTATAGTGGCAACAACAACTCTTGCTATACTTTCTACTTTGGGCCACACAAATATTCCTTCTCTAAGGAGATACTCCTCTTATTATCTTACATTAATGTAAGAGTCACGTTGTATCCAATACATATGCATAAAAAGAGGCTAAATTTATCTCAATAACATAACCACCTGAGGTGGAGATTTTTACCTCCTTGTACCTTTCCATTCCTATATGAAAGACATGAATCTTCCAATGTCTAACATTGATGAAGTTTCCTTGAGTGCCCCCAATATCATTTAACTTCTTTTAAAAAGGATTTGACTTCAATTGGACTTAGAACCTATCTTATTCTCATTCTTATCATCTATACCCCAACTTCACATTTGACCTCAAAATAGAACATGTATAAATTGTAGGTATTGGTCTTAGTTGTTCATAAAATCATGAGACATGTTAACAATTATCTAGCAACACCATTCATAATGATTGGCTATATCATATTTGCAACATTTGAATATTCAAATCCAAGATCAACTTTTCAGCCAAGGGAATTCACATATTCATCGGGTCCTCTTTGTACTCCACTTGTTTACATCTATACGAACCTAATGTGAGTGGGACCATGAGGGAAACATGTTCTAATACATCTAGATTAATAAAATCTCTCAAGTTCATGTACTAGTCCATAAAAAAATTTAGATCAAGCATTTATTCTTAAGGATTAGTCGAAATGACAAGTAGTTCATGTTTTATTTCTATAATATTATAAGAATATGAACATTGATTTGAAAGCTTTCTTATTTAATTAGGAATTTAAGTAATTTCACACTCCCACTATTTTCTTAGAATTTATGGCCCTCATTATTATCAAGAAAGTTAAAACGAATAACTTTTTTGTGAGTCAACATTGGCTGACCGTTTACAACTCAATCATTTAGGTAGGAAACTTTTTCCAATTGCATCATATGCAATCCTTTGATGGATAGGGAACAACCATTTTTAAATTACATTTCATGTCTCTAGGTGCTTAATCCTATTAAGGTTACTTAGTTAAGACGAAACCAATTTTCGATACCAATAAGACCATGTACCCTGCTATGGTAGACCCACACATTTATCTCACATCTCACTAAGATAGATAATACACCTTGCTTTGACGATCCCACATAATTTAATCATGTCCTTGATGTGTATCACATGTTGGAAGGCATCTCAATTTTAACATTTAATGAGGCATTTTGTATAATATATATACATATCCAATCACCACATATATTATATATCTTATATATAAACAAGCACCACAAGTGATAAAGATAAATATGTGATGATTTTGTCCTCCTCGCCCAATCTTTCCGAGCTAATGGAAGATTGAGGTCATCTAAGATTTTCTACCATATGCATAAACAAAACATGATTAAACCCTGATCCTTGGATACATCAATCATGAGTGGACAAAATGGACGATCCATCATTATTGATGGTTGTTTTGCATTAATCCTACTTCGTGTTCACCATGTTGGATGTCTTATATCCTCAACTATCCTAAAATTATTACATCAAATGTAACACAAACCTTGAGTTACATTCCATGTGAATAAGGTGGGAAGCCTTTATACATGAAGTAGATAGAGAAGGTGCGACATACAAGCCTCATTAAGAATTATAAACAATCAAAGACATGTAAGGAAATTGATCACAATTAGAGCTTGACCATAACCATTCAACACACAAAAAATTGTTCTATGGCGACTTTGGATTTGCATATATATACATATATATTATCATATTATAATATGATTATGGTAATATTATATAGGATGTTCCCATTAACTTGATTTGTACATTGATTAATTTCATCGTATGAAATGTTTGCACTATCCAGCAACAAAAACTCAATTCATAATAAAAAAATCCAATAAAGAGCATTAGATGTATCTATGATACCACTATTGAAATCTCAGGAGTGGAAAATGTAGTGGAATAAAACTTTCCTATAAATCCTTGGAGTAGGATCTATCTAGTGCTACAAAACTGGATTGGGGTTTACAAGTTTATATATTATTATGGAAAAGGTTCCTACATTTCAACTTGTAGTGATTGGTGTAGATCTGGACCCTTCAATCTATGCCTCCTTCGGGTGTTACCGAATCAGCAATCAAAACTCCTTTTTGGGGTTTCTGGCACTATGGAAGTCACCTTGGGATACATGCGGAAAAAATATTTTTCATTGGTGGATCACATAAATTCTCTGATGATTGTAAGTGGAGGATCATGGAATCTACCGATTGCTGGAAAAAATACCAAGGTCATAGAGAAGGTTTTTTTGACCCTAGATTTCATCCCAGAAACAATTTTCGTAGATGGTATTGTACCTTCATGAACATGTGTGAAAAATCACATGTTTTTACCACAAAGATGATCTACCTCAATTTGTGCACCCTAGGTGGCGGATCATGTCTTTCTATTGGGGAGACTTTCTCCTCGATTTGCATTCTAGATGGGTTTCCTTATTTTTCCTTGCTCATCAGTGGCAAATTGTGTCATTCTTCCATGACCTTGATTTGCATGCCATTGGTGAAGATCCACATTCTGAATGGCTTTATTGTGTTAACTCATCTCCACGATATCCACATGAGTGCTTGAGGAGGGCCAAAGTTACTAGTCTACGCCTCTCTCACATTCTCTTTCTGATCTTCTCTTTGGGTTTCTCAAACCTTGGAGGAAACAATGAGAGAATCTGAGTGTGTGCGCCTTGAAGGCCTCCTATCATATCAAATATATAGATGAGTGGAGGTCCAAGGTTTCCTAATCCCTATTTTTCCAGGTTGTGGATTCCTTGATGGATGGAAACTAATTTCCTTAGTCTTTGTCCATATTTTATTTAGGTCCCTAAAACTTATTTTTACGGCCTTGGATTTATTATAACAATTTTAGTAAGTTCCAATTCAGCCTTCCTTTAAGCTATCTATATGTGTGTAACCATGTAAGCACCATACTATATTGGCAATGGATTCATTAGTCAATAT
Source organism: Alisma plantago-aquatica (assembly GCA_963693085.1). NCBI lineage: Eukaryota > Viridiplantae > Streptophyta > Magnoliopsida > Alismatales > Alismataceae > Alisma > Alisma plantago-aquatica. Next base: position 838,995,315 of record OY856412.1, on the reverse strand, counting down.
TATGATCCATAAGAAATGAGCGGTGTTGAGCTACACATCATTTCTACCTATATTAGGATAAACTGGACATGACTAAACCAACAACAAACAAATGTACCATGTTGTATAATCATTTCATTGTAGATATTTGGATTCAACTAGAGGCATTGACACATCATCCTCGTTATGTTCAATCTAATTTACTTGATCTCCAAGTAGACTATCAAGATACATATGAGCTTAGTATCATATATTAACTCACATGAGCATAGCCATGCATTTCTCTAGACTCACATATCAAGAGGCCTTGGATATCTCTCTTGTTATAGGGGAGGGACAAATTCCTTCTACATCACTCACAATGTGTATCTTGATTCTCAACACATTCAATCACTACCTTTATGGAAACTTTCTTCAAGATCATGTTGGATAGTTTTGAAGCATAATGATTATTATATCACCATTGTATTGACTTCAGTCAAAGGAACATAACAACAATATCATATTTGAGATTTAATTATGACTATCATATAATTGCCCATGAATCACTATCACGGCATGTCTGTCTAATACACTTGTTCTCTAACAAGTATATATGTGTCTGTCTTGGTATCAAATACCTATGACTCATGAGTCATGGTCATTGGTCACCACACACACTAGTCTCACTTCTATTATTGATGTCCTCACCACACATACTAGTCTCACTTGTATTATTGATGGTCGATCTGCAATAATACTTGACTAGGGATATTTAAGAATATTGTTCTTAGAATCCATTAGGATCTCATGTTCAAGTCAGATACTTGAAGTTCCATGTCTTCAAACCCATCATTATAAGGACATATATTATGTATATTAACATTGTAGTAATTTAAATATGCATCAAAAAATTGTAACTTCTTTTATTAATCAAACGAAAAGTACATCCCCTATAGCGAATATCTAATGATTGGATTCTAGGGAATATACACCAACCATAACAAGATCTCCTTAGAAATTATTCGCATCCAAATTTTGTATTGTAAATAATTTTGTATTCATCACATCATGTTTCCTTGACATGAGGATATTCAACCTTTTTTACATCCCATAAATTTTAATGATGTTAGATACGTAATTAAAAATATTTTTTATTATAAATACATTAATGGATGCAATAATTTACAACATACCCGGCCAGTGTGGCTCAGGTGGTTCGGTCTGGCTTGTCCTCCCTGGGGGACCTGGGTTCGAATGCACCTGAGCGCACTGTAATTATGAACTCCTTGAGTCATCCGGGCTCTGGAACCTATTTGAGGAGGAGGGGGAGCGGGGTCTCCCTAAGACTCAAAAATAATAATAATAATAATAATAATAATAATAATAATAATAATAATTTACAACATAAAAAATCTTGTGGTATGTAAAAAGGACAATAAAGATCATGAAACTATGTGTTAAAATCTAAGTTTAGGGTACTAGTCAATTGACCTCAATGAATACGAAATAATAGTTGAATTCTTAATCATAAGAACCTAACTAACCCCATTAGTTATTTATTTATAAAGAGTAATGTTCATTATCCCTTTGTTACCATGTACAAGTTGAATTTTTTTACTACTTCTCATTGAACAACTAGTACACGACACTGGAAGAGGAATATTCTTATTATGGATTTATTTAAGATGAAAAAATACATATTTCCACAATTTTTAATCCTTGAGCTATCAGTTAGTATGTTACTATAATTGGAAACTAGGATTTATCTTTATTTGGACTTCTCAATCATGAATGTAAGTTGGGGAGACTCATTATTTCCATCAATAAACCTTTGAAAATGTGTAGTTGGAACTTGACCAAATTAAGACAAGAAGACGCAATGACTGTCAAATTTATGGAGGAAGAGTATGAATAAAATGGAAGGGAAATTGTTGAGCTTGGAAGACAATTCTATTAGGCATGACATCTGTATTAGGAATGTTAGTTTTACAAATGAATATGTAGGAATTCATGGATAGTTTCCATGGATTCATGAGATAAAGATTCATATAAAAGATATGGATAGGAATAAAAGGTGTACTTGAGGATATATAAAAAGTTTATGGGATTGGATGATATTTATTTTAATCCAAAAAATATTTGATTCCATGTTTGATAAAGGACATATACTATGTTTTAAAGTTTCATGCATTCCCATTTTATATAAATTATTGTTAAAATAGAATATCCTATCTACTTATATTATTAAAATAGAACATAAGTAGTTGAATTAGGCTTGTTCCCCCAACCATATAATAATAGTTTGTTAGATACTTAACATACTAAAGTAAACCAAGGTGACATTGGCAGTTCTAAACAATAATTTATTGATAGTCATTTTATATCCCCGTGTAACACTCATACACTTAATTTGTTTTATATATTATTTATACCAAACAATAAATAGTTATGATGTAAATTTTGTGTTGGACATGGTATTTTTTTCATTTGCAATCCAACTAGTAGACAATTATTTATATCATAAAAACTCACTTTTGTTTTTGACTTTTTGTCTTTGTGATTTTATTTTAGAATATATCCACCAAAGGTGCCTTATCTAACATCTAGTCATGTCCATATTTGGAAGCTTATATATGATAATTTAGTATGTATCTCACTGAGTAGAAATTTTGACAAGACAAATAATACTACTACATAGTCAAGTCATATATGTCATCTATCTTACTAAATACACTATTTTGGTATGCCACGAGATACTAGCAATTTATGCCATGGGAATCATAGCTATCCTTGATCATCATGACAATCTAGTCATCACCTGATTAATAACAAATATTCATCAATAATACAAGGTTCACCATTATTAATGGTGTTTAGGTCCAGTTTAGGGTTTAGTTCAAATCTAGGTGTTACTAATCTATATGTCTCAACTATTTTATATTGATCAATATGTCATTTTTAGGGTCTGGTTCAATTTTCATAATTTTCTGATTGCTTGGTCTATTTTCAAGAATTAATATGAGGTTTAAAGCTTGTAAGTGTGTATTAATGGGGAAAGAACAATAATTTGGAATTATAATAAGATTTGAGTCTGTATTAAATATCCTCACAACAATACGATTCAACATGATTTTTTTAGAATTTATCTCAAATAGGCATCATTTTTTCATACCACTTACATCCTAAAGTGAAACATGTGTATTAATGGGGAAAGAACAATATTTTGGAATTATAATCAGATTTGAGTCTATATAAAATATCCTCACAATAATACGATTCAACATGATTTTTTTTAAGTTATCTCAAATAGGCATCATTTTTTCATACGACTTACATCCTAAAGTGAAACATCATCTTATAAATTAAACTCATTAATATTACTATTTTAAAGTGTATTATCTATGGCTCCAATAAGGAAGTAGACATTTTTTTGAGTCCATGGGTATTTTGGGAGTATTTATTGGCCATAGGAGCTATTATTAATCGTATTTCTAATATTTGTACATTAAATGAGGTATTTACCTTTTTTGAAATTTCGTCGGTCATCAGATTCTTGGTGATGGGCATTGGATCGATGCCACGTAGCTCTTGGAGGAGAACTCTGGTATGTTGTTGGGTCATACATGAGCCACTTGGTTTTTTATTGGACCGGCTGGTTAAAAGTGGGTCTAGCCTAGGTCAATTACCTCGACCGCTCAACCTTCTTTACCAATTGTGTTCCCATAAATACATTTTCTATTGAGGACTCTATTCTCCTTCCACACACAGCCGCCACACAGAGAAATATGACACTGTCTTGCACATAATAGAGTGGTCTTCGCACCAGAAGGGAATTGAAGCCACCTTTAAGAAGGCGTGAGCAACCGTGACTGCTCCCTCTGGTATCTGAAATGGGGTTTCTTCCCATCTGACCTCGTGATCCTCTACTTCATCCTCAACTGATGGACCCAAAGGACACCTTTAATGTGGGAACTGCTCAACGACCACTCATGGCATCAGGGGAAGGGTCCATGGCCCGATGTGGACTCCCGCTAGGAGATGCAGTATAGGAGGGCAACGCAGATTGGGGATTCACCATTCCAGAACTTTCTCACCCAATCGATACATCTACAAGCCTCACTTCCTTATTAAAAACAAGAGGGTAGTCTTCAGAGAGAGTGGGCAAGGCTCCAAACCTATCCCTAAGGCCACCCTTCATGGCTAGAGATGATGAGCTTGGGAGTTTGTGGTGAATCTAAGCGCAAGATGATAACCTCCCAGATGACTCTATGAAGCCATGAAGACCATTTTTGTAAGGGTTGTACCCCTCCTATTCTACTCTACATCATAGCCCATCTTAGCCTATGCTCTACGATCGCTAGTAGAGACGAGAGAGGGAAATTGTGACACAGGTCATCTCAAGCACTATTTAATGGGTCATTGGGCATCCCCTTGAATTCAAAATCTATTACAGTACTCAAGATGCCACTTTGGCTCCTGATTCTCCCTTAGATCAGTGGGGATGATCCACGACCAAGTCAAAGGTTATTGTTCTGCCCATTTTAGAGGTGGAATATGAACTAGAGGTCGTACGGTCGTCATCCTATGATCATAGCTTCTATGCTCCAGTATCATCCCACTAAAATAGTGCCCCTCCAAAATCCTCAAGGCTACGTGACATATCATTGTCACGTCTCATAATATTTCTGAAATAAACGGGATGACCAAGGTTTGGCAGAACATTAGAATGAAATGGGAACAACTTCAAACTCTTATATCTTCTAGTAGAAACCACTATTTCTCATGAAACTTGAACCACAAGTCCCTCATGACCCAAGGTCTCATACTACTATGTTTGAGATGCAAATTGAAACAATTGGTCTTGTAACTTAATTCCTCGATTAGTCTCATAATTAAGTGTGTATACCTCAACTATAAATGAATTATTCACCAAACTTTGATGAAACAGTTTCAATCTTATGATCCTAATCAACATGCATTCCAGTATTCATAATTGTACCATCTGGATTCCTATATACCCTAATTGGTACCCCAAAGTCACAACTACTCCAAAGTGGTACATGTATAAAGATATTGGGATTAGGGTACACATGAATTATCCTCCAAATTATCAACATAACTACACTTGTTTAATTTGACTGTATAACACATCATGGCCCATCAATATCTATTTTTTTAGGTTTGTCTTCAAGAACTATATTGGGTATGAAAATCCTAAAATTCAAGGTCATCGCATTCACCCCACCTTAAATAGAATTTCATCCTCGAAATTCAATGAATATCATATTCAAGTTGATATCAAAGAGTCCAACTTCATATATGTCACCAGTTCTAGGTGCCAGGGATATCAATATGAACCCTAAGTTATTATGTTAGATATCAAATTATCTAGGGTGTACCCACCACACCTTAAATAGGTTGAAACACCATCTCAATTCTTAGTCATAACATGGTATTCTTTTGAGTTAAGAATTACATAGCTTATTTCCTGAAGAAATAGTTTTTTATCCATACATCAGAAGTTGAGAAGGTATTATTTAAGGATTCATCATTCAACCTACTCACCTATGTAAGGTGTTGCAAGTCTTAACATCATTTACAAGTGAAATTTTAACACTTAACATCCTTCTTTTGGTTTGAGATCAACATTGTATTAGGATTTCATCATTAGAGAAGGGGTTCTTATACATTATTGAATATTAGGGTTTATCCCATTATGAGAGTTGTAGTCAAACTAGGATCCTAGATTAAGAATATTGGAGGTTGAGAACCATATTTTGTTATCATTTAATTTATGATCCAAATATACCCTTATTTCGAGATCATGATTTCAAACTATTATCTTTCATGTATGATATGATGGGAGGAGAATATACTAAATCAATCTTGTCATATATGATACAGGGAGGGGATATAGAATAAGTCAAGCTTATATAAGTGACTCTTCATACATAATTCATCTTTGTAGCTCAAGTGATGTTTCTAACATCATATATAAAGAAATAGAAGTGAAAGGAACGATATTGATGAGTATCTTATGTACATATCATTTTACTCTCAAAACCAGAGTTCTATATATAACCTCACTTGCAATGAATGATGAGCTTCACAAATGTTAGTCACTCAAGCTAGGACCTAGTTCAGTCAAATAATTGACTTTCTCATCATGAGTTTTCTACCCATCACATTTTTTCCAACTCTTATGTATAGGATTGAATCATGTAGAAGGACTCAACTCATCTACTCAAGAGTAATGTAGATTAGGACACATCATTTTCCATCTATCCCATATTTTCATACATTGTAGGGTAGGTCCTTTGACCCTCTCCTTGTGGGTCTCACTCTCTCTGGAGTTCACCACATATCGTTGTCCTAACACTGGAGGTCCTTGATGCAACCCTATTTTAGGGCTTCATCCCATGCCATTTTGCATGATAATCACATCTAAAGATTATAGATTACAAGTTATGCCCTCCAATATGATCTTTTATGCCAAATGCACTTATGACTCCTTTTTTGTGTATTTTAGGGCACTTATGAATGCATTGATGCATGGGAGAGAGATGAAGAATGTCTATGGGGTCTTACACTCCAAGAGTTTTCCTATCTCTTCCCAAGCTTATCTTGGATGCATAAGAGCAATTCAAAGCAAAAGGATGCTAGATGAAGAAGTTGAATTGAAGATCAACACTAAGAAGCCCCAAAATGGCAGTTGCACATCACCACGGTTGTGTGGAATTATGTTCTAGAAGTTATGGGGAAGTTGCTCAATTTACACATGAATGACCACGACTATGGTCATCAAATTGGCCATGCTCACTGAAGACCCCATGACCGTGGAAACACCTTCCACCTCGTTTGTGGTCAGCAACACGACTGTGGTGACTTATGCATGAAGATTCCAAAAATTAATAGGGAATTGGTTCAATTTACAAGTGAATGACCACGGTCGTGGCCATCAGCATGATTGTGGCCCTTGAAGGCCACCTCACCTGTGGTGCTCACCACCCTCGTGGCCAGCTGAAGACACAACGACCTCAGAGCAACCTCACATGTGGCCTCCTCCTCCAACATGGTCATGGTATCCCACATGATTGTGGTACCCTCTACCCACCATGGTCGTGGCCACCATACACACTTACCATTTCAACTCGACTCATCACCTTGGCCATTCCACTTCCCACGACCATACTATGCAATCCCCACCACGACCGTGGCTCCTCAACACGGTCATGGTGACCACCTAAACCTACCCATTTTCACCACTGGTTTTCCCACTCTGGCCCTACTTACCCTAGTGCCTCACCACCACCTTATATACATGGGTTGTGGCCACAACACTAGGTTATCTACCATTACTTCCCTAAACCTACTATAGAGCATTCATTGCCTCCTTCCTTGCATTCAAGCCATCCATCTACCATTTCCACCTCATTTCCACCATAAAAACCTAATATTTTAGGTTTTCTACCATAATCCCCTTCATTTCGATGCCCTTCACCCACCTTGAAGGAGGGAGGTCTCTCTAAAACAACTAGGAGGTGAAGAAGAAGAAGCTACTTCGAGCTCCATAGAGTCCTATCCCCTTCTTCTCATTTCTTTTATCTTTTCATTGAGCATGTCTTGCTAAGCCACTAGTGGTGGGTTGTTTTGGGTTAAAATGTGACTTTGATACATGTTGGGGGAAAATTAACTTGTATTGAACATAATTTAATTATATGATGATTGCCTCTTGATTCTATCTTATTTCCCATTATCTTGCATGTGGTTTGAGGTTTTAAACATAAATTGCTTGTTTTGTGATGCTTGATGACACTTGGCTTCTAGGGGAAATAGGAATGTATGTGTAAATCTTAGGAATCGCTCTAAGGTCCAATTAGTGGATCCCTAGCTACCTCTCTTTATTCCTACATGCATCTCCCTTCTTCTACAAGTGAGTGTGATATCTAAGTAGCTAGTGTAAGTGTGATTAGTGCAATTGCCTAGAGTTTCCTAAAGGCTAGATGGAAAGTAACATGAGGTGAAAAACCATCATATCTACTCCCATTCCTACTCTTGTCTCTCAATTTCCCTAATACCACTTACCCTAGAAACCTAGACTTTCCAAGTCCTTTTATAATTACACCTAACCCTAGCTCTCCAACTAGTAGTATAGAGTATATTATAATAGCACTTGCCTTGTTGTTTGGTCTGGTGATCAAGATTGAATTGTGAGATTTACATGCTTTGTTGACCTTCCCCCAAATAATATCAAGTTGCATTCCCAAATGGCCCACTTATTCATCATATTTCTTAAAATCCATCTTTTCCCTCTTAACTTGTTAATGCTAGTGTAGTCAATAGCCTTTGTTAATTCTTAGCCAATTTCCCAATTCTAGATAGTCAGTTCTTGCTCAAGTAGTTAGGGCTCCTCTAAGCTTACTAGTGTAGTGTAACTCCTTGCTCTAGTCTAATTGCTTGCCTTTCTTAGTTTGATATCCTTAACTTGATTATAGTAATTTAGAGCTTTTGTCAACATAGTTTCTTTTTTGCCCTCTCTTGCTTGAAATTGTAGTGTAATAAAACCAAACCCAATTTAAAACCCTCAAACCCAAATCTCTTCTTTAGGAACATAGCTAGCACCAACCTAGATCTAGTGCCCCCTCTCTCCCTCAAGATCAACCCTAATCTTACCACTATCATATACAATAGCATGACCCCGTGCATTTGCGGGTACATTTGATTAGTTGAGCCTATGCATTGGACTAGGTCCTTATACAAATTTTGAGTTATCTGTGTGTTTTCCCTTAAGGTTGGATCTAGCCACCTTTAATTGGTTAGTGTGTGGCCTTGAGAAGAATCGCACCAAGCTTTCTACATATTCAACCTTTGTAAAAGAGCTTGAGGCTCATGCATATTCAACCTTATCTCAACTTAGCTCATCTTAAGTAATAAAAGAGTATGTACTTTCTTCATTAGGACTCAGCTTATATTCTCCAAAATTGGGTTCAACTCATATACAACTTAAACCTTTATAAAGAAACTTATACCATCAGAGATCAAACTTAGATAATATTACCCATGCTTATATCAACTATCATTATATTTTGTATTCTATCTTACACATATCCTAGTCAGGCTCTAGACATCTAATCTAGAACTTCACTCTCTTCTAGACTGATGTCACTCCCTTTCACTTAGGATGCATGAACACCAACATCTTATACTTATATCTATGTACCTGAGTTTAGAGAATCATAGCTATCCTTGATCATCTAGACAATGTGGTCATTAACTGATTAATAACAAATATTCATCATTAACCCAAGGTTCACCATTATTAATGGTGTTTAGGTCTAGTTTAGGGTTTAGGTCAAATCTAGGTGTTACTAATTGAAAATATGTCTCAAGTATGTTTATATTGATCGGGATGTCATTTTTAGGGTCTGGTTCAATTTTCGTAATTATCTATTGCTTGGTCTATTTTCTAGAATTAATATGAGGTTTAAAGCATCTAAATGTGCATTAATGGAGGAAGACCAATATTTTGGAATTGTAATCAGATCTGAGTTCGTATTAAATATCCTCACAACAATACAATTCAACATGATTTTTTGAGAATCTATCTCAAATAGTTAGCATTTTTTATACCACTTACATCCTAAAATGAAACATCATGTTGTAAATTAAAACCATTAATATTAATATTTTTGAGGTCTTATCTAGGAATCATATTAGGAGCTAGACATTATTCTGAGTCCATGAGTGTTTTTGGGGTATTTATTTGCCATGGGAGCTATTTTAGTCGTATTTCTAAGATTTGTACAATGAATGAGGTATTTACCTTTTTTTTGAATTTCATCGGCCATCAAATTCTAGGTGTTGGGTGTTGGATCAGTGCCACATAGCTCATGGGGGAGAACTCTGGTCCTTTGTTGGGTCATACATGACCCGCTTGGTTCTTCATTTGGACCGACTGCTTCAAAGTGGGTCTACCCTAGGTCAATTGGCTGGACTGCTCGGCCTTCCTCACCATCTGTGTTCTCAGGAATGTGTTTGCCATTAGGGACTCTATTATCCTTTTACATACAGCCACCGCATAGAGAAATACGACACTATCTTGTGCTCAACTGAGCGGTTGTAACACCCCAATCTTACTATGCAAAATTTCCAAAATATTTTATTCTTTGCTTGCTCTTTTTCTAATAGGATAATTGTTGAGGACCTAAATGTAAATTTCCCATGACAAATTTTCAATTCATTTTTTTATGTTCAATTGCTTTCTTATCCATGATTTATTTAAAGAAAATGTTTTCATGTATATCTATGTTCTCTTGTTTAGAAAATGGAAAAGAATCCTCTTATTTTCTTTCTTTTATGGTGATTAGTGGTTTACATGTAAATTTGCTTGCTTTATGACCTCCATCACATTAATTAAGGAGAAATAATATTTAGTGCACGTTTTCATACCTTGTAATTCTTATTTGAGAAATTAATAGCTTTATATACACTAATCATAGCCATTTAAGTGTACATGATGGTTTTTTCTATATTAGGCCTAAAATGTGTACAAGAATCAAATCTAATTAAATGGGAATGTTCTAGACACTATAATACACCTATGGTTAAAATTTGGGCTCATTTTACCAATGTTTGGACCCTCTAAGCAATTAAAGGAGTTGTGAATATAGTGTAACCTTCCAATTAAATGAAATTTCGATTATGCGATTGATTTGAACTATAGTTTAACAATTATGCGTGTCATGCGTTACTGATTTGATTTAATTTCTCACGTGCACCACAGCCACTGTTGGATCGAGATCCAATGGTAGCCGTATCATCTCCTTCCTCTGTTCTGTCCGTGAAACTTTGTCGTTTCCAGCGCTTTGATTGCTCGCATTTGATCTCGTCCGTTTCATGACAGTTTCTCCTCATTCCTTCGCCAATAGTTTCAGCTCGTCGCCCCAATCCGAGCAAGCCCTAGCTCACGCCCTCTCACACTCTGTAGGGCAAACACCTAATATTAGGGCTCGTTGCCATTTTTTACAGACACCTCTCTAATCCCTCTCGCCCCCATCTAGCCACTTCAAAAGTGTTGTCGGCCCCTGAGCTGCTTTCCTCCGCACCCAATTTCCCCTCCTACGCCCTCGTGAGCCCTAGTCTACTCGTTCTTCCTCCTCTGGCTACCCCAGCTCCACCGCATCACCCTACGCCATCTTTGAGCAATCAGAGCCTAGGTAAGCATCACAGAACCTCCCTCATCCTTTCCCTATCGTCCTCTTGGCCTGTGAAGCGCTCAGTCACCACACCCTATAGGGCCGCCACTGGGCTTCCGCTGGCACTCGTCGCCATAGCGTTACAGTGAGCTCACAGAAGCAAGTACGGGTCTGTTGGCTTCGCACAGCTTCAAGGATCATGCTTCTATAACTGCTCGCACGATTTATCAAGGTTTCGATAGTTGCTCCTCATCCAATGTTCACCCCTATTCCACGCCGCCAAACTCTGTTCTCACCCACGATGGCTTTTTCGGGTGTCTTTGCTTCAGGTGGCGCTACCCACACCTCTGTTTTGACTCCACATGGCTACTATGGTCAGTTTTAGGTTGCTTTCACCTATCTTCTTCTCGCTTGCTGACTTGGCCTCCTCCTCTGCGGTCTGCCATGGTGACAACCATGGAGTCAGGCCTGCAGTTGATGTCCAAGGCCCCAAAATGCTCACTGATTTGTCAGGAGGCAGGCAACTCCCTCGCAATCCCAGTTTAGCAAAAACGATTTCATTTTCCCTAGATTCCCACCAGCAAGCACCTGCTCGAGCTTTTGCTCGCAAAAGGGGAATAACAATCCAGGTCATGTTATGACCTTGGTACCACTGTCATTTTTAATTCGACGATTCCCACCACGAGGGTAATTTTGGGTTTTTACCTGCCCTCCCTTCTTCGACAGTGGGAACTCAGTGGTGAGTCTTCTCATGAGTTGGCCAAGCTCGATTGGTCCAGCTCAGAAATTGGCCCACTGGTTTGGATTGGGAATTGCTTACGTGGCTTTTTCCCAAAATTCCATTGGTCTATTCTTTGTAAATTTTTAATAAATTGCCTGTTTATCATAAAAATCCGAAAAAATTTGTTTTGGAAAGGATTTTTGATGAGGAATTATATTTTATGGTTTTAAATGACTGATTTTGTTGTTTTCATGTCTCAATAACTATATGACACAAGTTAGGGTTTAATTTGTATGATGAAGGATAATTATGTTATTTTAGGTGATTAAGAGAATCCAATCAATCAAACAAGGTTTGACTTATGTGCTTTAGCTCAAGGTAAGCGGGCCATGCCCTTGGCATAGATAATAATTGGTTTATTGAATGTTTATGATTTATGTTAAGCAATTAATGTTAAAGTCATGATTAATGCATGTTTTCTTCAAGTATATGGTTATTTGATGTTGATTTCTATAATTTAAGTCTAAATGTAGAAATCACATTAATGTTATGAATTATGATTAAGATACCCATTCATGCTTAAGAGGGAAAAAATTCCCATTCATGCTTAAGAGGGAAGAAATTCCCATTATGGTTCATGGGGAGAAATCCCAACTATGTTCAAGAGGGAGAAATCCCATTAAAGATCAAGTCTAAGTTATTAAGAAGATAATTAAGTCTAAGAAAGATCATGGTTAAGGGAATTTGATTTAGATTTATATCCACCTTGTTATGGGCTTTCCGAGCATTATGTCTTTTCGAGAAATTATGGGCTTTCTGAGCATTATGGGCTCCTTATGGGGCATTAAGAGAGGAGTATATAATTCTTGTCAAATTCTTTATGTAAAAGATGCCAAGAAATGATTAATTTTAATGCATGTTCACGTTTATGTCGAATCATCTTTATATGTTATTTTTATGTATTATAATATGCCAATGCCGCTTACCATGAATGTTTTTCCTTTGCATGGCTGGGGATGAGATGTCTGTAGAAGTTGGAGCTAAAGGGAAGGAATCAACTTTAGGAGTTCTAAGAATCTAAGAAGTTGTTGCCTGGTGGGACGTCCATCTATGAAGATCCTACCTTTTTCATGTTATCTAGTTTATGTTTAGCATATCTTTAGAATCATGATGTAGTTTTCTTTCCAAGAACTTATGTATGAATCTATGTTTCAATAATGCCAAGTGTTATTTATTTCTTGATATGAGATCACATATGTGACAACCCTCCCATAAATGACAAGTACCCCACATTATGGATAATGTTGGGGATTAGGCTGTGCTTCCGTTGGTTAAGTATAAAACCCTAGTTAGGGGTGTTACATTAATGGTATCAGAGAAAGGAATAATTGACCACTAAGGCAACACTACATATTCATATTATGTTCTAACATCATGTTATGTTTACCCTTCCAGATGGCCCCTAAGAAGAAGAAGAAGGTTGGTGAGTCGAGGCCCTCACAGGGATCTTCTAGTGGAGGAGGACTCAAGACATGGATCAAGTCCCTCCACAAGTCACCCTAGATGCCCTAATAGCATCCTTGACCAATGCTCTCCAACCTAGAGCTCCACCTAGAGTACATGAGATCTCCCTCATAGGTTTCTTGAAGATTAGACCCGATGCTTTCCATGGTGAAGATGAGGTTGATGTGGTAACCAAGGATGAGGAGTGGATTAGTAATATGGAGCATTTCTTTTGAGACTTAGAGTGTCCCCCATGTAGTAGGGTTAGATTTTCCACCCATATGCCCAAGGGTGCAACCCATACTTGGTGGGAGAACCTCTTAGCCTCTAGGGAAGAAGATGACCCTCCTTGCACTTGGGGTGAGTTTGTAGAAGTCTTTAATGACCATTATGTATCCAAAGCCATGTTAGAAAGGAAGGAGGATGAGTTTGTTAACCTTAAGCAAGTGGGTGACATGACTGTCATTGAGTATGCCATGAAGTTTCGTAAGCTCCAAAAGTATGGTCTTGAGTACACTGAGCAAAAGAGAGCTAAGAAGTTTATTAGAGGACTTAAACCCGACCTAAGTTATGCCTTGTCTGGTAGAGGTCATAGGACCATGCAATCAGCCCAAGATGCAGCCTTAGAATTGGAGGATCACACTGGGAGGAATCCTAAGAAGGAGGTACCCCAAAACCATCATCACCATCAACCCCCTCCACCCTACAACCACAAGAGAAAAGCCCCTGAGCCTTCTTCTGAAAATGGGAGAACCACATGCCCTACATGTAAGAGAAATCATGGTGATCCTTGTAGTTTTGGAACTTCTATTTGCTACTATTGTGGTGAGGAAGGAAATATCAAGCCAAATTGCCCCAAGCTTGCAAAGAAGGATCCCAACCGTAACCAAGCTAAGAACCCTAATCCTCCACCCAAGGTTAAACCAAGGCTCTTCACCATGCAAATGTCAGATGGAGAAGAGGAAGATGATCAAGGTAAGGGTAGTTAAGTAATTTATGTTGAATCATAATAATGCTTTGTTTATGTATGCCGCTTTTAATAATGAAAATTTGTATGAAAATTTTGCAAGTTTATGTCTAATCCTAGAGGTGGGTAGGAACCCTAGGAAATTTTGAGGACAATTTTTTTTAAGGTGGGTAGTATTGTAACACCCCAATCTTACTATGCAAATTGTCCAAAATATTTTATTCTCTGCATGCTCTTTTTCTAATAGGATAATTGTTGAGGACCTAAATGTAAATTTCCCATGTCAATTTTGCAAATTCATTTTGTTATGTTCAATTGCTCTCTTATCCATGATTTATTTAAAGAAACTGTTTTCATGTATATCTATGCTCTCTTGTTTAGAAAATGGAAATGAATGCTCTTATTTTCTTTCTTTTATGGTGATTAGTTGTTTACATGTAAAATTTCTTGCTTTATGACCTCCATCACATTAATTGCGGAGAAATAATATTTAGTGCACATTTTCATACCTTGTAATTATTATTTGAGAAATTAATAGCTTTATATACACTGATCGTATCCATTTAAGTGTACATGATGGTTTTTGCTATATTAGGCCTAAAATGTGTACAAGCATCAAATATAATTAAATGGGGATGTTCTAGACACTCTAATACACATATGGTCAAAATTTGGGCTCATTTGACCCATGTTTGGACCCTCTAAGAAATTAAAGGAGATTTTAATATAGCGTAACCTTCCAGTTAAATGAAATTTTGATTATGCGATTGATTTGAACTATAGTTTTGCAATTATGTGTATCATGCGTTACTTCATTGATTTAATTTCTCACGCATGCCATAGCCATAGTTGGATCGAGATCCCACGATGGCCACATCATCTCCTTCCTCTGTTGTGTCCGCGAAACTCAGCCGTTTCCAGTGCTTTTAATGCTCGCATTTGATCTCGACCGTTTCACGATGGTTTCTCCTCATTCTTTTGCCAATAGTTTCGGCTCGTCGCCCCAATCAGAGCAAGCCCCATCTCACGCCCTCTCGTTCTCTGTAGGGCAAACATCCAATATTAGGGCTCATTGACATTTTTTACAGACACCTCTCTGATCCCTCTCGCTTCCATCTAGCCATTTCGAAAGCGCCGCCGGCCCCTGAGCTGCGCTCCTCCGCGCCCAATTTCCCCTCCTACACCCTCGTGAGCCCCGATCTACTCGTTCTTCCTCCTCTGGTTACCCAAGCTCTGCCGCATCACCCTATGCCATCTCCGAGCAATCAGAGCCTAGGTAAGCATCGCAGAACCTCCCTCATCCTTTCCCTATCGTCCTCTTGGCCCGCAAAGCGCTCAATCACCACACCCAATAGGGTCGTCGCTGGTCTTCCGTTGGCGCTCGTCGCCACAGCATTAAAGTGAGCTCATAGTGACAAGTATGGGTCTGTTGGCTTCACACTGCTTCAATGATCTTGCTTCTATAACCGCTCACACGATTTATCACAGTTTCGAAAGTTGCTCCTCTTCTGAAGTTTGCCCCTATTTCACACCGCCAAACTCTGTTCTCACCCACGATGGCTTTTTCAGGTGTCTTTGCTTCAAGCGACACTACCCACACCTCCATTTTGACTCCACATGGCTACCATGGTCAGTTTTAGGTTGCTTTCACCTATCTTCTTCTCACTTTTTGGTTTGGCCTCCTCCTCTGCGGTCTGCCATGGCGACAGCCATGGAGTCTGGCCTGTAGTTGATGTCGAAGGCCCCAAAATGGCTCGCTGGATTTGTCAGGAGGCAGGAAACTCCCTCGCCATCCCATTTTAGCGAAAACAATTTCATTTTCCCTAGATTCCCTTCAGATTCCCACCAGAAAGTACCTGATCCAGCCTTTTCTCGCTAAAGGGGAAGAACAATCCAGGTTGTGTTATGACCTTGGTACCCCTGTCATTTTTAATTCGACGATTCCCCGCGCGAGGGTATTTTTAGGTTTTTACCTGCCCTCCTTTCTTTGACCGCAGGTCCTCAGTGGCGAGTCTTATCGCGAGTGGCCAAGCTCGATTGGTCCAACTCAGAAACTGGCCCACTGGTTTGGATTGGGAATTGCCTACGAGGCTTTTTCCCGAAATTCCATTGGTCTGTTCTTTGTAAATTTGTAATAAATCGCCTGTTTGTCAAAAAATCCAAAAAAATAGGTTTTAGAAAGGATTTTCGATGAGGAATTCGATTTTATTGTTTTTATCGACTGATTTTTTATGTTTTCACATCTCAATAACTATATGACACAAATTAGGGTTTAATTTGTATGATGAAGGATAATTATGTTATTTAAGGTGATTAAGAGAATCCAATCAGTCAAACAAGGTTTGGCTTAGGTGCTTTAGCTCAAGGTAAGCGGGCCATGCCCTTGGCATAGATAATAATTGATTTATTGAATGTTTATGATTTATGTTAAGCAATTAATGTTAAAGTCATGATTAATGCATGTTTTCTTCAAGTATATGGTTATTGGATGTTGATTGCTATAATTTAAGTATAAATGTAGAAATCACATTAATGTTATGAATTATGATTAAGGTACATTAAACCAAGATTAAGAGGGAAGAAATTCCCATTCATGCTTAAGAGGGAAGAAATTGCCATTATGGTTCATTGGTAGAAATCCCAACTATGTTCAAGAGGGAGAAATCCCATTAAGATCAAGTCTAAGTTATGAAGAAGATAATTAAGTCTAAGAAAGATCATTGTTAAGGGAATTTGATTTAGATTTATACGCACCTTGTTATGGGCTTTCCGAGCATTATGGGCTTTCCAAACAATTATGGGCTTTCCGAGCATTATGGGCTCCTTATGGGGCATTAAGAGAGGAGTATATACTTCTTGTCAAATTCTTTATGTAAAATATGCCAAGAAATGATTAATGTTAATGCATGTTCATGTTTATGTCAAATCATCTTTGTATGCTATTTTTATGTCTTATAATATGACAATGTCATTTACTTACCATGAATGTTTTTCCTTTGCATGGCTGGGGACGAGATCTCCGCAGAAGTTGGATCTAAAGGGAAGGAATCGGCTTAAGGAGTTCTAAGAATCTAAGAAGTTGTTTCTTGGTGGGACGTCCATCTATGGAGATCCTACCTTTTTCATGTTATCTAGTTTATGTTTAGCATACCTTAAGAATCATGATGTAGTTTTCTTTCCAAGAACTTATGTATGAATCTATGTTTCAATAATGCCAAGTGTTATTTATTTCTTGATATGAGATCACGTATGTGACAACCCTCCCTAAAATGCCAAGTACCCCACATTATGGATAATGTTGGGGATTTGGTTGTTCTTCTGCTGGTTACGTATGAAACCCTAGGGAGGGGTGTTACAGCGGTCTTTACACCAGAAGGGAATTTAATCCACCTTTAAGAAGGCGTGAGCAACCGCGATGGCTCCCACTTATATCTGAAATCCCTTTAGACCTCGACATGGATCCAGGAAGATGACGAAGGTGTAGAGACAATGTGTTTTCTTTCCATCTGACATTGTGATCCTCTTCTTCATACTCAGCTGACCACTTTAAAGGACACCTTTAGTTTGGGCACACCTCGACGGCCACTCATGAAATCAGGGGAAGGGTCCATGGCCTGACGTGGACTCCCACTTGGAGATGCAGAAGAGGAGGGCAACATAGATTGGGGATTCACCATCTCAGAACTTTCTCACCCAATCGATACATCTACAAGCCTCTCTTCATTCTTCACAATGAGAGGTTAGTCTTTAGAAAGAGTGGGCAAGGCTCCAGACCTATCCCTAAGGCCACCCTCCCTGGCTGGATATGATGAGCTTGGGAGTTCATGGGGAAGCTAAGCGTAAGATGATAACCTCTCAGATGACTCTATGAAGCCATGAGGACCATTTTCATAAGGTTTGTACCCCTCCTATTATTATTTGCATCATATCCCATCTTGGACTACGCTCTGCAATAGCATCTGGAGACAAGAGAGGGAAATGGTGAGAAGATATGGCGGCACAGACCATCTCGGGCACTATATAATGGGTCGTTGGGAATCCCCTAGAACTCAGGATCTATTCCGGTACTCAAGATTCCACTTTGGCTCATAATTCTTGCTTGGATTGGTGGGGATGATTTACGGACAAGTCAAAGGTTACTTTTTCACCCATCTCGGAGAAGGAAGATGAACTAGAGGCTACACGATCGTCATCCTACGATCATAGCTTCTGTGCTACAGTATCATCCCACTAAAAAAATGTGCCTCCAAAGTCCTCAAGGCTGCTTAACATATCATTTCACGTTCCATAATATTTCTTAAATAAACCAAATGGACAAGGTTTGGCAGAAATTAGAATGAAATGTCAACAACTTCAAATTCTTATATCTTCTAGCTGAAACCTCTTATTCACCTGAAATTTGAACCATAGGTCCCTCATAACCCAATGCCTCATACTACTATGTTTGAGATGCAAATTGCAACATTTGGTCTTGTAACTGAATTCCTCAATTAGTCTCATAATTAAGTGTGTAAACCTCATCTATAAATCAATTATTCACCAAACATTGATGAAATAGTTTCAATCTCATGATCTTGATCATCATGCATTCCAATATTCATAATTGTACCATCTGAGTTCCTATATACCCTAATTGATAACCCAAAGTCATAACTACTACAAAGTGGTATATGTATAAAGATATTGGGATTAGGGTACACATGAATTTTTCTCCAAATTCAACATAACTCACACTTGTTTAATTTTATTGTATAATTGTTACAACCTCAATTTTGCATATGTTTTCATAATTGAATGGTAAAGATTTTGTGAATATGGACTTAATTAAAAAGGTTGTATGCTTTTCTTCAAAAGATGGATTTCTTTGCAAATCTCCCTTTTTATAGGAATTTCATAATTTCTATTATTAGATTAATCAAATAATGGGTATAAAAGAGAAGAAAAGAAGAAAAGTCCAAATAAAAGGAAAAGATACAAGATAATGGATATTAAGCAAAGTAATTATGAGAAATGCATAGAAATATCTAGAAAGTGGAATTAATGGTCACAATTAAATAAATTTTGTTTACATGTGATTTCTATTGAAAGAAATAGGAAACGAGGGAAAGGAAATAAAAGATAAAGAGAAATCCTTGAAAAGAAATCTTTTAATAAAGAAATAAGTAAGAAAGGGATAAAGGATAAGAGAAAAGGCAAAGGAATATTTCCCCAAGATGAGATATTGTGTCCACATAGTCTCTAATGGTAAAAGAAATTCAAATAAGGAAAATAAAAAGAGAAAGAATGAGAAAGTATGAATAAAATCAGTTTTATTAAACAATTTTTTGCATATGAAGAAAACACATCTTTCCTTTTGAGTTTAAGGCTCAAAATTGGAATAAAGGAGGACAATGTAAATATAAGGATTTCCCTAAATTTTGGTTGAGAAACAATGCATGGTTTCCAAGTTATGCAATTTACAAAATATCCTAAAGTGTGGACATTAATGGCATAATGATCATGTGTCACGATTTATCTGGGAATAAATCCCGATTTTCAATTTTCGGCGCTCATCTGCGATTGTTGGATGTATGATCCACGGCCCGAGACAAATCCCGGTCTCACCAGGATCTGGAATATCAGAGTCTAGGCTATGAATAATCGATCGGAGATTTTGTGAGTTAGAAGCCATCTGTGAAGATGTGAAGGAGTCCATCTCCTGTAGGAGCTTGTTCCGAACCCAACCACCCTACGGTTGGTGGGGTTTCGTTGTGAAATGGGGAAGTCCCCAATTCACCGAGGACTCGATGGACACCCTATATATAGGGTAGTGCGCACAACAATGTGAGCAAACCTAAAGTCTATCCTCTCATAACCACGGCGTAGAGACGATCGTCATGGTGCCATCAATTTGAGGAATTGACTTGACCTAAGACCTTGTCGAGAAGCAGATAATTCCAGAGGGAAACTACACATTGTTAGCAGTGAAGGAACAGCGAGAAGAGGAAATTGGATCAATGGTGGAGTTCATGGAAGGAAGACGAAGCTACGAGTAGCTTTAGTTCGCTCACAGCAACCCAGAATCGCCAAGTCAACTGGTGGAGTTGACCACCTACTCACGTGTAGAGCTGCGAGAGGTTGAAGACGACCCCGAGAGTTTTACCAAAATGCCCATCCGCCTCTGTTGTTCGGGTAAGGGTATTTCTATCTTTGGGTTCTTTCCAATCCCGGGTAGGGCGCGTGATCACAGATCGTTGGATCTAGCGTGATCCAGCGGATCATCAATCCAACGACTGACATTTGTTTTCTAAAAATAAGAGATAATTCAAGTTAATGTATTTTCTTGCAAAAATCATAACTTTTGATAGGAAGCTCCGATGAATAAAGTCAAAATATGAAAATTGATCCTTAGAACGAGAGAAACACAAGTAAATTATATTTGAAGCTTAGTTCTACTTGAAATTCAAAAAGTATGTAAAGATGCTATCTTTAATGGTTTAATTGATGAAAAACCCTAATAGTTGATGATTAATGAATTAGGAAGGGTTATATGGATGTTTAAAAGTTTATATTAACCTATTGTTAATAAAATGGGCAAATTAGATCAAAAATGATGATCTTTATGCATAGTTAGTTTAATTTAGGGTTCCATGTACATGAATATGCTTTAATGGGCCTTGAAACCCTAACTTTGGTAATTAGGGTTTCCTAGTGGATAAATGTGGAATTAGTGATAAATAGAGTTCATATGTGAATCAGACCATAATGAAATTATTGTAACGACCCCACCTGTCAGTAACCCCCAATTAAGGGAGACCAAGAGATCAAAGTCGTTATCCCAATTTCCAGGATCAAAGGTTTGACAAATAATCAATAATAATTATAAAATTCTACCAAGAGTATACTAAAAGTTGGAATAAAATAAAACTTTGCATCCCTTTTAAAAACTTTGGATATCTACTTCTATCCACAGCTTGAATTTATTCTATCTAATCCTACTTGCACTTTATTTCTTATTTTCACAATGTGTCACTTTATTGTTTGTTCTTTTCAAGGTTGCACCTAAAACACTGACAAACAAAACGTCGATCAGCATAAATGAATATGCCGATATGTGGGGACAACCAAAATTTCACACATAAGGCTAACAACCTATTTATCACGATCAAGGTAATTAATAATTCAATTTACGTTTTCAATGTATCAATCACCACCGCTTTTTCCCTAACCCTGGAATACCCCCATGAGGGTTTCTCTTTTGCCATTGACTTAAGGCCACCTTCTCAATCCCGAGCTTCGTGCCTGGGTTAACCTCTCATGGTGCCCATTAGTAATGCAACAAATACCACCTTCTCAATCCTTAGCTTGGTGTCTGGGGTCACCATTCATGGTACCCATATGTCTTCCCTCATGGGCTTGACCTTTTTGCATCATCCATCAGGGTGGCATGTAGGTGCGAGAATACATACTTATATTATAATTGTGATAATCATAGTGACTTTAAGATTTGCAAGTATGAACATCCAAACTAATAGGTTGCATTCAATGTGATCAATCATCCAGAAAACCTTTGGGAAACTAATGTGATTAACCATAATTAACCACATACCTGATCCAGAGCAACTTGATGTCCAAGCAATAATGATAAAGAACAATCAAACGAGCAATCAACAATATCCTAGAATTAATGCAATACATCCAAGTGTTATAATTTATCCAAAACATTCTCAAGATATACTTGGATTCCACCTTAGGCTTTCTAGGCCACTATAGGGTTTTATTAGGGTTTTAGCCTCCATATTATCTTTATCTAGATTAACACTCTCTTAGTTCACAAACCCTCATTACAACATCACAAGCCTACTTAAAAGTCAATTAAGTCTATTATTCCCCTTGTACACTAGGCCTTAGACTATGGACTATCCATGGTGGTAACTAGTGGGAAGATGTTTTGTTCTCTTTTCCCCCTTCTTCTTTGGTTCGGCCTAGGGTTTCCTTGCCCTTTTCTTGAGGTACCTTTGACCAAGGTGTTCTTCTTTTTGGACGTGATCTTGAGGATGAACTGGTGATCCTCGTTGAAGCTTCCTTCTCTCTTTTGAAGCTTGATCTTGGATCTTATTTTCTCTTCAAAATAGGCGGGTCATATAAAACTTTGCCCTCTTTATTATTCAACATTTGTACATGAATGATGTTGTTTCTCTCTTTAAAACGTACCCATAATGTTCTAGCCCATTTGCTACCATGCTCTAGATCTTTTTGATGGTGATTAACATGCTTGGTTTCCTTAGAATCCAAAACCCTAATCTAAGGTACCCAATTTTGGAGATGGATGTGTAATGGTAGTGTCCTTGCTATCATTTGATCTTGGTTCTAGTTACATGCATGATCATAATGTACCTTGATTTTATATGGAGTTTAGGTTCTATTTTGGTGGTGATAAACATGGTTTGTCTCTCCTGTTTGAGTCTTTCATGATGGTTTAATGTCACATGCTTTTATGGTTTGTGACGATTGATTTTTGTGCAAAGTTTCCCTTCTTGTAAATGATGGATTCCCTTGGTTTTATCTCCTAGTTTGGCTGTGGAAATCATCTATTTTGAACTTGGCTATCCCTATCTGGAAGATGGTTAGTTGCCTTTGTGGTAGCATGGTTTTGGTGCACGCTACCCCCTTGGTTTGGTTTGGGTCGAGATGAATGACCTATTGTCGTGACCACAACCTAATCTTAATAGGTTGAGGGTTGAGACACTTTTGGTGCTTGAGGTCAAGACAGCCTTGTCCTTGGTGGTCGGCACATTTGCCCATGTTTTGTTCATGACACCTAGTTTTGATCAGTTGAGAGGACATTGGTTTGAAGTTGAGACCTATCTTTATTCTTGGGGTTGCAATATGTTCTTCCGAGTGGTCAAAACCCTAGATTTTGTGGTGCAAAAGACATGTTTTCTTTAATGGTCGTGACTCATAGGGTGTCGCAGTGGAGATACCTAGTGTGTCATGGTCGAGACACCTCGGGGGTGAGGCTGGTTGAGCACACATGTGGGGTTGTCGAGATGTGTGTGTGAGGGTGGTCGAGACATACGTGAACATATATCAATACATGTTCATGAGTAAGCAAGTAGTAAGAAAGTATAACCTGGAGCACATAATTTTTAATATGCGGGGGTGCAAGTCAAGGATTTCCTTGCATCCACCATTACAGGTTGTGTGAGACAGCCACACATGATCTAATCTCCTTGTGATATGGAAAGCCATGAGTGAGTCAATCCTTCTTTTTATAATGCCCATGTGTGAGAATACTCTTCTAGCGTTGTTACCTGTACCAAGGTGGGCTAGGTGTGATTATTTATGTGGATGGTCATGAGTGAGCCAATGCCTAAGCTTGATTACATGTCATTATTGTAGTTGATTGATATGTCTCTACGGTGTTTTCTCTTGTCTAACCAAGAGGTGTGGAGAGTTTGTGGATTTTGACTCTTCTATTGACCTTGTATGGCACCAATTTTGACTTAGCATTGATTGATTTGATTTGGGTGGTACTACACAAATCCTCGTGGAAATAATCAAAGATGTAACACAGGCGTATAGTGTTTCTTACTTAGGGTAAAATTTGAATAACATTGATTGAGGCCTTTGCCTTATCCTTTTACTGTATTTCTTGAATTATAAGGTGGTAAGAGATGTCAATTGTTATACATGTTCTTCATATTCCTTATTTGAATATTAATAGTTCTACTGCTCTGAGGTGATTGTTTAGTTTTTCTTAAATTGCTTTATCTATTGAATACATATTGTTTAGTTGAATCTACTCAACTACCTCGTACATTTATCTACCTTCTTAAGTATATGTGCTTTAATAGATGTTGGAAGAGAGTTATATATCTCACTGGGACATTTGGTCTCACTCTATAGGTTTCCACATCTTTTAGATGCTCGTGCACAAAGAGGTAGGGATCGTGCAACTAAGGAAGAGAAGCAGCAAGTGCAGTAGCTGATAAGGTTGGATGTGCTGCTAGTCTTTTTGTGTTAGAGTCCTGGAGTCATCCATGTACACTCAGGTCTTTGGGGTTGTTCTTATTGTGCTTTTTGGACATGTTATCAATACGATGCTTTTGGCGTGTGATCCATGTATGTAAGATTTGTCATTTGTACATGTACATATATGTTGAACATGTATCTCTTGTTACAGGTTGATGACAAGAATGCTAATGCAAATTGATGTAATCACCATGGTATATGTGATATATGATACAGGTGTCCTATTGAGGACTTATATGCATAAGTTTTTGTCTTATGGTTCTTCTACTAAATTTATTTTAATTTCTTGTGTTTTTTGGTAATCTTCATGTATAATTTTATTCCACATTTTGTTTTGAGTAATCTTATTTGTGGCGTGTCGGGGCGTCACGATTTGGTTGGTATCAGATCTTAGGTTTACCAAGTCTACAAGGACCTAGGACTAGGGTGTGTGTCTATTCTAGTGTACTCTGATATGTCTTCTCGTGACTTATGCTTATGCAGAAGAAGAAGAAGAGTAGAAAAGATGTCTAGAGAACATGAAGAACACGCTATAGAGAGAATTGTTTCTGCACCTGGAGGTGGTGCAAGGGTACAGGCAATTAGAAAACTGGATGCCTGATGCTCCCCACTTTGAGTCGGTCATGCTAGAAAACTATACATATCAGTCCATGTTTGGGAAGTTAAGGGCCACGATTACACATATGGCGGACAAAATTGCATGTTCCTCAAGTGAGAACAACAATACCCAATGTGGAATCTTCAGGCTCTAAGAAGACTTTTGAGAGGATGAGACGCGTTGGGGTTGTGGTGTATGCTGGTACAGAGGATCCAACAGATGTGAATCTTTGGTTAACTGAGTTAGAGAAGGCCTTTGAGATCCATAGCATCCTTGAGGGACATATGGTGAAGCACACAATGTATCTTCTGAAGGGGAGTGTTTTCCATTGGAGTGCCATTGAAGAGGAGAAGAGGTCTGGAGTTGCTATCTGTTGGGAGGATTTCATATGAGATTTTGTTAGCAGTTACTTTCCACATACCTATATGGATGATTAAAAATCCTAGTTCGAGAAAATCAGGCAGGGATCCATGACAATCAATGAGTATGAGGCAAGGTTCATGGAGGTTCTGAGGTTCTATTCTCATTTGGCTACCACAGATGAGGAGAGGATCCAATGTTTTGAAAAGGGGTTGAATGTTGAGATGTCTACCGCAGTGCTTGCTTTGGAGAATCATGAGAATTTTGCCACATTTGTGGAGTTTATCAAGAGGATCGAAAGGTTTCTGGTTGAGAAGAATGAGAAGAGTGCCAAGAAGAGGCATGCATAGTATCAGGTGATCTTGGACTGTAGTTTCAAGGTGGTGATGTTTGTAGATGGTGATGCAACTTGGGTCTTCCAATGAGATAGGAAGATTCTTACGACGTGTCTGGTGTCGGCGATGGTTGTTGATAAGATTACATGCCAAGGCTATGAAGTGTTTTTGTCACAAGTGATGGACACCAAGGTGAGGAATCCTAGTATTCAGGAGGTGCCAGTTATCAAATTGTGTAAGGAAGTGTTTCCATATGAGTTTCTAGGTGTTTACCCACCCCGAGAGATTGGTTTTGAGATTAATCTAGTCCCGACTACACAACCAATAGTGTAGACACCGTACAAGAAGGCTCAAGTTGAGATGGCGGAGTTGAAGACACAGTTGTAAAAACTGCTTGAGAAAGGTTTCATCACACTGAGCATGTCTCCATGGGGTGCTCTCATGTTGTTTGTAAAGAAGAAAGATGGATCCATGGGGCTGTGTATAGACTACAGACAGTTGAACAAGGTGACAATAAATAACAAGTATCCCTTGCCAAGGATAGATGACATAATTGATCAGTTGTGTGGTTCCACAATGTTCTTGAAGTTTGATCTGAGATTGGAATACCACCGATTATGGATCAAGGTGGATGACATACCTAAGTCAGGTTTTAGGATGAGGTATGTCCATTACGAGTTTGTGGTTATACCGTTTGGGCTAACCAATGCACCAACAATGTTTATGGACTTGATGAATAGAGTGTTCATGCAGTTTCTAAATTAGTTCATGGTGGTCTTCATATACGACACCCTGAAATACTCCAAAGATAGTGAGCAACATGAACAACATCTTCATCGGCAGTTAACCATGTTGAGACAACACCCGTTGTAAGCCAAGTTCAACAAGTGCAAGTTTTGGCTGAAGGAGGTGTCCTTCCTAGGACATGTGATATCTGATGAGGGAGTTCATGTGGACCCCAAGAAGGTTAAATCCATGTTGGAGCGGAAACAACCGAAGACACTAATAGAAGTTTATAGTTTTCTGGGTTTAGTAGGCTACTATAGTAGGTTCATCAAGAACTTCAGCTCAATGGTGTTGCCCCTAATGAAGCTGACAAGGAAGGATATGCCTTTTGTCTAGTATGACAGATGTCAATGTGCCTTTTAGTTGTTGAAGGGTAAGTCAACTCCCAAGTATATGTGACCTTACCTTGTGGTGGCACGTGGGGAAGGTGGCATAGAAGTTGGAGTTTCCACCTAAGTTGCACGGGTTGCATCTAGTGTTCCATGTGCCCATGTTGAGGAAGTGCCATCGTGATACCAAGTTGCTTCTGTAACCAGTTGAGGTCGATCTTGATGAGGATATGTCCTATGTGGAAGGACCTGTGTTGATTCTTGATATAAGAGTGAAGAAATTTAAGAAGAAGGACATAGTGTTGGTGAAGGTTATGTGGCAACTCTGTGGCATTAAGGAATCCACATGGGATCTTGAGGAAGAGATGTGTGGCAAGTACCCATGTTTATTCTCTTAGGATTTCGAGAGAAAAATCCTTGTTAGGGGTTTATGGATTTTAAGACCCTTGACCTGTGTTTTTGTCTAACCCTATTTTCTTTGTCCTAATTATGTGCTTATAACCTTACTCTAATCCTTTGAGATGTTCTTAGAGCTTATGGGGTGATTAAGTCTCCAGTTAGAGCTTGTTTGGATGATGGTTGTGCTTTGTGTGCTTGTTTTGGGTCAAATTGAAATTTACCCATTTATGAGGGTTATCTTGCAATTTACCACCTCTAGAGTGTTCCTTCTATCTCTTTGCTTAATGAGAGAGTGTGTGGATTTTTGGGGCTCCTTGGTTGAGCTTTGGTTGAGTGGTGATATCACTGGAGGTTATTAAGGATTCTAGGTTTTGAGTGTCTCGACCATATGTTCCTTGTTAGTTGTCTTGACCTATGTCGCGACCTTGGATATGTTGTGGTGTTTTATTGACTGAGACACCTTCTCTAGGTTTTTTTTCATGACTGTGATGGTCTTGGTTTGTCATGGGTTAAGACAGTTGTCTGCTAATGAAGTGCCTTGACCTAGTGTTTGCGGTGATCCTTTTGTCTCGACCAAGTGACATTTTGGTGCTTTGTCTGGACCATGTGTTGTGTCCTTGGTGTGTTGCAAATGAGACCATATGTAGGGGACCAAAGGTGGTCGAGACCCGACATAGGTTATTTCACCATCTCATGAGTGTGTGTTTTAAAGTGGTTGCATGTTGGCTTCTTGAGTGGACAAGTGTCCCTTTGGGCCATTTCTTTTTAACACCTCATCCTCACCCTACTTCTCTCCTCCTTTTCTTTATAAACCCTATTCTATCCATGCAAGAAACTCTTTTAGGTCATCTTCTTTCTCCTTCCTTGCTTGGCCATCCTTGGAGCCTTGAGGAGCTACAAGGGGTGATCTTTGGAAGCTTGGGTGATTAGACCTCTTGCATTAGGTGATCCTTGCTCATCTTCAACCTTTGTAAGCGTATGCCTTTCTTTTGTAGATGTTTTCCCTTGGAACCTCCATCTTCTTCTTCCACTTTCCTTGGCCATAGACTAGGGTTCTATAATATCCCAAATTCTAATTAAAATAAGTCTAGGGTCTTTATTGCATATTTTCTACTTCTAATTTCAAAACATAAACATTGATGAAAGTTACCCAAATAAGATGAACTCTTCTCTAAACCACTAATTTTTATTCAACCAAATAACTAAGGAAAGTATAATTCATTACATGTCATATTTTGGTACACATACAATAAGACAATGACATATGTGAAATAGATGGACAAAAGTTTATCAAAATCCAAATTTGATTGTATAGGAGAGTTCTAGACTCTCTAGACAATTTGTGGCTCAATTTTGAGGTTTTTTTTTACTTTCTTTGACCACCTAATTTTGCATGGGAAGATTGTATAATGTTTTAATCAAAATATCAATGATTTTGATCATATATCCTAAGTCTTTGCTTATTCATATAGGTCATGCTCTGTCCTGGTCATGTCAGATTCTTAGATCCGGGTAAGAGTAGGACTCTGGGACACATCCTCATCGCTCGTATCGGTCCTTGTGGGACTTGATAGGGTCTGAAGATCATCCCTCTTCTCCCTCATTCTCTCTGTTTGATGTCAAGGGGACCTACGACTCTATACACCTTCTCCAGGTCCTTCTGAGCAAGACCATCCCAATATCAATAGGGTTTCATGCCCTAGTTGTCCCTGATCTAGAGGGACTCTGGCCATCCCCTATTTCCCCCTGTGGGTGGGACTCCCAACCACACCAGGATTTTAGGCCTATAAATAAACACCAGTACACAAAAACCTTTTTTCAGTCATTAATTTGATCCCAATCGCCCGACGCTAGGTGAGCTTGCTTTACCTTCCAATTTCTGACATCCCAAACTTGATTTTGCGTTCTTATCATCTTCAAGCTTGGAAGGGAGTTGGGATATCATCTTGAAGGCGTCGTAATGCTTAAATAGCTTTTGATTCATCTGAGATAAAGGTAAACCCAAGTTTTGGGTTTTCCCCCTTTTTGCTTACATGGGTTCCTACTTCGGTTGGTCGCTGCCTCTTTTCTGTAGCTTGACCCTCTATTTTGGATGTTTCATCCTCAGTTGTGTTCATGGGTTGGATCAAACGTTTTGGGTTGGTTATTGTTGTTTTTCCGTTTTTTCTCTGTTTTGGGCACATACTCGACCTACTCCCCTATGGTTCTCTTGATAGTTTGCCATTTTCCGTCGTTATACCACCGCGAGACCCAATTTTAGGCTCATCAGTTCTAGTTGTAGATGGATAAGACGTACAGATCCTTTGTTTCAAGGGTGAGAGAAAGATTTGAGTTTTGGATTCAAGGATCCTTCGCCATCACTGTATTGTTGATCAGAGTTGATGATCAGAGGAGAACAAAGGAGGCGTGTTTTCCTGGTTTTGCCCCTTTGCAAATTTGATGCTTGAGTTGCAGCCTCAAGGGTAGTATAGGGCTTTTAGTTTTCTTACGTGGTAAATGATACACAGTTTTGTTGGGAAGGATAGGCCACAAGGGTAAACCCAATTGTACCATGCCAACTATGGGTCTGGATCCAACTGTCCCCTGATCGGGATAATAATACACGCATGGCTTTTCTTCAAATATTCATTGGTCCAGATTTTAGAAATTCTTAGTAATTCAACCGAAGGTCAAAAAAATGAGTTTAAATAGTTTTTGGAAAGGTTATTCTAAGAGGAACCTGATCTTCTATTTATCAAACCCTAATTCGATAATTTTAGACCATTTTCCCTAGATGGCATAGGATTAGGATTTAGGATAATAATTAATGTAAAACATGTTGATTTCAGGAAGATAGGAGTGACTCAGGATCAGGGAGTATAATTTAAGACCTTGCTCTAGGTAATCAAGTCATGCCACTATGCATATTTACCTGGATGAATCTCATGTTATGTATGATTTTGGATTATGCTTGAACTTTCCAAGTTAATGAATGAAATTAAGATAATGATGATGCCTCAAATCATATTAATGCTTGTTGATTGTTATATTCATAAAGTGTTGTTCTTATCACTAATGCTCATTAGTCTAATGCTACTCTCATGTAATCATTAAGAAATTGAAGAACAAATCATGAAAATCATGTAATGATAATTTCAAGATTAAGAGGAAGAAATCCCATGATGATTAAGATAATGTACTTTAGTTGTGAATTGTTCTTCTTTATGTTATTTTGTCTTTTTGGTGTTGATGAGAACTTTGGTGCAACTAAGATGAGCCTTAACTGGCCTGATGAGCACTTTGGTGCAATTATTTGATGAGGGCAATTTACATTGATTGCAAGATAAGAATAATGATGTTAATTATTAAGATAATAGAATTAAGTAACTTATTATATGTTTCTCACAATGATTGGCCTTTATGGCCATTATGGGCCTCCTAATAATGATGTGCCCCACGTGGGTAGTGGAGAGATTGCATATAGTAATGTTTCTTAATTCATTGATGTAATGAAATATAAAGTGTAATGATATTTCTTAATGTCAAACTATGTTAAGTTTATTTCAGTTCAAGTATATATGCTTATTTTTCAGTTTTTATAAAATGTATAGTGTCTCTTACTTATGTTGTTGCTTTGTTTCTCATGGTAATGGGATGAGATGTCCCTAGATCAAGGAGCAAGAGGGATTTGACACAAGCCCTACAAGTGTAGCTGACATCAAGGAGACTTTAGCTTGGTGGGGTGCCATCTGCCACTCAGTAGATTATCTAGTCTAGTTTTAATTCATGTTTTAGATTTTCTTATCCTACATTTATTAGGTTTAAAATTAAGATGAGACAATTTATGTTTTCCCTTCTAAAGAACAATGTCTAAATCTATTTTTCCAATTTTTTCTTGGTGTTTCATTTATCTTTTTACTATGAATTTCATGTTTTGTAATGTTAATCTAATCCAAGTGACCCATGTTATGGACAACATAGGGTTTGCTTCAACTAACGTATATATGTACTTGGAGGGGGGTTACAAGTTCTACCCTGGTAGTCTCCTTTAGAGAAACTCCTCTTCACAAAGGCCTTTGACTATGGACTATCCATGTTACAACCCCAATTTTGGATTCATTTCGGTGAGAAATGTAATTTCTCACATAAAAGATATTTGAAAAAAAATAAAGATATAATTTGTTTTGAATAAATGGATTTCGTTTACAATAGCCTTGATGATTCTGTTGTGGGCTTTATTGGCTATTGGGCCCAATAACAAGGAAATTCAATTAGTAATTGAATAATTGAATATTTGAGAAAAGAAGGATGTAGAAACCTCTAGAAGGTGAAAGAACTTAATCCAAGGATGGATTTCGTGCCTTTTGGGTTCCTTGGGTCCAAGGAGTCCAAAGTTGCAAAGAAAAGGCAATAAGAAAAGAAAAGATTAATTAAGTATTTCTTTATTAAGAAATAAATTGAAAACAATGATAAAATGTGGAAAATAAGTGGAAAGAGGTGCAATTGAGTTAACTTTGGTGGATTTTCGTATCCCAAGGATTCCTAACATTAAAAGGTATAGCAATGAAGAAAATAGAAGAGAGATAAAGAGAAATCCTGAAAAGAAATATTTCAATAAGAAATAAATGAAATAATGAGAAAATAATGAATAAAAGATAAGTGGAAGGCTAAGGCATATCCCCAAGATGGGATTTCGATCCATTAGGGTTCATTGAGGTTCAAGGAAATCAGAATAATAGTTTAATGGTAAAGGAAAGAGAAAATAGGTGAGAAATACATATATAAGTGATATCTTGCACCTAAAGAAAAGACACGTTTTCTTTTAGATAATAAGCCCAATTTTGGTAGAGAGGTAGATTAAGTCATTATGGACTTTCCCTCAAATTTTCGTATTAATTGGATAAGCGATCTGAGAGTTATGATTTTTACAAAATCTCCTAAAGTAAAAAGAGTAAAGGAAATATATATCTAATGTCACATTTTGTTTTGGGCGCATGACATGGCAGCCATTGGATCTAATATCCAACGGTGGCTACTTTCTCACCTACCTCGGGTAGGAAAAGGAAAGGAGAACAGTATTGCACGACTGGTAGATTCGATTTCCTCTCCATACAGTTAATGTGCGAAACTAGAAATCGCTCTATTAGATTCAGCAAAGAAAACCGCACCCATACATACCAAGTTTTCCATACGTTGGAGGGATAAAGAGGATACCCCCAAATCTCGAGAAGCTTTTCTACCATGGTATAGGACAATAAAAGAAGATGAATTCCTCCTCTGTGAGTTCAATAAACCCTTTGAAATACTCCGCGTCGCCCAATATAACCATCCATGCGGGCAAGTGATCGACTAATAGGTCTTTCTCCTGGATTTCTACTTCTATGCCGCCGGTGCACAGCCTCATCTTTTCCCCTATTCATACCTCCTCTGTCTTAGTTACC
Organism: Alisma plantago-aquatica; assembly: GCA_963693085.1. Classification (NCBI taxonomy): domain Eukaryota; kingdom Viridiplantae; phylum Streptophyta; class Magnoliopsida; order Alismatales; family Alismataceae; genus Alisma; species Alisma plantago-aquatica. The sequence continues at coordinate 838,962,727 of OY856412.1, read as the reverse complement.
TGTGCCATTGGTTTTGGTGACGGGAGTCGGAGGTTTGGGGCCCTTTTTCGGCTTCCCAATAGCCCAGACGGCCGGAGTCAACGATGGAGTTGACTGCCGGAGGTCCTTGTCTCGCGAGCCGGAGCAGATTAGCGTAGGAGGAAGACGATCAGGTCAAAAGGCGAACTAGCCCTCACATGTCTGTATAACCGAGGACAACAAGGAAGGGTAGATCTATCTTTCTTCCCTAAAATAATCGGCGACCGCAAAACTGGTTTGAAAGGGGTAAGTTGCTGACGTGTCCTTTTGTAATTGGGTAATATATATTTATCTTGTAAAAATCGTAACGCAAAATTGGTACCTCAGATTAAGAAGTATTATATATGAAAATTGATCAGAAAAATGCGAGGAATAAGTTTAAAATTGTTTGGAAGCCTAAATCAGTATACTTTTGTAAAAGTATATATTTTGGGTGAAAAAGGTATTAATTTGTAGATAGAAACCTTAATAATTAATCAAGGATAGATTTAGTACTACAAATAGATTAATCTAAGCATGGTTAACTTGATTAATGATTAAGATGGTTTTTAACCTGTTTTGATGATAGAATTGCAAGGTTTAGGGTTTTTAACCTAATATGTTGATTAAAACCCTTAGAAACCCTAAGTGGGGGAAAAAGGAAGAAAGAATATAATAATCCAAAAATTAGGGTTCTATGGAACAAACCTGATCTTAATGGAAAATAAGACAAGATAACTAGGGTTTGATGGATATTATGATAAAAGTGAAATAAAAGTGGTAAAAAGGGATTGAAACCCTAATCTTCAAGAAACCCTAAAATTGGAATAGAAATCCTAAGGAATAAGATGATATTGGATAAATATTTCTAAAAGGAAGTTAGAATGTTTATTTCAGGATTTCTGTACACTTTGCTTGTCTGACTGGATTTTCTCTCTCTACATAATTCTGTCTCCAAATCTGCAGTACAGGTATGTGGTTACGCTTATGAATATCTCGAGTTAGTTTTCCAAGATTTACCGAAGTTTTCATTGATGTCATGAATTAACTGTTGGATGATTTTAATTCATGCAAACTATAATGTGGCTATGACTATCACATAAGATATGTTCCTATTAGCTCAGATCATGGTCCCCTCTGCGGCTTAATAGTTGACCTAGTAAATAGCTACCAATGGGGTAGGTCCATCAGATTATTATATGCTTAGTAAATGGCTACCAATGGGGTATGACCATCAAGTCATCATGAGTTAGATATTGGGATACCTTCTGGTAGTGCCATGCAACTCTATTACCCTAGGTATTGGCTACCTGTAAGGTAGGTCCATGGGGGTAAGAAGCTACCTAAAGAAGAGGTAGCATACAAGGGATAGCACAGAGTCAGGGCATAGGTAAGGATTGAGTAGTATGGCTTAAAATGTAATCTTGGTTGTTAAATGATTAATTGAATGATTACGTTGTTACCATATTTGCATGATTATTGTTTCCCCCACATACCAGCTTCGGATGACCGACGTTTTGTTTTTCGGCATTTTAGGTACAATGAAAAGAACAAATAGTAAAGTGGCATATGTGGAATTAAATGAGAAGTAACGTGTACAGGAGGATTAGTTAGATTAGTATCTTCATGGATAGAAGTTTAGAAATCCCATATTTTAAAAGGTAAACAAAGTTTTATTTTATACCAATTTTCAGTTTAGTTGGTAAAGTTTATTAATTATTATTGATTATTTGTTAAACCTTTAATCCTGTTAGTTGAATAACGGCTCTGACCTTTGGGTCTCCCTTAATTGGGGGTTACCGGGAGACGGGGTCATTACAATTGGTATCAGAGTGAAGGTTCCTCACTTAATCTTTAATAATTATTAAATTTTACAAATTCTGTAGAACCCAAGGGAGTTATTAGAGGATTATCCGAAAGACAGAGGTGTCTAGAAAAGGATCATGATCGGGGGCAGGCAATATTTTCCTCTGCACCGCTAGTCAGAATACGAGGACTCCCAGATCCCTGTGACTGCCTAGCCAAAGTCTTAGGGTATGAATCGAAATAAGATACCTTTATGACTCTCTCATCTTGTTCATCCCTTCTCAACTCAAATTCTATTAAGGACCTTAAGGATTAGGGTTTTCTCTCTTCTCCTCACCCTCTTGAGGTGTGGGTAAAGTTGATAAGGATTAAGGAATCCTCCACCAAATTAATAAAAAGCATGTAAATAAGATGTCATGGACATAAGCTTAATAGAGTAAGCGTAAAAGGAATAGATACATGCTTAGGTTGTATGACACGAGTTTTCATTGCCCTCAGGAGAGACCTGAGGATAGACCTCCTTGGTAGGAGGATGAGTAGAGAGAGTTAGTCTTGGAGGTAGAGACCTCCATTAAAGGTAGAGACCTAGCACATCCTTTGAGGATGATGGTAACCCTAACCCTAAGTGAAGTTTAGAGAGAGAGATGACATGATGAGTTAGATGTCATGATTGACTGAGTGTTTGGTTGGTCATGCCTTTGGGATGCCATAAGAGGGTAGATGACCTAGTACCTTTGGCGACCCAACCCTAGAGAGGGTCGTGCATGCCATAGCAAAGGATAGCTCCTTCGTGGATGAGGTTAGAGAACCTATAGTTACCCTATGGGCTTAGGCAAGTAGGGTATAGCTTGATGAAATCCTGGTTAAGAGATCATGATGGATGGCTTATGAAAGGGGTATGGATGCTCTTGAGCCAAACATGAGTTGAGCATAGCTTCAACCACATAGGAGTATGCTTGTGAGCATGAGCCTTCATGGAGAAGGGACCTCTAGTAAGTATGGTTGGAGGTGGAATTAGCTCTAGAGAGAGGAAGCAGAACCCCAACAGGGAGGTTGGAAGCCTAAAACCCCAAAACTTAAGGAATAGTGGGGAGTCGAGAATGATGCGACCTAAGTGTATGATAGTGGTTGCCTTATGCTTGATCCCTGGAGGCTGATGATATCTTGGTTGCCTTTAGAGGAACCAAACCCTAGAGAGAGGACGATGCTTCTAGTACCCAGGGTATAAGTGATTACCTACTGGATGAGATAAAGAGTGCCTTAGGCCCTGAGGAGGATTAAGTACCATGTTATGAGGTTTTATACCTAGTTGAATGTACTTGAGGAGGACTCAACTCTGAGGTGTTTCTCATATTAAAGGATCATGGGAGTACATGGCATACCTTGTACATGATTGATTCATGGTTAAGAGATTGAGCATGCAGTTGGATATCCAAAGGAGAACCTAGGGTTCCTAGGCCTAAGAGGGGAAGTAGTATACATGATGCTCATGATGAGATTTGAGTCTCTATAGTTTCGAGCATGGTACTCCTCATGTGTAGAGTTAAAGGAAATCCCTTAAATTAAGGGTATGTTTGATGAACACCTCACGACTAAGTTAATCTAATGTTGAGGATGAGAATAAGTGTGACCTAGCATGGTTTAGTAGGTACGCTTGTGATCTTTGTTATCAAGGTGTAGTTTCCTCCCATCCTGGGAGAGGGACCCTTTGGTAAGGGGTTTACCAGTTTGGTTGGTTTTGAGGTAACCTAAGGAGGTTTCATAGGATCTTGAGAAGCTAAGTGAAGAGTACATGGCATGAGAACGAACCTATAGACCCATGGATAACCATCTCTATGTGCATGTGGATGTGTTACCATGGAGGTAACTGGTATGGGGCTTGAACAAGGTAGGTAGGTTGCCATGATCCCTATGTAAGGATGAATGTCAACCCACGAATGTAGAAAGAGAGATGATGAATGCGTAGGTAAGGTTCTATGTTGGACATGTACTATGATATAATCCTAAGTCTATCCTAGGGTCAGGTAGGGGTAAGACCGATGGAAGTAGGAGTTGCCTAATTCCCTAGTTGCACAAGACCATAGGGTCGGGAGGTAACATCTATCATTGCCTGAGGGCCATGGGTTAGGAGATTGATCACCTTCATGAACTCATGGGACCCCAAGGGCAGATGAGTAGGGCACTCTCTGATGCATGAGGGAAGAGGGATGACCCCAAAAGTGTTGGCACCCAATAGACCTAGAAGTGATGACTAAGGATTGTGTTTGGACCAGATAGGTTCGAGACCGGTTTACCATGGAAGTAACTTTGATATCGAGATAATTGTGATGTAGAGACTTAAGTTGTGCGTTTCAGCCTAGAATTGAAGGTGTACTGGCAAGGTGGGATGTACCATCTCTACTCTTGGAACAGGAAGAACTCTATATTTGGACTGTAGCCAAATGCTTATTTCCTCTTGTTATGGGAGTAAGAGATAGGACAGTACGCATGCCATACACCAAGGATAAAAGATAATGTGGTTTGGAACGTTGCCACGAGATATGGGGACAAAGAAGATAACATACCCTGGTAAAGTGAATGATACATGGATGGTTTGCAAACGCTAAAGAGAAATAATATAGTCATCTTATAAGGATGTTTTTAGCATGAGCTATGAGTTACACCAGGTTGAGGTTGAAAACCAAAGGTATAAGCTCGAAATGTTCTTGATGAAGATGGACTTAGGGCTAAGATGAGATGATAAGTATAATACATGGAGGGGTATGTTACCTAATACCTAAGGATAAGAAGTGGTGATGAATGCTCTTATTGAGATATAGTGCCTAGTTTAGCTGGAAGCTAGAAGAAGTTGAGGTTGTTAGGCCAACCTTAAGTTGGGAAAAAGAGATAAGTTGAACAAGAATGGTGGTTTTTTGGAAAGCCAGAAGAGTGGTTGTGAAACCCCAGATGCACTCCTCTGAAAAGAAAGGTGATGAAACCCCGATTAGAGTGGTGTAGGGTTTCTGAGGAATCAGCTTGAGGAATCATGACACACTGGAGATCATGATTTTAAGATCACCATATACCATGATATTACTGAGATAGTAAGAGATAGTAGCACTTTGGATGCTTAAGATGAAGATCCATGTGGCTTGTGGCCATGCATGATAGAAGTGAAGGACGAACACCAGTAACCCAGTGTATCGATATAGAGGATAAAAGAGTCCTCGAGAGAGAATGGGAGTTCATTACTATGGATGTTGTGGTAAGACTCCCCTAGACCAAGGAGGGTCGAGGTGCAATATGGGTTATGGTAGATCGCCTTACCTAGATGACATGAGAAAGGAAGAGTGTTGTCACGAGACAGATTCGGTTGAACTACTTAAGATAGAAGATGGTTCAACCACACCAAGATGTGAGTTCAAAAGTTCTTGGATATGACCAAGGTTCACTTCCATGAAGTGGAAGTAGATACATGACAAGTCTGATGATAGTATAGTTTATCACCCCTAACTAATGGTTAGTATGATCCAGACTAGAGGGTCTGATGAGAGCAAGTGTGCTTGTTCAGGGTGATACCAAGAGACAGTTCTCAAGATGTGATGTTAACCACCATAACCTTTATTGGGATGCAAGAAGTCTTATAGAGAGGATGTGTCGGTCACCACTTCATTAAGATGATGTTGGTGAAGGAGGCCTCGCGAAGGTCAGAAAAGAACTACAGTGTGTGCAGATGAAGGCGCTTTGATCGAGCAATGGCTGAGAGAGAGAGCCCAGTGGTGACATGAGTCACAAGCTGATGCAAAGCAGACTGACATGCAGTTCACTATGGGAGAATATGTGATGTGAAAATCTGACCCCTCTAAGCTACAACTGAGAAAGTTGAGTCCCCGATATATGGGTCCATTTGAGATGGATTGGTGGAGATGGTTGTGTTTAGCCTTACTCCTCAGGATAACATGATGTATAATGTGTTACATAAGTCCGATCTAGAGCACTATGTGAGGTACCCAAGCCATGTGTTGAGCCCTGAACCTATTCAGCTTTTCGGAGGCTGAAATGTCCTGAGTCACCTATGAGGGTACGATATACCAAGGTAAGAAAGAACTCAGATGGAAGAATATGAGATGATGAAGGTTCTTGGGAAGCACCATGGAAAGGGTGAAGCCACATGGGAGCCATGATGGACACATGAAAGGCTTATCCTGCTTGTTTGCTTGCTTGATGGAATTTTGAGGGCAAAATTCTTATAAGAGGGGAAGGATGTTACAACCCCAATTTTGGATTCATTTGGGTGAGAAATGTAATTTCTCACATAAAAGATATTTGAAAAAAATAAAGATATAATGTGTTTTGAATAAATGGATTTCGTTTACAATAGCCTTGATGATTGTGTTGTGGGCTTTATTGGCTATTGGGCCCAATAACAAGGAAATTCAATTAGTAATTGAATAATTGAATATTTGAGAAAAGAAGGATGTGGAAACCTCTAGAAGGTGAAAGAACTTAATCCAAGGATGGATTTCGTGCCTTTTGGGTTCCTTGGGTCCAAGGAGTCCAAAGTTGCAAACAAAAGGCAATAAGAAAAGAAAAGATTAATTAAGTATTTCTTTATTAAGAAATAAATTGAAAACAATGATAAAATGTGGAAAATAAGTGGAAAGAGGTGCAATTGAGTTAACTTTGGTGGATTTTCATATCCCAAGGATTCCTAACATTAAAAGGTACAGCAATGAGGAAAATAGAAGAGAGATAAAGAGAAATCCTCAAAAGAAATATTTCAATAAGAAATAAATGAAATAATGAGAAAATAATGAATAAAAGATAAGTGGAAGGCTAAGGCATATCCCCAAGATGGGATTTCGAGCCATTAGGGTTCCTTGAGGTTCAAGGAACTCAGAATAATAGCTTAATGGTAAAGGAAAGAGATAATAGGTGAGAAATACATATATATAAGTGATATCTTGCACCTAAAGAAAAGACACGTTTTCTTTTAGATAATACGCCCAATTTTGGTAGAGAGGTAGATTAAATCATTATGGACTTTCCCTCAAATTTTGGTTTTAATTGGATAAGCGATCTGAGAGTTATGATTTTTACAAAATCTGGTAAAGTAAAATGAGTAAAGGAAATATATATCTAATGTCACATTTTGTTTTGGACGCATGACATGGCAACCGTTGGATCTAATATCCAACGGTGGCTGCTTTCTCACCTACCTCGGATAAGAAAAGGAAAGGAGAACAGTAATGCATGACTGGTAGATTCGATTTCCTCTCCATATAGTTAATGTGCGAAACTAGAAATCGCTCTATTAGATTCAGGAAAGAAAACCGCACCCATACATACCAAGTTTTCCATACGTTGGAGGGATAAAGAGGAAACCCCCAAATCTTGAGAAGCTTCTCTACCATGGTCTAGGACTAGGGATGAGCATCGGGCCGGGTTATATAGGTTTTTGCCTGTCCCAAACCCAAACCCACATTTTAAAGCGGGCCACGGGCCGGGTTCGGGCCCAGATAAAATTGAAAAATGTCAGCCCATATCCTGCCCATATAAGAATGCTGGGTTTTGGGTCGGATTCGGGTTTGCCCATATAACATCGAATGAGCATACTAAATTTTTCTAGATCTAACTTGTTAACATGAAAACTGAATTACTGTAAATGTATTTTGTGATAAACCTTCAAAAGAATATATATACACTATACTGAAAGAGTAACAAATCATTTTTTTGGTACATGTGAATGTATGAGAAGCAAAAAATCAATGGAGTCCACAAGTGTGTTATGCGAAAACGTGCGGAAATCACCATAACCATAGATTACCAAAAACTCAGGTTAAATAAAACCGATTGCGGAAAACTGATAATCTGAGAAACTACTACATTCCGGTCCACATCCTGCAAGAAACAAGTTATATAAACATATGCATTCCTTGAAACCTGTTCACAGCTTAGAGCAACAGCTGTCTTGCCATCACATGAGTTCATCACCTGTTATATATACATAGAGGCCCACATCCAGCCAGCAGCAGGATATACAAAACATCATCGATCGTACATCGTGAAACAACGTCAAAACATCTCCAAGGGCCTGAGAGTACAGGGATGACTCTAGACTCTAGAGCAAAACATCCAAAACAGCAACATCTCCAAAGCGTGCCTTCTACTGCTTGTCTTGCTGCTCGGCCGCAACACCACGACCACCACCACATCTAACTCGACCACCTAAAAAGGGTGTAACTCAGCAGAGTGAGACAATTGAACATTGTCCCAGCGGGAAACATAACTCTCCGCAAAAACTACAAAACCTCAGATGAATATAGAAGCTAACTGATAAAGAGTATAACAAGAACAGTCTTATGAAATAAAGCTATCTAAGCTTACCAGATGTAATCAAGTAAAACATGATTAACAAGACAGGATATCCAAGTTCTACTACACATGAAGAACATATAAATAACTGCAAGATTTAAAGAGAGTAACGACACAAACAAGGCCTCAACCAATGTTTCGTGTCTGTCTTAAGCAGTAATACTATTCGGCTGAATTACGTATTATTATGCCCTGAGGAAGTGAGCCGTACCACTCAAATCCAACCATCGGCTGCGAAGCCCCAAGCCGGTGCCATACAAGGTCAATGGAAGAGCCGGACTCCACGACCTTCTCCGCCTCATGGTCAGTACAAGAGTACAACATAAGCAGGACCGCAGTCTCATGCTGAAGTGGTCTTAGCCACAGGGTCATCTCCACAGGCTACCCTCTGCCTAGCCTGCCTCGGTACAGGTCTCGACGCTAGTAAAAGTGAGCCACGGGCCTGTTCACCATGCTCTGAGCCATGAACGCATTCATGCTCCTCATATCACATATCCTGAGCCATGGGCCTGTTCACCATGCTCTTCATCACAATTGGGCTACGGGCCTGAAAACCGCACCTTGGAGTCTACAACCGCAGTTGCACTCTTACCTCCTCACTTTAGGCTAGGAGAAACCTCGCATATTCAAAAATATGCGCTTCGGGTTTACCCGCAGGAGAACCCGTTTCACCATCACCAAGTCCTGACGATCATGGATTTATGGCCAGGGCAAACTACATGATATATTTCACTGTGATTAATTAGTATCTTTTAGATGGATTGCAAGATTCATCCAAGTTATATAACATGCAAGATATAACAGAAAGTAAACAACATAAACTGAACATTATGCTATTATTGTAATCACATCAACCTGATCCATCTCAAGGATCCAACATCACATGTTATCTCTTGGCCCCTTGCCAACCATCCAGATCCATCTCAAGGATCATCACATACCATGGGATCTTAATCCCTCAACACATAGTGCCACTGCCTCTCAAGGCTTGCATCATCATCATGGGAAAAACACATTACATATGCCATCTCTTCAACAAGAGTAATTATCAAAGTGATGTTACTCATCACATATTTCTCATAGCCTTTTCATGACTAATCATCACCTACATGGTTAGGGTACACAATAAGCATAGTTTCAACATAAGGACTATGCTTACTATCATGAAATGATATTCAAGATGCTATACTTATCAATTATACATTATCTGGTGATCAAGTGCATAAAGCACATCATATGGCAAACCATATCTAGACTTATCTTTTTCTCAGTATTTTACAGATAATCAAGGTGATCACTTTATGCATATAGTCAAGTCAGATATAGAGAACAAGAGTTTTCATTACCATTACCACTATCATTCTTAGCATTAATAGATAATCACTTTCATATGTGTAGCCAGGCTAGGGTAAATGAACAAACTTATGATAACGAGCATCATTATCTGTATAAGGTGCTACCATAGTTTTACTAAGATCATAACCATAAGGTTGTTTTTGTAACGAGATGAACTATTATTAATAGTACCGGGGACCCTCACTATAGATCACCATGAACCCTCACTAAAAGACGGTGTCGGCCACCAGCCCTCACCCAAAGCATAACACACAACGGTCGACATGTAAGCGGGAAGCAACGCTGCGTTACGTGCAGCAGGACGATGTTGCGTCGTGCGTCAAGGGTTTTGCGCACTAGGGTGTGTCAGGCACAAGAGCTATCGGGCAACGCCCATCACACATGGTGTTATCGGCCAGGTTAGCCCACCAAAAGCTAACAACCAAGGGGGAGAACACATCCACATGTCGTGCATCTACTGATCAAGGCCTAACGGTCGATACACAGCAAAGAAAGAGTTGTGGTGCCCGTAACAAGAGACAAGGGTGTCGCTCGTCACCACAAAATGTCGCCCAACACAGGCCTATCGGCTAAGACACACACTCAAGGCCTCTTACGCAACACATACTCATGTCGTGCAAGACTAGTCTAGAGGGCTGTCGGGCAGCACCTCACCATCCTCATCTTGACCAATATACATCTCACAAGGGCGTCCTCTACCTCCAGCACATGATACCCAAAACCCTAGGGGTTCAAGGAGATGGCTCACCTATATCAATTAAGAAAGAGGGGTCTTGCACACCATCCAACACCAACGAGCTCACCCTTCTAGCCCATGGTGAGAGGAGAGTGTTGCTCAAGCAACTAGAACATAAGCTCACCTCAATCGACTAAGAAAGAGGGGTGTTGCTCATGATACTAGAAGCTCAAACTCACTCCTCTAGACCAAGGGGAGAAAGGAGTATTGCTCCCTAAAACCCTAGTTCACAAATATCGGACAACAAGGAAGCTAAGCCAGAAACTAAGCTACTAACATGTAAACAAGATCAAAGCAAGAGATAATGTAGTTAGGGTTAGAAATTATGCAACCCACCTTAAGCTCCAATCTCCAAAGAAGAAGAAGAACTCCAATCTCCACGCACCACCAAGCAAGGAAGATGGAGACTCCAAGGTTATCAGCCACCACTTGCTTCTCCAAGGTGTGTCGGCCTCCAAACTTGCTCCTTCAAGGGGGGTGTATCGGCCGACACAAGCAAGGAAGGAGGGAGTGTCGTGCACTCAAGGTGGGGAGAAACCAAAGGACCAAAGGGACCCTAAGCTAAGGAAAGGAACCGCCTATATAGAAGGAAAGGGTGGAGAAAACAAGGTTGGTTCAAGCAAGGTGTCACTTGCCTAGGGACACTTGTCCTAGTGCACGAGCCACCACTCTAGCAAGATCCATACACATGTCCAAGATATGTAACAAGTGTCCACTAAACAAGGTCAAGGTTAGATCAAGCATCATGGGCAACACAACACTTGCACCATGGGTGACACACATGCATGTTGGCCGACACAAACACTCCTAGGCCGATACACTCACTACTTGGTCGATACAAGGCTCAACCAAAGCAAAGCAAGGCACCTTAAGGCCCAAACAAGCTCAACTAGGCCCAAAAGAACTCAAGAAATGAGCCCAAGCCTTCCTCTCTACACAAGAGGAAGCAAAGAGAGAGAGGAACACCTCACAAGGTGGCAAACTTGCCCACAAAACCCTAGACTTGGGTAATTTGCAAGTAGCACCTCCAACTCTCAACAAAGCACAACCAAACCCTAATCACCACTAAAGGTGATTAGCAAGAACCAAAGCACCAGGGTTAAGCAAAGCAAACAGGGTAAGCCCTAAACGAAGGTCAGGGTCCTTACACATATACTCAAACATATATCAACATATGTGCATGAGTAAGCAAATAGTAGCCCATTTATAGTTTCATTTGGATGATTGCTTTACTCGAACATATACTAACCCTAGTTATGCTACTTAACCCTAGTGTGCTCCAAGAAAGTGGGAGATAATGTATCTAAGGTTTGGTGATGGAATATGTCTATAAGCCCTAATTCGCTACACTTGTAATCCTAAACCTAATATTGGAAACTATGGTGTGCTTGCTTGACTCCTTTGAAGTGATTAGTAGATTGTGATACTTTCTCTCTCCTATTTATAAATCCCTAACCTTGCAAGTGAAATGAATACCATGGCTTGTGAATGCTGTGGTGATGATCATATGACATAGAGTGTTGATTATGTACATTGTTGAGGCTTAATGTGGTCATGTACATGAAAGGTTTATGTAATGGGGTCGTATGATCTGGTGATGTCTTAATGCCTATTGTGAGGTGGTAACCTCAAGTGATGTGATTGAGGGATTTATGTTCCACAGTGATGTAACATTGATGATGGCCTTGTGAATGGCAGTGTTACAAGTATTATGTGGTGATGATTTGACAAGTTCATACATTATATATTTTATATCTTGTGGAGTTGTATTATACCCTTATTCTTGTAGAGTTTCTTATGGATTTATACATTGTAACTTGATTGATGCTAAACAATATTCCATTGGCTTAATTAATCAAGTGAAACCTTAATCATGTAGGTTCCCTATGCCATTGATCCTTTCCAGGGTCAGCTTCAATTGTTGGATTGGTGAAAGGAGTATAACTTGGAGTGTATATTTTTGAATATGCGGGGGTGCAAGTTGAGTATCTCCTTGCATACACAATTATAGGTTGTGTGAGACAGCCATGCATGAACTAATATCCATGTGATATGGATGGCCATGAGTGAGCCTATACTTCTTTTTAGAATGGCCATGACTGAGCCTATTCTTCTAGTGTCGTTACCTGTACCATGGTGGGATAGGTGTGATTCTATATGTGGATGTCTATGTGTGAGAAAATCCCTGAGCTTGATTATATGTCATTGTTGTAGTTGTCTGATATGTCTTTGTGGTGTTTTTCCCTTGAGCTAACCAAGAGGTGTGCGGAGGTCATGGATTCTGAATCTTCCATTGACCTTGTATGGAGTCGATTTCGATGTAGCAGTGGTCGGTTGAATTTGGGTCATACGACTCAAATCCTTGGGGAAATAATCAAAGATGTAAAGTAGTTGTCTAGTGTTCTTTCTTAGTGTCATATACAAATAACATTGGTTGAGCCTTATGCCTTATATTTTTACTGATTTTGTGAATTATAAGGCAGTAAGAGAAGTCAACTGTTATACATATTCTTCATATGCCAACGGTTATTTCCATTGAAGAAGCAAATGATCTCACCACAATGAGGATGGAGAAGCTCATTGGCAATCTAGAGACTCATGAGGTCACCGTTGAAGAAGAAGAAAGATTAGAGGACAAACTTCAAAAGGGAAGAAGGAAGGGCATTGCCTTAAAAGCTACAACAAAGGCTCAATTAAAGGTCATCACATAAGAAAGTGATGAAACAAATGAAGGAGATGATGAAGAAGATGCACTCATTGTAAATGGTAAGAAATATAGAAGGTATAAATCTTAAAAAAATTATAGTGCTTCTTCCTCTTCTTCCCTTAGGTGTTTTGAATGTGGCAAGAAAGGACATGTAAATAATGAATGTCCTTAGATCAAGAAAGGGAAGAAATCTTCCTTCAAGAAGAAAGACAAGGGAGATAAAGCTTACAAATCTACTTGGGATGAATCAAGTGATGACATGAAAGTGGAGAGGAAAATGTGGAATGTCTTATGGCTAAGGAAATTGAAAATGAATACTCAAGTGAGGTAAGCCTTCTTGAATTATCTAAAGAAGAATTAGTTACTAGTCTTCAAGAAATACATGATAAATATGTTGATTGTAAAAAGAAATGGAAGAAGCTTACAAAAAAAATGATGATTTGCATGCTAAGTTATATATTCTTTCTTATAAAAATGAAAAGCTCATATCTGAAAGAGATACTTTAAAATCCTCCATCAATGAGCATAAAATCAAAATGCTTGTTGTAGAGACAAACTATAATTATCTTTACGAAGAAAAGGTTGAATTGTTTGCTAAAATAAATGATCTTAAAACTCAACCTATTATATGTACTCATTTGGATTATGATGTTATTGTCAAAGAAAGAGATAGTTTTTTATCTCATGTAGATCAAGCAAAGTTAGACATTAAAAGGAAAATGGATGAAATTGTTTAGTTGCAAAATGATATTAGTAGCTTGAAAAATAATGACATTCTTGATACAATCCTAAAGGACCCATCTGGTCAAATTGGTAGGAGAAGCCTAGGTTATGTGCACAAAGATAAATTCTATCAAAAACCTAGACCTAGAAAGACACAAGAACCCAAGACCAAATTCATGTATGTACCTAAAAACAATCTAGCTCATGACCACAACATTAAAAAGAGAAATGAAATTGATTTCATTTGTTATCATTATTGCTTATGTCTTGGACATTACTCATTTTCATGCACTTACAATAAAATAAGGATAAAGATATAGTTTGAGTTTGAAAGCCAAGAACTTAGAAACATGGAACATTTACATGAGATTTGACCTAAACCTTAATTTGAATATCTTATTGTCTTATCTCAACTAAAAAAAGATTTAACTAGCATAATTTTGTATGATTTGATTAGAAATGACAACATGCTTCATTTGAAATTGATAAACTCCCTGAAAACACACAGAACCCCATCTCGGTCGAAAAAGTCTTTTACCGAGACCCCCTCTGGTCGAAGAAGTAATCGACCAAGGGGAGTTCTGTCAAAACTCACATTTTCTGGCAAATCCTTCTAATCGCCAAACATTTTGACGGAGGAAATTTCGGCCGAGGAAATGGTCGACCGAGAATAGTTTTATAAAGAAATTATTATTGAAATAATAAACATGTGACTATATTTACCTTTGTTTCTCATAAACTATAAAAACTATTCATAATAAGCTATTCTAAGATATGAAACGTTTAAATAAATGTTCCTAACCAAAAGGACCACCACATGGATACCAAAATCTATCCATTTTGCAGGATTGGGTGTTTCATAGTGGTTGTTCCAAACACATGACTGGAAACCAAGAGGCTTTTCAAACATCTGAATAAAAGAAGAATGGAACAATCACATTTGGAGACAATGCCAAAGCTAAAATTATTGGAATAGGTAATATTGATACAAATCTTCAAATTAAAAATGTCTTACTTATTGATGGATTGCATCACAACTTGATTAGTGTTAGTCAATTATGTCATAGTGGCAATGATGTTCTATTTAACAAATCTAGTTGCAAGCTACTCATAGATGACACTAATGATGTTGTTTATGAAGGAAAAAGAATAGGAAATCTATATATACTTAGACCTAATTCCATGCAAGATATCATTGGAAAATGTCTTCTTGCAAATGATGAACCTTTACTCTTATGGCATAGAAGTTTAGGTCAAGAAGGATCACATGTTATAAAAAAGTTGATTAAATATGATCTTGTTTGTGGTTTACCTAAAATATATTTTGATAAACCTAAAAATTGTGAATCATGTACTTGAGGAAAGCAAAGTAGAACTTATTTCAAATCAAAAACCTTGCTTAGTACTAGTAGATCATTAGAACTCATTCCTATGGATTTGTTTGGTCCTATGAGGACTCAATATATTGGTGGTAATAGATATTGCTTTGTTATTTTTGATGATTATAGTAGATACACATGGGTTCATTTTCTTTCAACTAAAGATGATACAATTAGAATATTCATTCAATTTTTTTCTAAAATTGAAACTATAGAACAAAATATGCACCATTAGGAGTGATCATGATGGGGAATTTCAAAATCACATCTTTGAAGAATTTTTTACATCCAAAGGGTACACTCATAAATTTTCAGCTCCACGCACCCCACAAAAAAATGGGATAGTAGAAAGGTAAAATGGATCTTCACAAGAACCTAAAGCATTTTGGGTTGAAGCAGTAAATACAACATGTTATGTATTAAATTGTGTAACAATTCACTCTCATCTTACGTAAAGTCCTTATGAACTCATGTTTAATAAGAAACCAAGAGTTGACTATTTTCATACCTTTGGTACACCTTGTTACATCTTAAATACAAAGGAGGATAGAGATAAATTTGACCCTAAATCACCTAAAGTATTCTTCATGGGATATTCAACTTCTAGTAAGGCATTTAGAATCTATAATGTCATCTCTAGAAAAGTTGAAGAATCAATTCATATCACTTTTCATGAAATGACAACACAAAGTGTTGAAAATGAAAACTTAAATGATATTACTCGACAAATTGATGACCTAACCATATCAAAAAAAGATGATAAAAATTCTGAAATTGATCATCACAATAATGAGGCACGACAACCTATTTCTATATTAATCAAGGACCATCCTCAAGAATAATCATAAGAAATCCTTTTGTTAAAGTAAAAACCAATCATCACTTAGAGATGTTGCAAACATGGCCTTTGTATCAATTGTTGAAGCTAAAAAGGTGAATGAAGCCCTAAAAGATGAGTATTGGATAATGTCTATGCTAGAAGAACTAAATCAATTTACTAAAAACAACTTATGGGACTTAGTTCCTAGACCACAAAACAAAACCATCATTGGAGATAAGTGGGTTTTTTAAAACAAACTTAATGAAACCGGAGAAGTAGTTATAAACAAAGCTAGGTTTATTTCTCAAGGATATAACCAACAAGAAGGGATAGATTTTGATGAAATCTATGTACCTGTGGCTAGACTTGAAGCTATTAGAATGTTATTAGCTCTAGCTTCCCATAAAGACATCAAACTATTCCAAATGTATGTAAAAAGTGCCTTTCTAAATGGAATAATAGAAGAGGAAGTCTATGTTGCTAAACCACCTGGTTTTGATATTCCTGACAAGCTTGACCATGTCTATAAACTTAATAAAGCTATTTATGGTAAAAAAACAAGCACTGCGAAATTGATATGAAAGACTTAAAAACTATCTATTTGATAATGGTTTCTCCATTGGAAAATCAGATTCCACTTTATTTTTCAAAACATATGAATCAGATTTTCTTGTTGTTCAAATATATGTTGATGACATCATCTTTAGTGCTTCAAATGATTCCTTATATAATTAATTCAGTAATATCATGCAAAAAGAATTTGAGATGAGTGTTATGGGAGAATAAAGATTGTTCTTTGGTTTTCAAATAAAACAAACGCCCACTGGAATTTTTCTAAGACAAGAGAAATACACTAACGAACTCTTAAAAAGATTTGGTATGGAAAGTTGCAAAGGATGCTACCACACCCATGGACACTTTTGCTGAAATTGACAAGGATGAAGATTGTGAACCCATTGATGATTCTTTATATAGGGCCATGATTGGTAGTTTTCTATAATTGACCGCTTCCAGACCGGATATCATGTTTTCCATTGGACTTTGCTCTAGATTTCATTCAAAACCTATGCACTCTCATTCTCAAGACGTTAAAAGAATTTTAAGATATTTTGTTGGTACTATCGACTATAGTTTGTAGTATCCCAAAGGACAATTTTTGAATTTAAAAGCTTACACTGATGTCAATTATGTTGGTTGTAGACTTGATCACAAGAGCACTAGTGGTGGTTGCTTCTTACTCAGAAGAGCCTTAGTATCTTGGTTTAGTAAGAAACAAAATACATTTTCTCAATCAACCACTGAAGCAGAATATGAAGATGTTGGCTCATGTTGTGCTCAAGTACTCTATATGCAACAAGTTTTGAATGACTATCACTTTTTATTTTCTACTACGCTGATTTTCTATGATAATACTAGTGCTATAATCATGGCACATAATTTTGTTTTACATAGTCATGCCAAGCATATTGAGATTAGTCATCATTTATTAAGAGATCATATTTCTAAAAATTATATATCTCTTTGTTGATACTAAAGAGCAATTAGCAGATATCTTTACCAAACCTCTTCCTCTTGATCAATTTCAGTATATTAGAAAGTGATTACTCATTACTCTGTGCTCAAAATTCTTGATAATTTTCTTACTTGACATTTCCGTGAACTTTAGTGTGTATACTCTTAGACTTATTCCTCTGTTTAGTTACAATAATTTGTTATCATGAACAAACACTTAAACAAGATCAAAATAACTCAACAAAACTACTTACAGTATCATGTCCAGTCGACAATGTTGTGGACCGAGAAAGTCCTTGGTTGACAAATTTCTCGAATGAGTTTCACTTGGTGGCATCCTTGGCTGTCTATACGAATCTCAAATTGAGATTCTTCTAGAAACCTTGTAAACTGGAAAATTTTGCACAAAAGTACCTCGATCAAAATATTTTCAACTGAATCCTCATCTGTTGCCCCCAAAAAAATGCAAATTCCAATATCGACCGACTAGCCATTATAAAGAGCCATTGGAAAAGAGTAATTGGCCTCTCAGTCAAAAATTCAAATTCCAACATCGACCGACTAGACGTTATAAAGAGTCTTTGGAAAAGAGTAATTGGGGTCTCGGTCGACAATATTTTCGATCGAGTAGGTCCATGTTTTGTTATAAAAGGCACCCAATCCACCCATTTTCTTCACAAATCAATTACTTTTTTATCCATCCCTTCTCTAGTGGTTCTTAGAGCTATTCTCTCACAACATTCATCCCCTACCATCTCTAAATTTTCTTCCACATCACTTTTCTCAAGATGGCCTCCTCTTCAGCTCATAGTGGGAAGAAGCAAGTTGCTATGAGAAAGGGAAGGGCGGTCTCTTTAGCTTTGAGTGTCATCAATGACATCCCCTTCAATGAATTTGCTATTGGATAATGCTACTTGAATATCACATCAAAGACTCCTCTTCCTCAACGTGTGGAGGACCTGAACAACTTCATCACGCTCTTAACCTCTCCGAGCAATTCAAGGTGCCAAAATTGATAGAATTCCATACCCCATCCTTCCATTACACGTCCACCCAAGTTGTTAATGAATTCTATGCTAACCTTACTAGGGACTCCAATGACCCATTTTCATTCACTTCCATGATTGATGGGTTATCTTTCTGTTTCTCTGAAAATGACATCCTTCAAATGCTAGATATAGACGTGGAAGAGTATGGAGAATTCATAGACCAAACCACCAGAAATCCTATCCCAAAATTCTCCACTGATGATAACACCATTAGCCCAAATGGCATAAGAAAGGCTATTTTCCTTCCTAATACCTCATCTCATGAGCTTAGGGGAACTTATTTTGCTACATCTTTAACCCATGAAGCTAGGGTAGTGAACCTAATTATTTACCATAACACCTATCCTCGAGCCAACAAAACTAAAATCCTACAATTTAGGATGTTCCTCATCCATGCTATACTTGAAAGAATTCATGTGAATTTTATTCACATCATCCTATCCAATATGTTTGACTTTTTTGGAAATCCTCCTTGTGTTGATTTTGTTTGCCAAATAATCCAATACTCTCTTGACAAAAACCTAAAGGAATTAGGCTACAAGTGCGATAGGCGTTCTCAAAGACTTACCAAAAACACTACGGATAAAATGGGAATTGACTTTGGGCATAAGAGAGCTAGGAACGAAGTAGAGACATCCACTAAAGTAAATCATCCACCTCCTACTCCTCCTCCTATCTACTCCATAGAAAATCTAGCCAATGATCTTTCCACCACCACCTTCACATGATCTTTCCCATACCCAATACTCACCCATGAAACTCCAACACATAGCTGCTCACTTCAGATTTGATCGAGCACCTACATTTCTGGAGGCATATGCTCTCCACAAGATAGGTGCACTTGATTGGCTAACACTTGTCAAGTACTATTGAGAGGGAGTATCCCATTCAGAGGGAGTAAATTTAAAATGATTATATGGCTATCTTTTTTAAATGACAAAGGGGGAGAAATAAAATAAAACAAAATAAATGAGTTTCGTGATTTCTTGGCTTGACATTAATTAGTGCAACATTTCCTTAAGAGATGGATACTATGTTCCACATCTATTCAGGAACAATTAGCACACATTGTATGAAAACAAGAGAACCTCTTCATGTCAGGTAAATCATAGGTATGAAACTCATCTCGTTTAAACTATATTGATTATATATTATAAATGTTTGTCATCTTCATAAAGGGGGAATTTGTTGGATAAATTGGACACCAAAATACCCTTTGTTTCTATGATGAAAAACATTTCATACTTGTAAATCTAACATGCTATTTGAGTATTTTAGGATTCAAGGTAATAAGGAGATTCTACTAAGTGCAAAGTTGAAGATCAATGCAAATTGAAGATCAAATGCACTTAATTATACATACTTTCATGATTGTACTCAAATGTAAACACTTGTACAAAAATGTAATGTACATGTACATAGACATCATGTAAATCAAGAGTTAGATCTTCCCTATCCACTTATAACCCTTAGATATGTTTCCCCCTAAAGTTAGAGTCGCCATCACCCATTAAAAAACACTCTTAGTAGGTGATTCAAAAGACTAAAAGAGGTACATCCTTGGTCGAGAAACTTGTCATCCGAGACACACTCGGTCGAATTTTTTATTGGCCAAGAACCACCTTGGTCGACCTTATCAGCATTGTTCAATAACTTACACATTTGTGCTCTAAAATGGGTTCGGTCAAAAATATTGTCGACCGAGCAAACCTCAGTCCAAAGCTTGTGAACGTTAGACCAAGTGGTTAGTAGTTGGGAGTTGAAAATAGACTTTGCTACATATTTTCATTAAACCCAGCCTCGGTCGAAGAAAATCCCGACCAAGACATAGCTCGGTCGACAAACTTGTCGACCGAGCAGGGTCCTGGATTGTTCTTTTAAGCGCGAACAAATTAGCCATTACTAGCCAACTAATGTACACCTGATGGCTAGTTAAGCACTAAGAACACTCTAGAGACTCCTTCGAATGTCCCTAAACACTTGCAAACCATTCCTACAAATAGGAGAAGCATTAGGACAACCAAAACACACAATCTACACTTGAGCATCCATTCTAGAGAGCAACAAAGCTAAGAATCACTTTCTATCTTCTTCCTCATGCTCTAAAGTTTTGTCCTATTGCTACAATATCCTAGACACCACATATATCCACATTCATCTTGAGTGGATAGGAGATCTATACGCATGATATAGGATCAAAGAACTATACACAATTGGTGTACTTCCTTTCTTCTAAACTCCATTCACAGGTTAAAGCTACTTGTACTCCTTGGCTAGTCCAATTATGGACGTTGCTTGAGGGATCTTGGTTGAAGCTACTTCTTGGTGGAGAAGGTTTCTTCAAGGGATGCTTGAGATTACTTCAAGAACGCAGCTTCAAGGACATTGAAGCCACTTCTAGGAGAAGGCAATCTCAAAGTGGTGGAGCTACTTCAAGGAGAAGAAGGTTGCTCCAAGGGCTTGGAGTTACTTCAAAGAAGGATACTTCATGGAGGTTGAGTCTACTTCTAGGAGAAGGCTACTTCAAATATGTGATTGTATTTTATTGTAACATTAAACAAAATTGATCACTTTCAAAATTCCAATTGGAGATAATTGGGTAGTGGACTGACAACCTTTGATTCAAAGGTTGGAACCACTCTAAACTGAAGTGTCTTCCTTGTTTCCTCCTCCTTCTTTGGTTGAGTGTTTAATTATTTTTTAAATTATTTGCCTTAAATCCAGCCTTGGCCTAAAAAAATCTCGATCGATACACAGTTTGGTCGACAAACTTGTCGACCATGTAGGATTCTAGATTGTTCTTTTAAGAATGAATAAATTAGTCATTGCTTGCCAACTAATGTACACCTAACAGCTAGTTAAGCACTAAGAACACTCTAGAGACTCCCTAGAACATCCCTAAACACTTGCAAACCATTCAAATATATTGTATAAGCCTTAGAACACCCAAAACACACAAGCTACACTTGAGCATCCAGTATAAAGATAAGCAAAGTTGAGAATCACTTGATATCTTCTTCCTTGTGCTCTAAATCTTTCAGCTTCATGGAAACTTCGTGAATTCATACGACTCTCTAGGTGTGTGAGTTTCACTCTGTATTTGTGCCTTAGTGCTTTGGCCATCGAAGCAGTACCTTCTGGCAATCCCCCTAGGCAACTCAAGTGCGCCACATGCAATGAGGAAGAGTTTGTTTGTGTTTCCTTGATCTCAGGAAGTGATCAGAGGCTTCAGTTTGATCAAATGAATGCCAAGCTTCACGCCAGGAAGGATCAAATCCATCCCTAGTTCCTGAGGCACGGAAGAGCATTCAACATGGTCTTTTGACCATTTTGCCCATGTGTGATGCTATGAGCTACAATATGACCGCAAGGTCAGACCGATGTTTAACAAAACATAGATCTCGGATTTTGTTTTATTCGAAAATGCTTTTATCTCTTTCCCTAATGGTCAATAGTTGATTAATCTTGATTAAATCATAGTAAAATCATCCCTATATCAGAAAGTTATGAAATTTTAACCATAGACTCCTAAAAATATAATGTATCGAATGGAACCTCTATTTAGTATCCATGACTAGAGTATTAAATATAATTCCATTATTTTCATACTTGCAAATATACTTAATGGATTAATATCACAAAAATGTATTCTGGTATTTTAATGATCTCATCCTATCTAATGACCATCTTTGTGATCTGAATAATAATCCTAATCCTAACTTATAACTTGTATCAAATACTATAACGTGAATTTTACATGTATAACCCTAAGCCTATGAAAATTATGTACTTTGATGTTTTTGAACTTTAGTATAACTCAGTGGTATATGAATAACATGTTTTCATGATAAACGTAAATTATAATCCTAATATTATTATGAGTATCAAAGCAATATCTATAAAGCCACATTGGTCACCTAACCTTGTATACCCTAATAACGATATACATACCTAAATGCATGTATTGGTGAATAATAAAATTATGACCCTAAAGATGTTGAGAAAATAGTAAAGGATATGAATTTGATATTGCCTTTGGAATTTTTCAAGAGAAAGTCAGACCCCATATACTAAGGTGCAGTGAGGGTACAATCTTGACCTACTGCAGGTAAGTGGGCCATGCCCTAGAAATCTAATGTGTGCTTCATAACAAGACATGTTGTCTAAATTTCTTAGATTCATATTACCTTATTCCATATAGTCTTGTCTATCATATATTTTAGATATTGCAAGGTATTAGATATGATACCTAAAATCATGAGAGTTAGTATATTCAATACAATTTCTACTCCTAGACTCAAACTTCGAGTTACTTTTGAACTACGAAACAAAGTCACAAGCTTCAAATATAGACCTTGATTCAACATAGAGATATAAACTCAGAGATGATAGATACAAATTCATAGATAATAGTTATTGATTAAGAGATAATAAATACAAATTTATAAATAAGAAATTGAGAATATATATAGAAAATGACATTATAACAATAATTATATACATATAGGATCAGTCCTCACGCGAGAGTCCCGAGGCAATTTCAAAGGACATTGTGTGTGTCATAGAGGGCGTATAGTGCCAACAGAGGGTACACTGCACCATAGAGGACACTTCGGTGTCAAAAGAGGGCATGTTGTGCCAACAAAGGGTGGGTAGCACCATAGAGTACACTGTGGTGTCACCACAGGAGGACTTATCATATAATGGTGGCTACAAAGATAAAAAAATGATTAAAATATGTTTACTCTTTTTCAATAGAGAGATACTTTAGTTATTCATTCATTCATACTTTATCCTTACTATAGATATCTTTCCACTTACTGCAGCTCCTAGGTTTTCTTCTCTTGTGCATGGTTGGGGACACGATGTCCACTGAGAAGGTGCATTTATCTAAAGATTAGTTTGAGTGTCTAAAAATTCAAAAGACATCATTCGCTGGTGCGACATTACCCTAGACGATCCTTCTAGTTTGGAGTTACCTTTCAGTTGTGTTCTTTCTATTCTGTTCTCTCTGGTATGGTCACTCCCAAACTCTCAGGCTGGTTAAGTCAGAATCTTGTTTATGAACTATATCTTTTGGTTATTTAAATGTGTTAGTATACCAAAAATGTGATGTTTGACCATGCTTTAATTACATATGTGAGTTGGCGCTTCAATATATAGTATTTGTGGTTCTATGAAAGGGGAATGCGTTACAATTTGGTATCAGAGCATTTTAATAACCACTAGTTTTTTATGTCCTTAGGTATATCCTTATGAATGTCCTTTATATTGTAACGTATCAAGATTTGAAGCCTCGAATAAAATGATCTTAAAAGGAATGATTGAACTGCCCATATCACCAAGGTGCACCTCTTTTTCAAGGAGCCCATCACTAAACAACTCTATGGTTAAGTGTGCTCAGCTTGGAGTAGTACTAGGATGGGTGACTAGTCGAGAATTTTTCAAGGAGCCCATCACTAAAGAACTCTATAGTTAAGCATGCTCATCTTGGAGTAGTACTAGGATGGGTGACCAGTCAGGAAGTTGATCCTGATTTGTGCATGAGTGAGGACAAAGCATGCAGTTAAGGCTAGTGGTGGTTTGTGGGTCTAGTCATCACTCTACTAAATCCTTGGTCCAAGCAAGTTGGAGAGGGCTATCCGCTGAGACAAGATGGATCCGCCCTTGTGCTGGTAGACGTGGATGGGAGCTGGGTGTCCATGGGCCATTCTGGGTCTGCACTGAAATGGGGAAGAGATTATGAGGCCATATGGTTGGGCCTTGATGAGGACGTTAATAGTCTAAGTTGGGGAGATTGTAAGTACTAGGATTTTAATTCTTGGATAAAATTATCTTAAAAGGAATGATTGGACTACCCATATCACCAAGGTGCACCTCCTTTTCAGGTATCCCATCACTAAAGAACGCTATAGTTAAGCGTGCTCAATTTGGAGTAGTACTAGGTTGGGTAACCAGTCGGGAAGTTGATCCTGGCTTGCGCGTGAGTGAGTACAAAGCACGTAGTTAAGGTTAGTGGTGGTCTGTGGGTCTAGTCATCATTCCTGAAACCTTACTAGAGCCTTGGACCACCACTAGCCTTAACCCCTATTTCCATGCAGACCCATAATGGCCCATGGACACCCAGCTCCTGATCATGGATTGTCCTTTATATTGTAACGTACTAGGATTTGAAGCCTCGAATAAAATGATCTTAAAAGGAATGATTAAACTACCCATATCACCAAGGTGCACCTCTTTTTTAGGGATCCCATCACTAAACAACTCTATGGTTAAGTGTGCTCAGCTTGGTGTAGTACTAGGATGGATGACTAGTCGATATGTTTTCAGGGAGCCCATCACTAAAGAAATCTATAGTTAAGCATGCTCAGCTTTGATTATTACTAGGATGGGTGACCAGTTGGGAAGTTGATCCTAGTTTGCGTGTGAGTGAGGACAAAGCACGCAGTTAAGGCTAGTGGTGGTTTCTGGGTCTAGTCGTCATTTTTGAAACTCTACTAAAGCCTTGGTCCAAACAAGTTGGAGAGGGCTATCCACTGAGACAAGATGGAGCCACCCTTGCACTGGTAGCCATGGATGGGATCTAGGTGTCCATGGGCCATTTTGGGTCTGCACTAAAATGGGGAAGACATTATGAGGCCATATGGTTGAGCCTTGATGAGGACGTTAAGAGTCTAAGTTGGGGAGATTGTAACGTACTAGGATTTAAAGTCTCAGATAAAATGATCTAAAAAGGAATGATTCGACTACCCATATCACCAAGGTGCACCTCCTTTTCAGGTAGCCCATCACTAAAGAATTCTATAGTTAAGCGTGCTCAACTTCGAGTAGTACTAGGTTGGGTAACCAGTCAGGAAGTTGATCCTGGCTTGCGCGTGAGTGAGTAAAAAGCACACAGTTAAGGTTAGTGGTGGTCTGTGGGTCTAGTCATCATTCTTGAAACCTTACTAGAGCCTTAGACCACCACTAGCCTTAACCCCTATTTCCATGCAGACCCAACATGGTCCATGGACACCCATCTCCTGATCATGGAATAACATCGCAAGGGTGGCTACATCACCATAGATAGCCCTTTCCTACATGCCTGGACCAAATGGATCAAGATTGGCCCCACAAACCACTGGACTTATCTGTGCACTTTATCCTCACTCATGTGTAAGCTAGGGTAAACTTCCCGACTAGTCACCCATCCTAGTACTACTCCAAGCTGATCACGCTTAACTATGGATTTCTTTACTGATGAGCTCCTGGAAAAGGAGGTGCACCTTGGTGAGATAGGTAGTCCAATCATTCCTTTTAAGATCATGTTATCTGAGGCCAAAAATCATGGGACTTTACATTTTCCCTACAAATAGCCCCTAAGAAGAAATCTGATAAAGGAAAGGGTCACATTGATGGGGATGAAAGATCCTACAACATGGGAGATGATCATGAGGTGTCTCTGGGTGCTATGCCACATGGTATCCCCAAATCTCCACTTGACATATTTGTCAAAGACCTAAATGGTGCCATCACCAATTTACGGGGAGGATAGCCTCAACCTAGAAATCAAGAGCTGACCCTAGTTGACTTCCTCAAGATCAAGCCAGAGACCTTCTGTAGAGAGACTGAGTTAGATGTAGTCACATGTGCTAAAGAGTGGCTACTCAATGTTGAACACTACTTTCATGACTTGGGATTCCCTGAGCACGCAAAGGTCCGTTTTGGGACTCATCTGTTGAAAAGTGTTGCTCGACTTTCATGGGACAACTTCACCCATGCTAGGGGACCTAATGTTGCACCTTTATGTGGGAGGAGTTTACCACCACCTTCCAGACACACTATATCTATGAGGCAATGGTTAAAAAGAAAGAGATGAAATTTAAATGCCTCAAGAAGTATGAATCCACCGTTAGTCAATATGTAATCATGTTTCGCATGTTGCAGATATATGGGACTAATGATGAGGCACATTTGGTTAAAACATTTATGCATGGTCTGAAGCATGACCTCATCTACGCTTTGGTGGGTCATGGAATCCAGACAGTACATGGAACATTGGAAGCAGCTCTAGAACTGGAAGACTACTCGGGATGAAACTAAAAGAGCGGGGGTCTCCCAGAAGAAACTAACATCATAACAACTATTAGGGAAGGCAAAATAAGAGAAAGGCACCTGGATGTGTCGCAGCATAGAGGGGCCCAACGGGACCCCCCAACATAGAAGGAACCGGGAGGATTACTAGCACAGAGAGGACCACCACCACCAGTAAAAGGAGCACAACAACCACAAGATCCAACTTGCCCCAAGTGTTAGAGATCTCATCATGGGTAATGCAAGTATGGCCAACATGTATGCTACTTCTATGGTGAGGAAGGACACATCAATCTCAATTGTCCAAAGATGCAGTAGAAGTTTGGAAACAACAATCATAAGTAAGGACATAACAACTAGAGGGAGAAACATCATGCAAGGATCTTTTCCATGAACTGAAGAAGTATACGAAGATCAGGTCATTGAAGGTATGGCTTTTATCAGACTATCATATGTTGAAGTCCTATTTGACTCAGGTGCATCACATGCTTTCATATATACCGCATTAGTTTCAATGCTATAATTACCTTTGAAGATCTCCATTATGACCTTAAAATTAGAATAGCCAGTAGATGAGTTAGTGTACATGGAAGGATGATTTATGGGGTTGAGATTTCCAAGTAAGGGAGAGTATTTCCTATAGACCTTATGGTTATGCCCTTAAATGACTTTGATATTATTCAGGGGATGAGTTGGTTCCATGAGCACTGTGCACTCTTACACTGTAGGAGGAAGTTAGTCACCATATCTCATCCTAACAAGGAAGCACTAGTTATTAAGGGAAGGAGTAAACACCGTAAAGACTTCTTAGTGTCTGCAATTTTGGGAGATAATCTAAAGAAGAAAGGGTGTTAGATCTATCTTGTGTCGACTATAACTAAAAAGGAGAATCCTCTTGTTGATATCCAAAAAGTAAATGAGTTTCCTAATGTCTTTCCTGAGGCCTTACTTGGTCTACCTTTGATCGAGAGCTTGAATTCTTTATTGATCTCCTCCCTGGCACTGCACCCATTTCTAAGTCCCCATATAGGATGGCACCCGCAGAACTGGTTGAACTCATGGATCAAGTACATGGCTATATTTATCCTAGTGATTCTTCTTGGGGAGAACATGTCCTTTTCGTCAAAATAAGGATGGTTCCCACAGTATGTGTGTTGACTACTGGATGTTGAACTAGATTACAATAAAGAATAAGTACTCATTCCCATGAATAGATGACTTGTTCAACCAATTAAAGATAGACAAGGTATTCTCAAGGATAGATTTACACAGTGGATACCATCAGCTAAAGATCAAACCCTCAGATATAGAGAATACTACCTTGTGCGCTAGATATGGACACACTGAGTTTCTTTTCTTGTCCTTTTTCCTAACTAATGCCCCCAATCATCATGGACCTGATGAACCGCATCTTCCATTAGTATCTGGACTCTTTCATTAATGTCTTTATCGATAATATTCTCATCTATTCTAATAATGGTCGGCTACACACTGAACACTTTTGCATCAATCTCGAGACACTCCGACAACATCAATTGTATAATTAATTGTGTAAATGTGAATTCTAGATTCCCAAAGTTATGTTCATTAGACATATAATTTCCGATGGTCATATTTTTGTTGATCCAACAGGGGTCGGATATGTGATGAACTGGGCTACCCCTACTACTCCTTCTGATATCTAAAGCTTCTTGTGGTTAATAGGATATTATACTTGTTTCATTCAAGATTTTTCTATTATAGAAAAGCCCCTGATAACAATCACACAAAAGAATCCAAGTTCATTTGGAGCGATAAGTGTGAGCAGAGTTTCCAAAAGCTGAAAAGGAGGCTCACTTCAGCACTTGTACTTGCACTTTTTTCAAGAAGTGATGGCTTCATCATTTTTTCAGTGATGCCTCCAAGTTAGGATTGGGTAGCGTTACAACACAAGGATAAATTTATAGCTTATGCATTCAGACATCTCATATCACACAAGGAAAACTACCCCACTCATTATCTGTAATTGGCCACTATTGTGTATGCATTGAAGATCTGAAGGCATTACTTGTATGGTACACAATTGGAGACTTTCTGTGATCATAAGAACCTCAAGTACATCCTAAGTCAGAAAGATCTGAATACCAAGCAGCGATGATGGATCGAATTCTTGATATACTATGACTTCATTATCTCTTATCATCCTGGAAAGGCCAATGTGGTAGTTGATGCCTTGAGTAGAAAGAAGGAAGTAGTCATTGCTACAACAATCATTGATGACTGGAAGATGATGCAAGCCTTGGCAGAGTGGAGGCCACAACTCAAAGAGCTAGAGATAAAGATGGCACATCTCACGATTCATACTGACTAGACCTCTGAGATTCTATGAGTACAACAAAGTAGTCCTAACCTTCCTCACATGCTGGGACAATTATATAAGGATGATGCTAACCTAACAAAGGGAAAGGAAGGTGAGATCTTGATGAAGAACATGTTATGGGTACCTAATTCTAAACTACAATAGATATCTTATCAGAAGCACACAGAACAAAGTACATTGTCCATATAGGTTCCACAATGATGTACCAAGACCTAAAGAGAGCCTTCTGGTGGGAGGGCATGAAGAGAGATATAGCAGAGTTTTTGTCTAAGTGCATCACATGCTAGCAGGTGAAACATGAATATCAGAGACCTACAGGCTTGTTGCAACCATGAGAGATTCTTAACTGGAAATAGGACAAGATAACCATGCACTTCATCATTGGTTTGCCAAAGTCCTAAAAGGGATTTCATGTTGTTTGGGTAGTCATGGATCGTTTGACAAAAAGTGGTCATTTCTTGGCTTTTAAGACTACTACTACCATTTCATACATGGCAGAGCTTTATATCTAGAAGATTGTATGATGGCATGGAGTTCCTTCCTCCATAGTTTTTGATAGACATCTGAAGTTCAATTCAAAGTCGTGGAAGCAAGTTCAAGAAGAATTGGGTACCAAGCTTCATTTCAATACTTCTTATCACCCTTAGACTGATGGTCAATCTGAGAGGACCATTCAAACTCTTGA
The DNA here is from genome assembly GCA_963693085.1 of Alisma plantago-aquatica. Lineage (NCBI taxonomy): Eukaryota > Viridiplantae > Streptophyta > Magnoliopsida > Alismatales > Alismataceae > Alisma > Alisma plantago-aquatica. The sequence goes on along the minus strand of OY856412.1, from coordinate 838,933,171 downwards.
AGACATGCTCAAAGCTTGTATCCTAGACTGGGGAGGTTCATGGGTAAAATATCCTCCGCTTGCTGAATTCGCCTATAACAATAGTTTTCATCCATGTATATGCATTGCATCATACTAGGCCCTCTATGGGAGGTCGTTCAAGTCACCTTTTCTTAGGCACAAGCCAGGAAGAAGAGTTTGATAAAAATAAAGGAGCTACAACTTTATACAGATAAGTTGGCACACGTTAGAGAGAAAATGAAGGCAACTTAGGATAGACAAAAAGAAGTACGCTGATGCACACGGATCTAATAGAGAGTTCCTTGTCGGGGATCACATGTTCTTAAAGGTCGATCCCATAAAGTCTATTTCTAGATCCAAAGTGAAAGGCAAACTCAGTCCTAGATATGTTGGCCCTTTTGAGATTCTTGATCAGGTAGGCGAGAGTGCCTACATGCTAGCTTTACCATCTTTTTATGAGCAAATCCATAATGTCTTCCATGTATCAGTGCTAAGGAAGTATGTCTAAGATAGTTCCAATATATTCTCTCATGAACATATTGTGATTAGGAAATATCTATCTTATGAAGATATTCTGTTCAGGACCCTTGATACCCAGACAAAGAAATTAAAGAAGAATATATTGTCCTAGTTTAAGTTTTATGGAAAAATCACAATCTAGAGGAAGCCACTTGGGAACTTAAAGAAGAGATGTTAAAGAAATATCAAGATCTATTTAACCCTTAAATTTTGAGGATGATATTCCTTTAAGGGGGTGAGGATTGTAACATCCTCATTTTTTAGGTATTTAATTTCAATTTCCCTAATAATCACAACATTTTTTGTCACATCATATAAAAGGTTCATTTTACATAATTTTATTAGTACTTTGTACTCAAAACTTTCCTAATCAAAGATAATGTGTATATAAGAGGAAACCCAAAATCTCAAAGTTTAATTACTTTTAAATAATTACTTATGCAATATCAAACATCTATACCTTATTTATTATATTTATTAACCTGATAACCCAACTATGGATTTAACTATAGAGAACATTATAGATTTTACTAAGAGTGTCTGGTCAAATTTTTGGACCAAAAGGATTTTAATTTCTAAGGAAAATGAATTTAGAGAAGGAATAGCAAAAAATTGAATGAGGAGCAATTAATCATTCCATTTCTTATCTGGCCGAATTTCCCTAGCTTTCGAATAAGGCACATGAAGAACATCATTAAACCCAACTTCTCGATCATCATCTTCTACCTATGCTAGTTTAATAAATAGTGGTTGTTTCTCCCAATCATGATAACTCATAGAGCAATCATACTTTTTGAATGTTGTGTTTTGCATCGTCTTCGAGAAATAAATCTGCATTGTTTGACCCCTTACATGAACCCTAGAAACACCAGTATAAGAAATGCCCAATCGCACCACTGCCTCCTTCTCATCTCAAATTTATAGACCACTGACTAGACCTGTTCTTCACTCTCAAAGCATTGGAAAAGCTTTTCCGCACTCTCCCAAATTATCCCCCACCAACAGTTGCCCAGAGACTACCCCCAAGTTCTCCACCCATCATCACCTTCCACCTCTGGCTTCTCACCATTGTTCCCCCACCTACATGTTGCTTCTAATCAATTACCTACAACCACACCATCCTCAGGGTTCCACGGACCTGGAAGGCACCTCTCCTTGGACTGTGATTCAGTGAGGCATCGGGTCGACAATGTCTCAATTGAGTTGTTGGTGTCAAGATTGGAAGGCAAGCAACAGGGGTTGTTTGCTTATATGATCCTTTTTTGTCATTTGTCTACATATCGTGTGACTTTCTAGAGGACCATATAGCATATAGATATGTTATGGTTGTTTGTGGAAAAACTAACCATGCAAGAATAGGTAAGCATGAATTGAAGGGGAGCAACTAACATTGTTCATTCATGTATCCCCTTGAAATTCATAAGGTAACAGTTTAACTTTCATATCCTTTTCAATATGTTGAGGAATGATTTGTCATTGTCAAAAATGGGGAGAATGTTGACCTAAGTGTAACACATTGTCCATATTTTGATATTGACTCAACCATTCCAGTCATATGTATCTAATATGTTTGTTTTAGATTGATTTTAGGTATTAGGTACATGAAAAGGATCAAATCTATCAAACCCTAGCTTGTTCCGGTTCAAGTCAAAAGCAATGCAAATGCACTTTTGCAGAAAACACTTTAAATCACCTTATATGATTTTAGAATCATTTGTATTGATGATATGACTTGTAACTAAGATGGGAAAAAATAGGGATTCCTGCATTCAAATGTTTGATCACTCAAAAGCCATTTTCCAAAATTCATTACATGTTGTTAATATGTAGAGATACAAACTTGATCAATCCCTTGATCAAATTTGAGAATAACTAAGATATTTTGTTCTTACCATCGTTCATAGGTCGCCAAGGGGAAGAAACTCGATCATTAAATGACCTGAGTGTCCCCGTGTTTCTAATCTAACAATTTGATTTACAAGGGCATTTTGGGGATTTTATTCTCCATGCCTTGTTTGACCGATGACCCACTGGGGAGAGGCCCTCTGCTTGCATGGACATCTGTTATTGGGCCACATCATATGGGCCCAGGGTCCTAGTGGATAATAATCGCCTACAAGGCTTTTTCCTTAATTTTGGATTGGCTGGCTTTTCCAAAAATCATAGTAATTCGCTAGATGCTCAGAAAAATGAGAAAAACTATGTTCTAAAATTTTTTTGTCATAGGGAATCTAAAAATTGAGGTTTAGACTATGTTTCTATATTTCCAAATGTTGGTTTTGTGGTGAATGGAAATTAGGGTTTAATGTTGTCGTTTAAATGTATGTTAACATGAAATGTACTTTGAACAGGGTAATTATAATTTTTCCAACCCAGGGCATGACTAGGTTTACTCAACCTAGGAAGACAGAGAAGACACTCTCCAAGTTAAAAGGTACGTGGTTCATGAAAATTAAACATCATTGATTTTTGGTTTCATATATATATGTATGAAATGCAATGAATGTCATATTTGTATTATTCACTATTCTAATTGCTAAAAGTTAGTAAATTTATAATGAACTGAGTTCTATGGCTATGGTCAATGTTATTGTATCATCATGCAAATTTAGGATTAAATGATAATATTTAAGAAAGATTTTCTAAGAGAAATAAAATGATAAAAGTAAACTTATATAAGGTCCTCATTTAAGAGGCTCCTCAGAGAAAAACCTAAGAGGCACTTCGGTGCATAAGAGAAGAGGCACTTCATTGCATAAGAGAAGAGGAACATTTGTGTAACTTGAGTGCCCTTATATAGGTCAAGATTAAATAAATTAATCTAAAAGAAATGGTGTCTTTTCAATGTTCAAATGCTTAAAGTTTATTTTTAGTTTTCAAGTTTTCTTTAAATTATAATATGTTCAATTCCAATTACTGCTAGTTTTATTATATGGCTGGGGGCATGATGCTCGTAGGTTGGAAGGTAGCTAAGGAGGGAAAAGTCATCTGAAGTGAGAACCCTAGATGGATGATCTGCAAGGAGAAAAGTATTGGTGGGGTTCCAACTATACCTAGATTAGAGTTTCCTTTTTTCATTGATTCATATTTGTATCTGTGAACCTTGTTAAGGTTTTTGAAAATGAGAAATTGTGTATATTTCCCTATGATGGTTTGCTTAAACTTTATTTTGAGCTATAAATATTTTGTTTGTGAAATTCCCCTTTTATGTGAATGAAAATATGTTCTTCCTCTCTGAGTTGTACAAGTGGTGTGTTACAATAATGGTATCAGAGCCCAAAAAATAGTTGGCCACTAGGATTTCTCATAATCTCATGTAGTTTTTGTCTTTTTCATAGTGATGACTCCTAAGAGGAAAGGTGATAAAAAAAGGTATCCATGGGTGGGTATGAAGATGAATATATTAGCATAGGAGAACATCGAGAATCACCACGTGGGGAACCTCCCTTGGTGCCCTTTGATGTGTTGGTTAGGGCTATAGATACTGCCATGGGAAGAAGACAAGGCCAAGTGGGCAACCCTAGGGTCAACCCTAGGCTTTCCCTAATTGATTTCTAAATATCAAACTTGATTCCTTCATTGGAGAGAAGAGGTGGACGTGGTAGGAAAAGCTAAGAGTTGGTTGCAGCACATTGAACACTGCTTTTGTGACTTAGATTTCTCTAATAAATCTAAGGTTTTCTTTGGGACACATGTTAAAAGATGATCCTAGGATTTGGTGGGAGAACCTGCTAGGTTCTCGTGAAGCAGATGATCCTTCACTCACATGGTAGGAATTCTCTGAGGCCTTTAAAGACCACAACACATCTGAGGCCATGATCAAGAAGAAGGAAGAAGAATTTTGCAACCTATGTCAACATGGTGACATGACACTCACCCAGTATGCCATGAACTTTAGGATCTTGTAGAAGTATGACTATGACTATGTTGAAAGACACAAGACAATGAAGTTCATTAGGGTTCTCAAGCCAGACCTCAATTTTTCTCTATCAGGGCGTGGGTACAGTACCCTACAAGGTACCCTAGATGTTGCCCTAGATCTATAAGATCATCTAGGAAGAGCATGGATGAAGGAGAGTCACCACAACAACCACAACTCCTACCATCACAATGACAAGAAGAGGAAGGTTCTATTTGAGGTTGTGGTAAATCAACCTGCAAAGACACAATGTGAGAAATGCTCCAAGTATCACCTAGGAGAATGCAGGTTTGGAATGGGAGTTTGTTATGCATGTGGCAAGATAGGCCACATTAGACCTAATAGCCCCATGTTTTAAAAGAAGATGCCTAATGTTAATCAAGCACCTAAGGAGAAGAGGGAGGCTAGAATCTCCACCATGGTAGATAGTGATGATGATAAGACTGAGTAGAGTTTAGTAGTGTAATACATTTTTCTCTTCAAAACTTTAGTTGCATGAAAATATTTGAAACTTTTGATAATATTAGAATATTGAAGTTTTGCACTATATATCAAAATTTCTAAGGTGGGTAGTTCAATAAAATTTTGAGGATGAAATTTAATTACTGTGGATAGAAATGTAACATAAATTTTCATAGTTAATTGAAATTTTTTAATGTAGTTTTCCCTAATAGGAATTTTCTTTGAGGCTCTCAAAGCAGTGAGATCAAAATAGTGTGCTTTTATTATAAAACAAGGACTCAAAATAGATTTTGTCTATTGTATTGGAAATACTTGAATAATAATAATGAGGTTTTTCCCCTTTATTATTTTTGAAGTCTATAAGAGGTAAAAGAGAAAGAGTAAGAGACATGGAAATTCGAAATTTGAATTAAATGACTTTGACTAAAATTATTGTTTTCTTTTAATGGATTTTAAGATAAGAAAATCATTATTATCTTTATTTTCTCTCTCCTCCAAGGAAATTACTCAAAAAGGGAATGAAGAGGTTTGGTATGACTTTTGATGGGTGGTAATTATCTATCTCAAATTTTGGTTCAAGGATTCACAACGAAAATCAATTTTCCAATTATCTTATCCTTTAATGCATTAATGGTCATTAAAGAAAATGTGGACCAAAACCTGTACAAATCCTGAAATATAATTGGTTCGAAATGTTCTAGACAATAAAATTAACCTATGGTCCAAATTTGAAGTAATGTGGACCATATTTGATTGATCAAATTAAATAGGGAAGGTCTGGATATAGTTTTAATTAGATTTACTGTCAAATTACATCAAATTAACCATTTTCCTAAAGTCCCATATTAAATCCCTCTCACACACTCATTTGTTTATGTCCTTATCACATGTGATCATCCGACCGTTGATTTGAAGATCTGATGACTGGTAGATCGTCATCTACCTCCACTGATATCGTGGGTCAGGAACCTTGTTCACTATATCTCTTTGATGAACCCTCTCTCCCTCACATCTGCATTGTTTCTTGACTTTATGTCTCCTATAGTTTTGCCTCTTCCTCCCATTTCCTACTCGGGTTTACTCACCCATCTCGCTCTATATTTATGAATTTCCCATTTAGGGATTTCCATTTCTCATCACCCCCTAGTTGTAGAGGGAGATACAAGCCATCTCATGCTTATATAAATGATCAAAAATGATCCTAGGATGGTCATCTTCACCCCTCTCTCCATTTTCACTCTCGTGACTCCACACTCAGAGTCCTGCTCTTGTCTCTCCTTTGGTAATGGTGTCTTGGAGCATGCCACTCCGACCACCTTGGTCTAATCATGAGCTCGGTAAGCATCACTGACGTGAAGTGGTTGTTACTGTGTGGTTAATTCGCCCTAGTTAGTACTAGTTTTTCGTGTCCTATAGAGCCCAGTTGAGTGGCTTGCTGGCGTTTGTCGACTAGCCTCCTCAGTGCGTCCACGGCCCAATTTTCTCCTTGTACATGCTCTCTTGATCTCATTGATTCTCTCCAAGCTCTAACCGCAATTCTCTCTTGTCGATTTCTCAAAGTGGATTTTGTGTTGCTTACCCCTATTTTGTGCCTATTTCTGGTTTTCACATGTGTCTTCTTAGGATGGTTCCTCCTCATATCCACGCCCTCACTTTCATATTGATCTCGTAGCATCATCCTACTTGTTTTGATGGTCTATTCGTAACACTTTCCATGACGCGAGCATCCAGTTGAGCCTCTGCCATTGTCAGAGAAGCTCTTGGTGCTTCTGGCCCAGAGGTAATCTGAACCAAGGCTCATTGTCTTTGTGGTGATGAGGAAAATTTATTCTTGCCTTTGGATCTTGAAGAAGCAATCAAGAATTGTGTGATTTAACCTTGATTCGTCTACTATGTTCTTCCCATTGTTCACAGGTCGTGAAGGGAAAGAAACTCGATCATTAAATGACATATGTGCCCCCACATTTATAATCAAACAATTTGATTTTCATGGGCATATTGGGGATTTTATTCACCCTACATCACTTGATCGACGACCCACTGGGGTGAGGGCCCCTTGCTTGCACGGACATCTGTGATTGGGCCACATCAGATGGGCCTAAGGTCCTAGTGGATAATAATCACCTACGTATTTTTCCTTGATTTTTCTGATTGGCTAGTTTTTCCAAAAATAATAGTAATCCATAGGATGCTCAGAAAAATGAGCAAAAATATGTTTCAAAAATGGATTTTGATAAGAAATTTGAATATCAAGGTTATAGAGTCTACTTCTAAGTGGCCAAAAGTTGGTTTTCTGGGGAATGAACATTAGGGTTTAATGTTGTGGTTAAAATGTATATTAATATTAAATGTACTTTGAATAGGGTAATTATGGTTTTTTGACCCTAGGTAAGACTAAGGTTTACTCAACCTAGGAAGAGAGAGAAGATATTCTCCAAATGAAAAGTTAAGTGGTCCATGCAAATTGAACATGATTAATTGTTTGTTTCATATATGTATGTATGAAATGCAATAAATGCCATATTTGTATTATTTATTGTTCCAATTGCTAAAAGTCAGTAAATTTGTAATGAATTGAGTTCTATGTCTATGGTCAATGTTATTGTATCATTGTGCACATTTAAGAGTAAATTATAAGACTTAAGAAAGAGTTTTTAAGAGAAATAATATGATAAAAGTAAACTTATATAAGGTCCCCATTAAGAGGCTCCTCAGAGAAAACCCTAAGAGGAACTTCAGTGCATACGAGAAGAGGCACTTCGGTGCATAAGAGAAGAGGCACTTCAGTGCATAAGAGAAGAGGCATACTTGTGCAACTCGAGGGCCCTTATATAGGTCAAGATAAAAGAAATTGTGTGTCTTTTTAATGTTTAAATGTTTAAAGTTTATTTTTAGTTTTGTGTTTTCTTTAAATTATAATATGTTAAATTCCACTTACCTTTGGTTTTATTGCATGGAAGGGGACGTGATGCCCGTTGGTTGGAAGATACATCAAGAGGGAAAAGTCATCTAAAGTTAGAACCCTAGCTTGAGGATCTGCAAGGAGAAAAGTATTGGTGGAGTGCCAACTATACCTAACATAGAATTTTCTTTTTTTATTCATTCATATTTGTTTATGTGTACCTTGTTAAGGCTTTTGATAATGAGAAATTGTGTATATTTCCATGTGACGGTTTCCTTAAACTTTATTTTGAGCGATGAATATCATGGTTGTGACACTCCCATTGATGTGAATGAAAATATGTGCTTCTCTGTGTTGTATAAGAGGGGTGTACAATTGTCTTTTAATCGTCAATGATTTTTCTTAATATACTTGGACCTTCTTTCTTGTTTAGAAAAGTTATGCTAATGATGTTTTCTCACTTTTTTGCAAATGAGTTGAAAATGAAGCTTCTTGTCAGATTGTCTCTATCTGTAGTGATCATAGGGGAGAGTTTTAAAATGACTTGTATAAAGAGTTTTGTGAGGAATAAAGGAATGCACATAACTTTTCTTCACCTTGAACACCTCAACAAAATGGTGTTGTAGAGAGAAAGAATAGGTCAATATACGAAATGGATAGGAGTATGCTTCTAGAGTATGATACTCTAAAGAAGTTTTGGGCTGAAGCCATTAGTACTTCATGTTTTGTGCAAAATTGGGTTTTCACTCATCCATCCTTGAAAAAAAACCCTATGATCTATCATGGGGTAGAAAGACTTCCATTGATTTCTTTCATGTGTTTGGTTGTCCTTGTTTTGTCTTGAACACCAAGGATTCCTTCTACAAGTTTGATCTGAATTCTTAGAAGGCTTTCCTTCTTGGTTGTAACACTACTAGCAAGGCTTATAGAGTATTTAACATTGAATTGTGTAAATTTGAAGAATTTATCAATGTTATATTTGTTAAGACTAACCCCTCTACAAGAATATTGTTAATGATGATGTTGTAGATGAGATCATCTCAACATTGTTGATAAAGGAAAAGACGTGTTAGTTGATGAACAAGAGGAAGAAGAAGAAAAGAAGGATCCAACTTCCCAATTTGCAAAGCATCATCCTAAAGAGCTCATTATAGGTAATCATTTTGAAGGGTGAAGAGGCAAGCTGCCTAGAATTAAGAACACGCCGACAACACCTTCATCTCTCAACTTGAGCAAAAGATCTCAATGAAGCTCTCAAGGATGATGAATGGATTCTATCCATGCAAGAAGAGTTGGAATAGTTCAAGCAGAAAAAAGTGTGGATCTTAGTGCTAAGACCAAGTGATAGAAATATCATTGGCACCAAGTGGGTCTACCACAATAAGCTTGATGAAGCAAAAAAGTGGTGAGGAATAAAGCAAGATTAGTTTCTCAAGTCTACAATCAATAGGAAGGTATTCATTTTGATGAAACATATGTACTTGTGGCTAGACTTGAGTCAATTAGAATGTTACTTGCTTTTTCTAGTCATAAGAATTTTCTACTTTACTAAATGGATGTTAAAAGTGCATTTTTGAATGGTACCATTGAGGAGGAAGTATATATTACTCAACCTCCCAGCTTTGAACATGATAACTTTCTTAACCATGTTTATTTGTTATAAAAAAGCTATATATGCTCTCAAACAAGCCCCTACAGGTTGGTTCTAGAAACTGAAGAACATTTTTCTAGACAATGGCTATATCATGGGCAAAGTCAATTCTACCTTGTTTCTAAAACATACTCTAACAATTCTTGATTATTCAAATTTATGTTAATAATATTATTTTTGGTGGTACTGATCTTGATCTTTTCAAGGAGAGCCTTTAATGCAAGGTGAGTTCAAGATGGCCATGATGGGGGAGCTTAGTTTCTTCCTTGTATTCAAAATCAAACAAACAAAAGATGGAACTTCATCAACCAAGGCAAGTACTCCTGTGAACTACTTAAGCACTTTGGGATGGAGAACACCAAGTCGATGGACACCCCCAAGTCAAACACTGCCAAGATTGACAGATCTGAGGAAGGATAAAAGGTAGATGAGAAGCTCTATAGAGGTATGATTGGAATATTACTTTATTTGATTGCCTCTAGAGCTAATGTAATGTTTAGGGTTCGCTTGTGTGCTCACTTTCAATCAAGTCCAACAAAATCACATCTCATAGTGGTTAAGATGATTTTGAGGTATCTAGCCAAAACTCAAAATTTTGGACTATGGTATCCCAAGTCAAGGGACTTTACTCTTACAGTCTATAGTGATGTTGATTATGTAGGTTGTTTGATTGATAGAAAGTGCACAAGTGGTACATGCTTCTTTCTAGGACCATGCCTAGTTTCTTGGTTCTCTAAAAACAAAACACTGTGGTTGTTTCAACTACCGAGTCTGAATACATTACAGTTGGGAGTTTTTGTGCCCAAGTCCTATGGATGAAGGAAATGCTCCAAGACTTTAACATTCACTTTGAAGTTTCTTCTATCTATTGTGATAATACTCGTGCAATTAACTTATCTTACAATACTATATTGCATAGTAGAGATAAACATATAGAGGTCATTCATCACTTTCTTTGTGACCACATTGTCAAGAAGTATATTTATATCATGCATGTGGACACGGAGAATCAACTTGTAGACATTTTCTCTAAACCTCTTTCTAGAGAGCAATTTTTTTATTAGATCAAAACTACTTATAACTACACTTCATGATATTGACATGCAATCTAGCTAGATATTATCATACCCATATGTTTCTTGCTTAAAATTAATCATCTCTTGACTGCAAGTGCTTTTATTGCCATGTTTTCATGCCTTATTTCTCTTATTTTTGGTACTTTTTGCAAATGAATGATTTATCACAAAATAGTACACTATGATGAGTGAAATGTGCCCCAATATGTCTATAATACATGGTAAGTTAGAAAACTCAATCTATATTTCACCCTAGAGGCTTGGAATGAAATCTTCTAAGGTTTGGACTGGTTGACCATTCAATCGAGTTTGTCCTAACACAACTCGACTGATCGCCATCCGAGGACTTAGCCGAACTGCTTGTCTGTTCAAGTTTCTAACCCACAGTACTTGACCAATTGCATGACTAGACTAAACTAAAGAGGGGCATCAGTCGACTATCTCCCTCTCAACTAGAGAAAAATCGATCGATCATGACCTCCAATGCCTTAGTCCTCAAACCCTAGGCTTGACCCTCCCTTTCAGCCTTCTTTTAGCCTTCCTTGCCTCTCCCTACCTAAACCTAGGTGTCTAGGAGACATGCTCGTCATGGTTTCTTTCTCCTTTTGTGATCTCTACATCCCCATCCGTCGTAAGATGGCTTCAAACTGTAGGAAAAGATCCACCCCATCTGGAACTCCATCTTCTTCCTCTACTCCTCGCCTTATATTCTTTGATGGCACCTCCTTCACATCCTCTCTATCTTTAAATCACTTTAAGAAACTCCTTCCTAGGATCCTTTCCCATTTTGAGCATTATATGAACCTTGTTTCACAATGAGTGATGTTATCAAGGAGGACGTTGAGATGTTTTCATACCATTACCTTAGTGCATTGTGTGTAGAACGTCAGTGCTTCTCGAATTCTATCACTAGCACTAAGGCAGTCCATGAGTGTTATGCCAATATCCAATGGAACTATGACACAATCGTCCCCTACCTGATATACAAGTCATTTTGACTTCAATGATATTGCCATCTCCGAAGATTCTCTAAATATCTATTTCAATGGCACTAAGGTTACTGACTCATGGAGGTTTGACTACCCTTAGTTTCATGACCTTCCTGACCCTGAGGCATTCTACAAATCTATGATCTTACACTTCCTGACATTCATAAGTTTTTGAAGAAGCCCAATGTCCCCTATAAGAAGACGTCAACCCTACCATCCTCTTCCCTTTATATTAAAAATTGTCTTATTACATTGTTGGTAAACTACAATATCCATCTAAAGAAAAATCAAATAGAGATTGCAGAAAACACCTCTATAATAATGTATTGTCTTTCGAAACATACAGAGTCAAGTAGTCTAGCTACATTCTCCATCATAAGACATGCTTTGATTCTTGGAAGAACACCCCTGGCACCCATCCCCCTTATTCTGCCTTGATCTATGGTCTCTTTGCCTTCGTGGCTCAGAAGTCTCTTTTCCATGATCTCCACTACTAATCTAGTTAGAAAGGAGTATCCATCAATGAGACTACAATGAAGAAGACTTCTCTTCCTACCTCTCCTACCACTCTTGGAGCCACCACCTCCACCTAGGCACCTCCACCACCACCACCCTGCCTTGATTGCGCTTCTATTATGTATCCAATGAAAGCCTCATGGGATACATGTTTCATCAATAGGATTACAACCTTAGGGTTCAAAATCATCTTCACCGGGACCTCTTCCAGATCACATCTCACATGAATATGTCTTGTAGCCATCCCTACCCCACCTACAAGGCGTACACCAACGTTAATATGCCTCTTATAGATATAGTCATTTCTACCCCGACCCCCAAACTCATGCTACTTCCACTGCCACCCCTATTGCTGGTGGAAGACCTGCCTCTACCCCTAGTGTTTTTCCTCTGCTGGCTCTACCTACTGGACCCACTGCCGCTCTTCTCACTGGTTATGATAGATTTTGTAAGGACCCTGACCTCCGTTTAGGGCTTATCCTGTTTGCTTTGCTTAACCCTAAGGTTTAGTTGCTTGCTAATCACCTTTAGTGGTGATTAGGGTTTGTTGGTGCTTTGTTGAGAGCTGGAGGTGCTACTTGCAATTAACCCAAGTCTAGGGTTTGTGGGCAAGTTTGTCACCTTGAGAGGTGTTCCTCCCTCTCCTTGCTTCCTCTAGTGTTGAGAGGAAGGGTTGGGCTTGTTGTTTGTGTTGCCTTGGGCTTGGATGAGACTTGGTGGGCCTTGTTGGGCGTTTCCCTTGCCTCTTTGGACCTTGTGTCGGGCAGGTGAACCTTGTGTCGACCTAGGAGTGTCGGCCATGCTTGTGTCGGCCTGTGTTGTGACGCCTAGGGTGTGTGTCGGCCATGGTGTGGAGGTGTGTCGCCCATGGACTCTTTGACCCCTTTGACCTCGTTTGTGTCACCACTAGTGGACACTTGGTGCTTGATGCTTGCATGTGGCAATGGCCTTGGACATGTGTTTAAGACATGCTAGTATGGTGGCATTGCCCATGGACAAGTGTCCCTAGGTGGGAGACACCTTGCCTTGTCTTTCCTTGGTTTCTCCTCCATCCCCTTCTATATATGTGTTCCCTTTCTCTTGTTAAGGATCCCTTTAGTTCCTTAGTTTCCCCTCTCCCTTAGTGCATGACACCCTCTTCTTTTGCAAGCTTGGTGGCCGATCCTTGCCTTGGAGTCTCCTTCTTCCTCTAGTGGTGGCCGAACCCTAGAGTGCCTTGCTCTTCTTCTTGTGGTGGAGCTTGGAGCTTGGTGCTAGGAGCTTGGAGCTTGCTTAAGGTGGGTTACATAACTCCTAACCCTAACTACATTAACATCTTCTATGTTCTTGTTTGTATGTTGCTTATGATCGGCTATGCATGTTGTTAGTTGAGTTTCTTTCTTAGATGCACCTTGTTGGCCGAACCTTGTTCTAGGGTTTCTTGTGGAGCAACACCCCTCTCCCTCGGTCTTGAGAAGTGAGCTTAAACTCTAGTGATATGAGCAATACTCCTCTCTCGTTTGAGTTGAGAGGTGAGCTTGTGTTCTAGTTGCTTGAGCAACACCCTTATCTCACCATGGATTGGAGAGGTGAGCTTTGTGGTAGTTGTAAACCTTTGATAGGGTTGATCTTTGTGTTGCCCGATTAGTGATAAGAAGTGTGCAAGACCCCTCTCTCTTGGTTGTTGAGAGGTGAGCATCTTCTTGATCCTTTAGGGTTTTGGTGTCCTTGCGCTTGAGGTTGGTGATGACCTTGTAGAGTGGCATCTTGCCCGATATAGTCTTGAGGTTGATGTTGCCCGATATCCTCCTTTGGTCTAAAAGCTTGGGTCGACAGGTTGTGGTGTTGTGACGGGCGTTACACCCCTGGTCCTTGCCTTGTTGTGTCGGGCGTCACACTTAGCTGAGTACCCTGTCCAACACACATAACCTAGGAGTGGCTTGGTGTCGTTATATCTTGGACGTTATAGAGTTTAGTAGCTACCTCAGTGATGGGCGTCATGACTTAGTAGTAATGCCCGATAGAGTGTCCCATAGTATCCCTAGCCGTTGCACGTGGATGCCCGGTGGAGCGTTGCATGACACCGAAGTGCATGACACATATGGTTGCACGATATGCATGGGTGCACGATGTATGATGTGCTATTGCATGACATGGTATTGCACGTTACACATGTTACACAACACACCTTTGGGCCGAGCTGCACGCTGTGCTGGTGGCTGTTATGCTTTGGTTGCCCGATACATGTGGTTGCACGACACATGCTGCACGATAAACATAGGTGCACATCACCTAGGGTTGCCCTTTGCATCTCGGGATGATAGTCGACACCCTTGCTTAGTGTTTGGCCAATATATGGCTGGCTGGCTTGACCGATATGGGGTTGTTGTGGATGGGTGATATGGGAAGGTACCCTGCCCGATACTACCTTTAGTGAGGGTGCCCTACCCGTCACACTTCTGGTGAGGGTAGTGGGCACCTCTAGTGAGGGTTTTGTTCCTTTTGGAAAACATATATGCTAGCTTTTGCTCATGTAATCACGTTTCATTTATGATAGTGATCCCTAACATACTTGATAGTTGATGCAATGGATCACATCTATGTAGATTGATATGGTAGTACCTGTGTTTATGATCATCTGGAACTATATGTGTAATGATGAATAAATGCTAAGAATATAAGATGCTTTGCATGATGTTATGATCACAGGTTGAGGCATGAATGATAAAGCATATAATCATCAATGTTGCCCTATGTTTGATAATATGGTCTTTCTGTTAATCCATGATGATTGTGTATACTAACCATGCAGGTGTTTCATTCAAATGCGTAGCCAGGTAAAGGGCTATGAGGTAAATATGTTAAGTAACACTGCTTTGATGGTTACACTTGATAATGAGATAACAGGCATGATGTGTTATGGTCTAAGGACCTGAGTTTGGCTAAAGTTCCCAGTTGAGGTGTCATCCTCTGATGATGATCTGGGATTGATATCCCAAGTGATGAGAATACCTTAAGAGGCAGTGGTTTCCTGTGATGAGGGATGAAGATCCCAGGATATTTTGATGGTGGTAACAATAATGTAACTTTATGTTTTGCATGTTATATAACTTGGTTGCCTCAACAATCCACTTAAAATGTACGAACTAATCACAGTGGAACATATCATGTAGTTTTCCCTAGCCATAGATCCATCGTCGTCAGAAGCTGGTGATGGTGAAATAGGTTCTCCTGCGGGTTAACGTGGAAGCGCATATTATTGAATGTGTGGTTTCTCCTAGCCTGAAATAGAGAGGACACGAGTGCAGCTGCGGTTGCAGAATCAGATATATATATATATATATATATATATATATATATATATATATATATATATATATATATATATATATATATATATATATATATATATATATATATATATATATATATATATAGAGCATGGTGAATAGGCCCATGGCTCAGTGTGATAGAGCATGAATGCGTTCATGGCTCAGAGCATGGTGAACAGGCTCGTGGCTCAGTTTCACTAGCGTCGAGACCTATACCGAGGCGGGCTAGGCAGAGGGTAGCCTGCGGGAGCTGACCCTGTGGCTGAGGCCACTTAAGCATGAGACTGCGGTCCTGCTTGTATTTTACTCATGCACTGACCACGAGGCGGAGAGGTCATGGAGTCCGACTCTTCCACTGACCTTGTATGGCATCGGCTTGGGTTTCACAACCGAAGGTTGGATTTGAGCAGTACGGCTCACTTCCTCAGGGCATAATAATCCGTAATCTAGCCGAATAGTATTTACTACTTTAGGCAAAACACGGAACATTGGTTGAGGCCTTGCTTGTGTAGTTAATCATGTTATACATGTAGTTTCTTATACGTTCCTTATGTTATGTAGAAAGATCTTATAAATCTTATCTTGTCAATCATGTTCCATAAAGAGATAATTGGTGATATGCCTTCCGTACATCTAGTAAGCTTGATGGTATGAATAAGCTTCGCTATATAGACTGCTCTTGTTATACCTTTATCAGTTACCTGCTATTGTTGCTTTCATCTTCTTTTGGTTTTATAGTTTCGGCGGGGAGTTATGTTTCTCGCTGGGATTGTGTGTCTCACCCTGCTGGTTTAAAACCTTTTTAGGTGTTCGAGCTAGACGTGGTGGTGGTCGCGGAGTAGCGGCCGAGTAGCAAGAAGAGCAATAGAAGGCAAGAGATGGACATGTTGTTGTTTTGGTCATTTTGTAGTAGAGTCTTAGAGTCATCCCTGTACTCTCAGGTCCTTGGAGGCGTTTTGATGTTGTTTCACGATGTATAGCTGTTGATCCTTTATATGACCTGCTGTTGGCTGGATGTGGGTCGTTATGTATATATAAATAGGTGATGAACTCATGTGATAGCTTGGCAGCTGATATCCTAAGTTGTGGACACATGTCAGGATTTTGTAAATGTCAATATAACCTATTTTCTTGCAGGACGAGGACCGGAATATAATAGATTCTTAGTTTATCTTCTTTCTACAATTGGTTTTAATTAACATGTGTTTTTTGGTAATCTGTGGTTTATGGTGTTTTCTGCACATTTTCGTGTAACACCTCGCTGTCTGTGTGATAGCGGGATGTGTTGCCACAAGTTTTGGTATCAGAGATCTAGGTTCACTGAGTCTACAGGGATTTAGGACTAGTTTGTGTCTATTCTTGTGAGTTCTCCAGATTTTCTTACAATCATCTTCTGCCCTCAGCGGAAGAAAAAGCCAAGATGTCTAGAAACCATGAAGAACACGCTACCGAGAACAGCGATGATGCATCAGTTGATGGAGCAATAGGGCAGTCACATGAAGATCGGGTGCCTAAGGTCCCCCAACCTGACCCAGCCATTCTTGGAGACCCTGCCTATCAACAGCTTATGGGGCAGATGATGGCTACGATGAATCTCATGGTAGAAATATTGCCAGTGCCTCCGCCGAGAGCATAGGCTCCCCATGGTGAAACATCGGGTGTTGGGAAGACCTTTAAGCGGCTTCGCCAAGTCAGAGCTTCGGACTATGCTGGGACGGCTGATCCAGTGGATGCAATTTTGTGGCTGACAAGTCTTGAGAAGGCTTTCCAGATCCTCGACATCCTCGAAGCAGACAAAGTCAAGCACGCTGTCTACCTTCTGAAGGGTAGTGCTGGTCACTGGTGGACCATCGAGGAGGAGAAGCGACCTGGTGAGGTGATCGGTTGGGAGGTTTTTCGGCGCGAGTTTGTCAGCAGATACTTTTTGAAGACGTATCTAGATGAGAAGATCAGTCAGTTTGAGAGCCTGCACCAAGGAACGATGAACATCACCGAGTATGAGGCCAAGTTCATGGATCTGTTAAGGTTTTGTCCTCACATGGCAGCAACAGATGAGGAGCGGATCAGACGTTTTGAGAAGGGACTGAGTGTTGAGCTTACAACACTTATTTCTGCATTGGAGAACCGTGAGTGGTTTTCTATGTTTGTGGAATCTGTCCGGAGGATCGAACGGTCAGTTAAGGAGAAAAGAGAATCCATGTCTAAGAAGAGGCCTGCTCAGTTCCAGGGACAGAGGTTTGGTGGCTTCAAGAAGCCAAGGTTTTCATCACCTTAAGTGATGAGAGGTTCCAGTGTACCATCGTAGTGGTCCCCGAGTAAGGGAAGAGGATATGTTTCTTCACCGTCAAAGGCACATAGTACAGCTTCAGTGGTAGTGACAGGGCCATCTAGGCCATGGTTTGAAGTTAAGACATGCTATATCTGCGGTCAGACAGGGCATTTCAAGTCAAATTGCCCAAATAGAGATGTTGAAGTGATACAACTGCTGAGGCAGAATCAACAAGGATCAGATAGACAGCATCCCAGTAGTAGCAGAGGGTGAGGACGCGGTCAAGCGTCACAAGCAGGATCGTCTGCTCAAGGAAGCAGAGGACGTGGACAGCAAGCAACAGCTCAATTCTATGCTATGAGTCAGACGGAGGCGATAGTCAACCCGCGAGTGGTGACAGGGCAGATGGAGTTATTTCATTTTGATATGTCTTCTTCTTGCTTTATATCTGTTCTGGTTGACCTGGGTGCTACACACACTCTTTTATTGCCTATAGTATGCTTGAAAACTGTCGTTTACCTGTTAGATGTAAAAAGGATAGCTTGTTGTTAGAAACCCCTCTTGATGGTTCATCGATGCTTCGAGAAGAGTGTCCATCTTGTGTTTTATCTTTTTCGGGACACAGTATACAGGTGGATCTTATACCACTTGATATGCATGGTTTCGATGTGATCCTTGGGATGGATACCATGGAGAAGTATAAGGTTGTTTTGGACTGTGGTTCCAAGCAGGTTATGTTTGATGATGATGATGGAGAGAAGTGGATCTTCCAAGGTGATAGGAAGATTCTTCCGACGTGCTTAGTGTCAGCTATGGTGGCAGAGAAGTTGTTACGACAAGGATGTGAGGTGTTCTTAGCTCACGTTGTGGATACCAAGGCGAACGGTCTTAGCCTTGAAGAGGTGACAGTTGTCCGAGAGTTTGCGAATGTGTTTCCTGATGAGTTTCCCGGTGTTCCTCCACCTCGAGAGATTGATTTTGAGATCAATCTGGTCCCAGGAACACAACCAGTTGCACAGACACCGTACAGGATGGCTCCAGTGGATATGGCAAAGCTTAAGAAGCAGTTGCAAGAGTTGTTGGAGAAAGGTTTCATCCGACCGAGTACGTCACCTTGGGGTGCTCCAGTGTTGTTCGTTAAGAAGAAGTATGGATCGATGCGGTTATGTATAGATTATCGGCAGTTGAACAAAGTCACGATCAAGAACAAGTACCTGTTACTGAGGATAGACGATCTGTTTGATCAGTTACGTGGCGCTACAGTGTTTTCAAAGATCGATCTACGGTCTGGATATCATCAGTGGAGGATTAAGGCGGATGACATACCAAAGTCAGCTTTAAGAACGAGGTATGGCCACTTTGAGTTTGTGGTTATGCCGTTTGGGCTAACCAATGCGCCTGCTGCTTTCATGGATTTGATGAATCGAGTGTTCCGTCCGTTCCTAGATTAGTTTGTTGTAGTCTTTATAGATGACATTCTGATCTACAGTCAGGACAGTCAGAAGCATGAACAGCATCTTCGACTAGTGTTGACTCTTCTTCGCCAACATTAGTTGTATGCCAAGTTTAGTAAGTGTGAGTTCTGGTTGAAAGAAGTAACTTTCTTGGGTCACGTGATATTTGCAGAAGGAGTTAAAGTGGACCCAAAGAAGGTGGAGTCCGTTGTAGAGTGGGAACAGCCAAAGACACCGACAGAAGTTCGTAGTTTCCTGGGTTTAGCAGGATACTACCGGAGGTTTATCAAGGACTTCAGTGTGATTGCGTTGTCGATGACGAAGTTGACAAGAAAGGATGTACCTTTTGTTTGGAATGATCGTTTCCAGCAAGCCTTTCAAAGTTTGAAGGAGAAGCTAACTAGTGCTTCGGTACTAGTGATGCCAGAGCCTGGAAAGGGCTATGTTGTTTTCTGTGATGCTTCCAAGAAAGGTTTAGGTTGTGTGTTGATGCAGGAGGATCATGTGGTTTCTTTTGCTTTGCGACAGCTTAAGAAACACGAGGAGAACTATCCAACTCATGATTTAGAGTTGGCAGCAGTGGTTCATGCGTTAAAGATTTGGAGACACTACCTTTACAGGGAAGTGTGTCAGATCTTTACAGATCATAAGAATCTAAAGTACATCTTTTTGCAGAATGAGCTAAACATGTGACAACGCCGATGGATGGAGCTAATCAATGATTACGACTGCACTATCGAGTATCATCCTGGTAAGGTGAATGTGGTAGCTGATGCGCTTAGCCGAAAGTCTTCTTCTCTCTCTACAAAGAAGGCACAGTTGAGTTCTTTGGTATGCCATAGATGAGATATGTTTGTTTCCTTGTGGCAGATGAATGTGCAGATGAAAGTTTCCTTTTTAACTGGACTTTTAGCACATATGCAAGTCAATCCTACGTTGAGACAACAGATCAAAGATGCACAACAAACAGATGATACAGTACAGTTGATCAGGTCAGAGTGCGACAGCAAAAAGTGTGATGGGTTTCGTGAGTCTGAGGATGGACTAGTTTGCTATCGTGATAGGATGGTGGTCCCCAATGCTGATGATCTGAGGAAGCTAGTGCTCGAGGAAGCACACACGTTGATGTATGCTATGCATCTAGGAGTCACCAAGATGTATCATAATCTGAAGGACTTGTATTGGTGGCCCGGTTTGAAGAAAGTTGTATCCGAGTTTGTGGCTAGGTGTGCGGTATGTCAGCAAGTCAAGGCTAAACATCAGAATCTGGCAGGTACGTTGCAACCCCTACCTATACCGCAGTGGAAATGGGATCATATAACCATGGATTTCGTAGTTGGTCTACCCAGGACAACTAGGAATCATGATTCCATTTGGGTAATAGTGGATAGATTGACGAAGTCTGCCCATTTCATACCTGTGAAGACAACATATACATCTGAGAAGCTCGCTCGAGTATATGTGGATGAGATAGTGCGTTTGCACGGTGTGCCAGCGACGATAGTTTTCGATAGAGGCCATGAGTTCATGAGTCGTTTCTGGGAACAGTTGCACAAAGCGTTGGGAATGCAGTTGAGGTTCAGTACCGCTTTCCACTACAGACAGATGGACAGTCTGAGAGGACTATTCAGACTTTGGAGGATCTCCTTCGGTCTTGTGTTTTGCAGTTCCTAGGAAGTTGGGACATGCATCTCAGTTTGATAGAGTTTGCCTACAACAATAGTTATCAGTGGAGCATTGACATGGCTCCTTATGAGGCCTTATATGGCAAGAAGTGCAGATCTCCGTTATGTTGGTATGAGACTGGTGAATATCAATTTTTGGGTCCTGAGTTAGTACTGTAGACAATAGAAAAGATCAAGGTGATACAACAACAGTTGAAGGCGGCACAGGATAGGCAGAAGTCTTACGCAGACAATCAACGACGACCTTTAAAGTTCCAGGTAGGAGAAAAAGTGTATCTTAAAGTCTCGCCGTGGAAAGGTGTGCTGAGGTTTTCCCGGAAGGGTAAGCTAGCACCCAGATATATGGGGCCATACCCAGTCATAGCACATATGGGCAAGGTAGCTTACAAGTTAGAGCTGCCGCCAGAGTTGCACAGGTTACATCCAGTGTTCCATGTCAGTATGTTGAAGAAAAGTCATCCGGATACAAGAACAGTGATACAGCCAGTCGAAGTTGAGCTTGATGAAGATGTGACCTATGAGGAAGGTCATGTGATGATCCTTGACAGAAGAGTTAAGAAGCTGAAGAGGAAGGACCTGGTTCTGGTGAAGGTTCTTTGTCATCATCGTGGCGTTGAGGAAGCCACGTGGGAGCTTGAGGAAGAGATGAGGAGGAAGTATCCCTCGCTTTTCTCTTCGGATTTCGAGGACGAAATCCCTTGTAGAGGGTTATAGCTTGTAAGGACCCTGACCTCCGTTTAGGGCTTATCATGTTTGATTTGCTTAACCCTGAGGTTTAGTTTCTTGCTAATCACCTTTAGTGGTGATTAGGGTTTGTTGGTGCTTTGTTGAGAGCTGGAGGTGCTACTTGCAAATAACCCAAGTCTAGGGTTTGTGGGCAAGTTTGTCACCTTGAGAGGTGCTCCTCCCTCTCCTTGCTTCCTCTAGTGTTGAGAGGAAGGGTTGGGCTTGTTGTCGGCCATGCTTGTGTCGGCCTGTGTTGTGACGCCCAGGGTGTGTGTCGGCCATGGTGTGGAGGTGTGTCGCCCATGGACTCTTTGACCCCTTTGACCTCGTTTGTGTCACCACTAGTGGACACTTGGTGCTTGATGCTTGCATGTGGCAATGGCCTTGGACATGTGTTTAAGACATGCTAGAGTGGTGGCATTGCCCATGGACAAGTGTCCCTAGGTGGGCGACACCTTGCCTTGTCTTTCCTTGTTTTCTCCTCCATCCCCTTCTATATATGTGTTCCCTTTCTCTTGCTAAGGATCACTTTAGTTCCTTAGTTTCCACTCTCCCTTACTGCATGACACCCTCTTCTTTTACAAGGTTGGTGGTTGATCCTTGCCTTGGCGTCTCCTTCTTCCTCTAGTTGTGGCCAAACCCTAGAGTGCCTTGCCTTTCTTCTTGTGGTGGAGCTTGGAGCTTGGAGCTTTCTTAAGGTGGGTTACATAACTCCTAACCCTAACTACATTACCATCTTCTATGTTCTTGTTTGTATGTTGCTTATGATCAGCTATGCATGTTGTTAGTTGAGTTTCTTGCTTAGATGCACCTTGTTGGCCGAACCTTGTTCTAGGGTTTCTTGTAGAGCAACACCCCTATCCCTCCTTGGTCTTGAGAAGTGAGCTTAAACTCTAGTGATATGAGCAATACTCCTCTCTCGTTTGAGTTGAGAGATGAGCTTGTGTTCTAGTTGCTTGAGCAACACCCTTCTCTCACCATGGATTCGAGAGGTGAGCTTTGTGGTGGTTGTAGACCTTTGATAGGGTTGATCTTTGTGTTGCCCGATTGGTGATAAGAAGTGTGCAAGACCCCTCTCTCTTGGTTGTCGAGAGGTGAGCATCTTCTTGATCCTTTAGGGTTTTGGTGCCCTTGCGCTTGAGGTTGGTGATGACCTTGTGGAGTGGCATCTTGCCCGATATAGTCTTGAGGTTGATGCTGCCCAATATCCTCCTTTGGTCTAAAAGCTTGGGTCGATAGGTTGTGGTGTTGTGACAGGCGTTACACTCCTAGTCCTTGCCTTGTTGTGTCGGGCATCACACTTAGCTGAGTACCCTGCCTAACAGATAACCTAGGAGTGGCTTGGTGCTGTTATATCTTGGACGTTATAAAGTTTAGTGGCTACCTCAGTGTTGGGTGTCATGACTTAGTAGTAATGCCCAAAAGAGTGTCCCATAGTATCCCTAGCCATTGCACATGGATGCTCGGCGGAGCGTTGCACGACACATATGGTTGCACGATATGCATGGGTGAACGATGTATGACGTGTCATTGCACGACATGGTGTTGCACGTTACACTTGTTACACGACACACCTTTGGCCAGAGCTGCACGCTGTGCTGGTGGCCGTTATGCTTTGGTTGCCCGATACATGTGGTTGCACGACACATGTTGCACAATAAACATAGGTGCACGTCACCTAGGGTTGCCCTTTGCATCTCGGGATGATAGTCGACACCCTTGCTTAGTGTTTGGCCGATATATGGCTCGCTGGCTTGACCAATATGGGGTTGTAGTGGATGGGTGATATGGGAAGGTACCCTGCCCGATACTACCTTTAGTGAGGGTGCCCTACGCGTCACACTTCTGGTGAGGGTAGTGGGCACCTCTAGTGAGGGTTTTGTTCCTTTTGGAAAACATATATGCTAGCTTTTGCTCATGTAATCACGTTTCGTTTATGATAGTGATCCCCGACATACTTGATAGTTGATATAATGGATCACATCTATGTAGCTTGATATGGTAGTACTGTGTTTATGATCATCTGGAACTATATGTGTAATGTTGAATAAATGGTAAGCATATAAGGTGCTTTGCATGATGTTATGATCACAGGTTGAGGCATGAATGATAAATCATATAATCATCAATGTTGCCCTATGTTTGATAATATGGTCTTTTTGTTAATCCATGATGATTGTGTATACTAACCATGCATGTGTTTCATTCAAATGTGTAGCCAGGTAAAGGGCTATGAGGTAAATATGTTAAGTAACACTGCTTTGATGGTTACACTTGATAATGAGATTACAGGCATAATGTGTTATGGTCTGAGGACCTGAGTTTGGCTAAAGTGCCCATTTGAGGTGTCATCCTCTGATGATGATCTGGGATTGATATCCCAAGTGATGAGAATACCTTAAGAGGTAGTGGTTTCCTGTGATAAGGGATGTAGATCCTAGGATATTGTGATGGTGGTAACAACAATGTAACTTTATGTTTTGCATGTTATATAACTTGGTTGCCTCAACAATCCACTTAAAATGTACTAACTAATCACATTGGAACATATCATGTAGTTTGCCCTGGCCATAGATCCATCATCGTCAGAAGTTGGTGATGGTGAAATAGGTTCTCCTGCGGGTTAACCTGGAAGCGCATATTATTCAATATGTGTGGTTTCTCCTAGCCTGAAATAGAGAGGACGCGAGTGCAGCTGCGGTTGCAGACTCGGATATATATATATATATATATATATATATATATATATATATATATATATATATATATATATATATATATATATATATATATATATATATATAGCATGGTGAACAGGCCCATGGCTCAGTGTGATAGAGCATGAATGTGTGCATGCCTCAGAGCACGGTGAACAGGCTCGTGGCTCAGTTTCACTAGCGCCGAGACTTGTACTGAGGCGGGCTAGGCAGAGGGTAGCCTGTGGGAGCTGACCCTATGGCTGAGGCCACTTAAGCATGAGACTACGGTCCTGCTTGTATTGTACTCGTGCACTGACCATGAGGCGGAGAGGTCGTGGAGTCTGGCTCTTCCATTTACCTTGTATGGCACCGGCTTGGGTTTCACAACTGAAGGTTGGATTTGAGCGGTACGGCTTACTTCCTCAGGACATAATAATTCGTAACCCAGCCGAATAGTATTTACTACTTAAGGCAAAACACGGAACATTGGTTGAGGCCTTGCTTGTGTAGTTAATCTTGTTATACATGCAGTTTCTTATACATTCCTTATGTTATGTAGAAAGATCTTATAAATCTTATCTTGTCAATCATGTTCCATAAAGAGATAATTGGTTATATGCCTTCCGTACATCTAGTAATCTTGATGGTATGTATAAGATTTGCTATATAGACTACTCTTGTTATACCTTTATCAGTTACCTGCTATTGTTGCTTTCATCTTCTTTTGGTTTTATAGTTTCGACGGGGAGTTATGTTTCTCGCAGGGACTGTGTGTCTCACCCCACTGGTTTATAACCTTTTTAGGTGTTCAAGCTAGACGTTGTGGTGGTCGCGGAGTTGCGGCCGAGCCGCAAGAAGAGAAGTAGAAGGTAAGAGATGGACATGTTGTTGTTTTGGTCGTTTTTTAGTAGAGTCTTAGAGTCATCCCTGTACTCTAAGGTCCTTGGAGGCGTTTTGACGTTGTTTCACGATGTATAGTTGTTGATCCTTTGTACGATCTGCTGCTGGCTGGATATGGGCCGTTATGTATATATAAACAGGTGATGAACTCATGTGATAGCTTGGCAGCTGATCTCCTAAGCTGGGGAGATGTGTCAGGATTTTGTAAATGTCGATATAATCTATTTTCTTACAGGACGAGGACAGAAATGTAATAGATTCTTAGTTTATCTGCTATCTGCAATTGGTTTTAATTAACCCATTTTTTAAGTAATCTGTGGTTTATGGTGTTTTCCGCACGTTTTCGCGTAACACCTCACTGTATGTGTGATAGCGGGATGTGTTGCCACAGATTTCATCCTCCTACCTTACTGCAAGCAAATGCATTACATGCATGTGGCATGTCATGGACTGGGTAGAATGCTCGTTGGCCTAGTCATGCCTTTGGCCCTTCAGGTGATGAGGATATGCCATACAAGGATGTTGAGGATGTCGAGGATGATGATGGTTCTAATGATTGTTTTTCTAGTTCTTCTGGTGATGATGGTGAGCGTACCACTGCTGCCTCTACTGCTCCATTAGATGACGATAAGGACTATCAACCCGAGGATGAGAAGGTGAGGACATATTTGATGTAGTATATGCCAAAGATGTTTAGTTTTGTAGTCTTTATAGTACTCATATATTTCTCTTTTAGTAAAATATCATGTATTAAACATTTGGGCACTATGTATATGAGGCATACTATTTTATCATCTCATCATTTCTCGATGGTTTGTAGTTTTCTTTTGAGATGATATGTTTAGTGTTGTAATCCTTATCTCACGTACCCTTAACTCTTTCATTGCCTATATCTTATGAGTTTGTGGTATGTTATCCCATATTTTGATATGACATTGGATTTCTTATTTTTCTCCATTTTATCTCTGTTTGGTGTGTGCTATATGTGGTTGCTTATTTAGCTTGTTCCTGTGGAGAAGACCTATGCTTTTATTTTTTCTATCCCCCTACATTTTTGATATGACAATGGGGGAGATGACATCAACCATATTATTTTATTGCTTATATAATCCTTTTTTTGTCATTTGTCTGCATATCATGTGACTTTCTAGAGGACCATATAGCATATAGATGTGTTATGATTATTTGTGGAAAAACTAACCATGCAGGAATAGGTAAGCATGAATGGAGGGGGAGCAATTAACATTGTTCATTCATGTATGCCCTTGCAATTCATATGGAAAAGGTTTAACTTTCATATCCTTTTCAATATGTTGAGGAATGGTTTGTCATTGTCAAAAAAGGGGGAAAATGTTGACCTAAGTGTAACACATTGTCCATGTTTTAACACTGACTCAACCATTCCAGTCATATGTATCTAATATGTTTGTTTTGTATGGATTTTAGGTATTAGGTACATGAAAAGGATTAAATCTATCAAGCCCTAGCTTGTTCTAGTGCAAGTCAAAAGAAATGAAAATGCACTTTTGTGGAAAACACTTCAAATAACTTTATATGATTTTATAATCATTTGTATTGATGATATGACTTGTAACTAAGATGAGAAAAAATAAGGATCCCTTAATTCAAATGTTTGATCACTCAAAAGACATTTTACAAAATTCATTATAGGTTGTTAATATGTAGAGATACAAACTTGATCGATCCCTTGATGGATTTTGAGAATATCTTAGTTTGGTCGAGTTCTCCATACACAGAACTCGACCGATCCCTTTTCTAAGCAAAACTGATTTCAAGTGATTGGTCATGTTTCACACAGGTCAAACTTGACCGATGTTTCAAATTGGATTTGTCTTATGGTGCAATCGTACGAGTTACCTTTATGAAAACTTGACCGACTATATTGTACTAAAAATGCAAAAGTAGTGATTCTAAGCATTGCAGTATCACAAAACTCAAAATTATATCTGTTGTAACACTCCAAATAGACAGAAAACATTCGTAAGTCATCCTACCCTATAGTGGACACCCCCAACTATAAATAGTACCTCTTGGAGTTCATTCCAATGTTTCTCCTTCATGCTATTAAAGCTCTTAGTTATAGTTGAGTGCATCCAATGCACTTGAGCCCCTTTGTTACACTTCATTTTGTCCATATGTTCGAGATAGGATCTATGTGAGAGAGCTACTTCATTGTATACTTGTAAATATTTCAAAGCTTCTCCTTCCCTAATCCCTTTCTTCAAGATCAAGTTGGTGAAAGCTTCTCCAAGTGAAGGAGAAGGTGCAAGCTTCTTCAAGATGTAGAAGAAGGTGCAAAAAGCTTCTTTGAGTGAAGGAGGAGGACAAGGATGCAGATCTGGGAGTAGAGCAGGTAAATCCTTCAAGGCCGAAGACTCATTACAAAGAGAGGATTTCCTTGGCAAAGGTGTCCAGCTGCTTGAAAGAGTGGGTAAGACCTTTGTGAGGTAGAAGACTGTAGCTCCAGATAGTTAAAATCTTAGTTGTAAGGTTGTTGGCTCCCTTGACCTCAAAGGTAAGTTGAGTATACTTATACCAGAAAAGAAAGGTCAAATTGTATGTCTTATAATAGAGTATAAGTATACATAGGTTGCAAAATCCTATAGCTTGGCCTCTCTAGGTAGTGGACTGAGTCTCTCCTAGTTTGGAGAGTAGAACCACTCTAAACAGCTTGTTCAAGTTCTTGTTTCAATATCTCTTATCCTTTCTACGTATGTTTAGATTGCCATGAAATTTAATATTTGCAATTGTGCCTAGTTGAAGTAACTTGAAGGTTTAACGAATATGTGCAAGTGTTTTTAGCTCTATCCCCCCCCCTCTAGAGCCCTTTTGATCCAACAACATGGACAAACTAAACTCATCAATGGGAATGACATGTAGGAAGTCTTGTGCATGGTTGGCGGGGAGACAAGTGAGGATAGCTATTTTTTATTGAGAGAGGACACTTGTAGTGAATTGTTGGAGAATAATTTTGTATTAAACTTTTTCAAAATATAGTGAGCTTTGGAGTAGCAAAAGGTGTATATTGGGACCAGAAAAAGAATGATAACATTTTATGCATGTGTGGTAATAAAAGAGGCTCATATAGGCGTAGATTCAATCCCTCATAGGATGTGGCCTTTGAATTCTTAGTTATGGATCCGAGAGGAAACGTAAGCACTAAACTACTAAAAAGGAAAATAAAGGATAAAAGTAGTAACAAATGCTTGGCATAAAAAATATGAGTTTCCAAATCTTTTGTAGTGTCACGTGAAATTAGTCATATGCTCTATCTCCTTTATCTTATTTATACCGCACTCCCCATTCTAGCAACTCGGAAAAAAAGATGTGAATGCAAGGACTGGTAAGAGTCAGTTTCTACTATGGAAGTTTACATAATATTATTAAGATACACAATACCAATTAGTAACTATAAAAAGAAATATAAAAATAGATGCAATCCTTCCCATGACATTTCATATACCATAAGATGAGGACTAACTTATAATTAATATAACTAAGGAAAATTTACATTTACCCATCTACGACCTTTCATATTTTCTTATTAAAATACATAATGACCAACTTTAAGCAGAAAGTCAAAGAAAAAAACATTCAGACCCTTTTGTGCTATTGTACGATAGTCTTCTCGGAATAAAGGACTAATTTATAACTCAAATAGTAAAACAAAATATACAATACATGCCACAATCTTTCCTATATTATATTGATTCAAATACATATATTTTTTATGCTTTAATAAATAGAATAAATAAGTGTAGAGAAAATGCTCCAAAAAATTTCTTGTCTGTAGCCCCGTATATAAAGCACATTATGGTTTATGCTATTTGAGTTATTTCATCTGCAGCACCCCACATTAATTTACTTTTATCTTTTTTAGTTCTTATTTGTGATTTCCAATTTTGACGTACAAAATTACAATACAAGCGAATGGGTTTTTACTAACATGCAATCATCAATGCTATAAACAATGTGTCATCATTGAAAATAAGTTTTGTGTAAAGTTAATCTATATGATGACATCGTCCCTAACCGTGAACCCGAGTCAGTCCGATTAGAAAATTTAATTTTAAGTTAACGACAAGACAAATCATATGTATCTACAACTTTATAAATAAATCACATTATTGTGAGCTCTATTCGAGCTTCTTTTATCACACCGAATTATTTTTTTTCTTTTGTTCCTTTTATTTTTTTTACCATTTTGTACGTACAAAACCACAATGCTTAGTCTAATGAATTTCACTAAAGCGCAATCATGAGTTACATAAACAATGTGTCATCTTTGAAATTGAGTTTTGAATAAAGTTAAGGTGTATAACAATATAATACCTAATCGTGAACCCTACTCGGTCTGATCAGACAAACCATTTGAAGTCAACGAGAAAATATGCGTACATTGCAAAATCCTATGTGTGTGATAATTGATCAAGTTTGTCTATATAGTTACATGTTGAAGGGAATCAGTTGATTTTGTATATAAATTATCGTATGGAATTACAAATCATAAATTGAATGAAAATTTTTTTTGGCATAGAGTTGGTACGGTGGGTGCTATTCGAGCTGACTGTTCGGCAGAAACCACACTATATTCTATCTTTTTGTTCATATTTTTCATGCCACTATGAATTGGTATGTTTTGCTAGATCGCACAGTGGGTTGGGTCTTTACTAACATAAAATTATGAGCGACATCAACAATGTGTCACCTTTGAAAATACGTTTTGAGTAAATTTAATGTGGTAGACAATATTACTAGTATAGCACCTGAATGTGTAACATGATCAAGCCGTTCATTTTTTTTTTGGAAAATCACCGTTTGAAAGAATTCATTTTCAAAGAATGACAAATTATTAGTATATTAGAAAATCATATGTGTGTGTCGATTGATCTTGTCTATGTAAGTGCTTACGTGTTTATCTAAGTGCTTACGTATTGTAGGAAATCATCTAGCCACTAATCAAAACGCTCTCTCTTTCTAGTACGCATCAATATAGTACTAATCATAGTTCAACAAGAAAAATAAGTATTTGGTTTAGATTTGAAAATTTTGGTAGTCACACTCTTGTTGGAGGGAATCATTTGGTGTTAATCGAATGTGTGTAATGAATCTCAACAATTCTTTTGTGTGATCACCAATCCAATTAGTATGTGTATTCAAGCAGTATAGACAAATAATCAGTTCAGTCTATTTAAAAGGAGTTAAGTCAATTAATTTATTTTTCTCTCTCATAAAGGAAGCAAAGACACTATTAGAGTGTTCTCTCTCTTAGTGGTTGTATAAATTATTATGTATGGTATTGACAACTAATCATAAGTCTAAAAACAATTTAGTTTTTGTAGACGTACATCTCTTCGTCTAGATTCTACTCCAACAACACATGTGTGTTATTTACATTCAGATTAAAAATTTGTGAGATTTTTGTCTCTAATACTTTTAGTGTAACTTGAACATATTCAGTCTACTTATTGTTTTTATAAAATTAATGACAACTATTTTTTGAGCAGTTTGCTTCTACTAGATTTTTTAATTCTTTCTATAATAATCATTGATTGAGGTTTTACTGATACTAGTTCTCATGTCACTTTTATTTATAAATAAATTAAATAAGTATTGACTAAAGCTATTAGAGTAGGTTGCTTTAATCAATTTTTCTTTTATACAAAAGCAACAATTAAGGTTGGTGTTTGGACGTTATCTATTTAGCTTGGTTCAAATGATACATGATTTTGTGATTTTGTTGTTGTAGCAGTGTCAGAACTAACTGTTGGTATATGAAAATGCATATGAAAGATCAGATTTACCGTAGTAGAATAATCCCCTGAAAACCATGTCGTGGAAAAATTACATGTCTGAGGGTGTACAATTTTTAATATAAAACAATTTTCTCTGATAATTTTATGTTTATTTTTTCAAAGTCTAGAGAAATGATTCGAGAAACTCACTTCATGTTCTTTTTATCAGATTCTATTTGAGTAGTTTGGTTCCACTTTTATTATGTATTTTCCATCAAATCAAAGTTATTTGTAGCATCATATTTATTCAATTATTAATACAATTGTATTTCATTTAAAGTTTTGGAAGATTGTATTTGAATTTTCACATAAGTTGCCATACTTTTTTTACTTCAAGAACCACTACAAAATAATAGTTTATTATTTGCATCATGCAAGAGTAACTCTGGGATAAAAATGTATTAGTAAACCACCACGTATCAGAGAGTGCAACTACTACTCAAATTATTTGTTACACCCACATCCCATGATTACCATTATCATGAGATTTGGGCATAAATTGAGAACTAAACATAATACAAAGATCACTTTTAACTTTTTCTTTGATTTCTAACCTTTTGTTTTCTCACATTTAATCACAAAAACTAACTATTCAAGGCGATCTAAAACATGATGACAGTAATCCCAATTCAACAATAAGGATACTTATTTAAACAATCATACCATTTCTCAACCTTCCATGTACATACGACAGGATAACCACATACATTCTCTATTATTAAGAAATAACGTTACACATCACCATTTACAACTCTCTCTCAACCCTATACAAGGACCTAGAGTGATAGGGATCGACTGGACATAATTAATTTGATCCTTAATTCTCACGGTAGATCTACTCTGGCATTGACGTTCTTCAGATCTACATGGTTTCCCTAAATATTGTGAGTAAAGGGGGGAGCCTAATCGCGCAATTAATAAGTATTTCACAGAAACATTTTAAAGAACTTATATAATTATAGATATATTGTTGAGAAATTGATATCAATTAGAACAACAATGATTTTTAAAAGGACTAATCATTCAAAAACATAAATATAGCAGGATACTATAGATATCTACAAGAATGAATCAATATTTGATCATTCTTGATTAATCATAAGAGAACAAATAATCTAGAAAAATACAAGGAATAAATGAATAATTGCACATACTCACTTAACCTCTCATTCATGTTATTATGACTTGAACCCACATGAAGTGTACCACAACATGTGAAAGAATCGTAGTAAGTTACGATCTAACCATCCAAGGCTTAGAACCATGCCCGAGTTCCTAAGCCTATCTTTCGAGTAAAAACCCATCTACACCAAGCCTCAAAACGTCTGCATTTTGACGGCCAATGGGAGTGGCCAGATATCTCAGACTCCACCTCTCGACCTGGGTACTCAGGTAGTGAGTCAAATCTCTCATGCTTATTGTGCCCCAGTGGATCTAGCAAAGATGTCCACTAATTTCCATAACTCATATCTCAGGTACCACCAACAACCCCAGTTGGTATTGGACATCAATCATTTAAGGAGTATACCCTCACTGTCCTAGACCCCCACACCCCACAAAAATGTGTTGTGGCTTACCGCATCCTACGTGAGACCTCCAGTCTAAAAATATGTTTTCTCCTCATAGCGCAGGCCTCCTGTGAAGGATTTTATAGTGTTTAGGGCATCTAAAAGTCTAATTCACTCTTTACAGTTCAATCATCACATCAACATTTCTTAATTTAACCTTATAAACAATCCTTTACATAAATTATCAACAATCTATATCACAAATTCAGAATTTGTACAACACCACTTACCACTCTAAAGAACATTGAATTGAAAACACTTAATTTACTTAATACCCTATCCTTAAGATTGCATCCACCTCTTTCACATACCACACAACTCGCATCAGGACTTTATGTATCATAATGTTTCACTGATAAAAGACTTCTTTCAACAATTGAAATACAATCAAGGTATATATGAAACCCTAGAATTGAGCTGAATTAGGATTTCCACATCATTCACTGAGATATCATGCATCAAGAATAACATTGAATAAATAAAATCTATGATGTCAAAGAGAATCACTTCAAATAGATTTCATAATGTCTATTTGCAAATTTCCAATAGTATCAAGCAGACACTAATAACATCATATGAAATCTAAGTTAGTATCTAACATATATGTATTATGCATTCAGATGATAAATCATTCATAAATAAGGATATTCAATTTGGAAAATTTCTCTATTCAATTATATAGTAATTTCTGGCATAACTTAAAATCCAAAATTTTAGTATGTTCTTATAACCACTGCAATTACTTTAGGTATCTCTTTTAGATGATCTGTATGCATTTCTAATATGACTTTATCATCTAAAATTCAGCAAAAAGAAGAAATAATCCACTTCAAATCAAATTGCAAAATCTATAACTCAATTTAGGGTTTATTGTTGCATGCAAAAGAATTAAAGATTTATGGTGGATTTAAAATATTTCATGCAATCTACTATTTAAAGGAAGTACCCACTCACAATAATGTGTGAAAACACTTTAAAATGTAGCCCATCTATGAAATTCTCTAATTCATGTCAAACCCCTAGCAAATCACCGACTTCGTCTTCCTTTCAACTCAGAAACCCAAGGAATGGAGATTTATTGATAAAGAGTGAGAAAAGGAAAAGATTGATATCATTTTGAAAAAACTTAGAGGAGGGAGTAATCTTGACAAGCGAGAGAATATTCACCATGAAATTATATGCAAAGAAGCTAAACTTACTTGATTTCATCATATCTCAGATAGTGAAACCCTAGATCAACATCTGCACCACTTTCTACTCTCAAACCCTATATCTCCTATCTCTCTAGAATTTCATGTCTCTAGAATGGATCATGAAATATGATAGATCCTTGGGTGGTATCTTTCTCATATAGAGAAATTGAGGTGCTTGGGTAATTCTCACATTAATCTCTCACTATACTTTCTCTTATTTCAGTAGATTTTTCTGTCATAGAAAAGTTACTGTAATTTGTTTATTTAAGAGGTCAAACATCCTCCAATAATTATGAATATTTAAAATAATGTCTTCTATCGATTTTTAGATATCCATTGAAAATTTTAGATCATTTCAAGCTACCAGTAAATAACTGAAAATAAAACATGATGCTGCTAAACAACAGTTTGTAGCATTGTTGGTCAAAGTATTGTGTGACCTAGTACCACATTCAAAGAACATCTAAATATTTTGAAAAGTTTCAATACATGCATGATTGAGTTATTTGTATCATATCCCAATTTCAAGTAAATCCAAGTTACCCTTAAAATATGAAAAAAAAATCATTTTCCACACTGCTATCTTGATAAAATTCCATATTCGTGTAATATCAAAACCTTAATTTTGGTGATTAGGGATTACACTTTGCAAATCATAATCCTTCAAACTAAATTGATGATTAGAAATTATTCTTAAGTTTGTAACATCACAATTGGGATAACATCACTAATCAAGGTTAAATGATGTTCAATATAATTAAACATGTAACCATTCAGGTAAACCCTAGTTACCAATCAAGCACAAATGAGGTCATAACAATTCTCCCCCCTCGAAACATATATACACAGACAAGTAGATTTAGGGTTTCTTTTAAATTGGAAACCTACTCATAAACGTGGGCACTGCTTCACCAGATAGAGGCCAAACTGCTTCTATTACGGGGGGAAGAAATCGTATACGCCACTACATTCTTGTATTTGATATGTGAATAGTGTTTTTAGCATTGTGCCCTTTGTTCTTCCTCGAATCACAACAATTTCAAATGAGACTTCTCAATGATGGAAAAAGATTTTTCTGTGTTACAGTCGATCACTAGGAAAGAGAAAGAGAAAGAGAAACAACCATTTTCAATTCTATCATACTCTCTTGAGGTGTTACCTTTGTACTAGTAATCTAATTCCACTATCTTGATTCATACAGTTCAATCTATACTAGTGTTCTTTATCATGTTAGAGAAACTAAGGAGAGTTCACTCTCTCTTTTTGAGGTTTAGTATTGTGCTAGTCAGATAGCAAATCACTCATAATCTATAAGAAATGATTTAACAACAATTGTTAAACATTGAGTTGGATTACTAGTATGAATAACTAAAGCCATATCACCCTTTTTAATTTGTACATTGCTCACATATGTACAACTAAAATCATACATAAAAGTATTAAATCCTTTGATATGCCTTCAACAAACTATATTTTATAAAAATAAATTCACGTATTACTGAAAGACATTTGTTTTCTCTGAATTCTCTTCTTTTTCATTACTACTTGCTTCTCTTACTTATCCTTCTCATTTTGATCATACAGACTAAACATCTCTAATCATTAAAATATTCAAGGTAAGAATGGATTATTCATCATCCTTGCTATCATTGCAAGAATTTATTTTAGATTACACTTTGCTCATGTTTTACTTCTCCTTTATTCAAAATCCACTTGTTATAATTGCAATCTATTTCTTATTCTTTGTTCCTACAAAATTTCCATATTGTTTATCTATCTTTCTTATTACAACCTTTAAACCTTTGATTACAGTCATTTCTAGTTTACTTCTCATATTTCTAATCTCTAGATCTTGACTTAGAATGATGTTAGTACTCATGGTTAAATCACTAATGACATCCCTTGAACTACTACAACCCTAAACATTCTAGGGTTTGATCCTTTTCAATAATATGATCGTCTTGTGACATGACTTTGCTACCTTATTTTGATATGAAAACTTTATCTCTCCAGAAGTTTACTAAGGTCTTCCTTATCTTATCTTTTGAATTTCCTTTCTCTTATTTGGCCTTTCTGATAGGGTACTTTCCCAATTTCTTATTGGAGTTTCATCATCATTCCATATTGTACTATCATTATATTCAATAGATGTATCTACCATTTTTGCTATGTATCATTTAGAATGCATTCTCTTACCCCCTTATTCTCCACATTACTCTCATTAGGGAGGATACTAAAGAGAAGGTGATCCTAACATTTAGAATTCCAATCTTCAAGTATCACTTAACATATTTCTCGTATCTAGGTTTAATTACTCATCGTCAAGGAGATTAGAGTATTTAACATCTTCTCACATATTCAATCTCTCTCTTTCATCATCTATATTACTCCCTTGTATTTTAGTCCCTTGTTTATTTTCTATCATCGACTGCTTGTATGCTACTCTTCCCTATATCATTATTTACTTTTACTTAATATCTTATGATCATATTTCTCATTCTTGTGTATGATTATGTGTTCCATGCCATATATACTTTCTTATCATCCTTTTACTTTTATCTAGTTGAAATTCTAAATCAATATTATCCCTACTACTTTCATCTAATGCATAATACATTACATGTCCTTCATTTTGAATCAAACGGCTCATGTAGGGGTCAACCATAGTTTCTTTTTCAATCGATCTTTTATGTTTTGAATACAATTTACCTTTATAATGACTTGGTTCATTTATTTATCCGTGCCTTTATTTTTCTTTTGAGAACTAGTCCCATTTCATCACTAGGAACATATTGAATATGTGTGATGAAAACTTGGTTGTTATTCTACAAAGACTTAGAATCCAGGGGTAGTAAGGATAAATGCATTAAACTTCATAATAGATGTACAAATTCCATGCTCTCAATTATATCATGTAACCCTCATTCCTAAATCAAAGTCATCATTTCTAACATTCCTCTTTGTTTCATTTGAGTTTCTTATCCTAGTCTTATTTTTTATATATTCATCTACTCTTCACTTTAATTTTTCTTAAGAATCGTCACTTCTATATACTTATTGTATACTTAACTCTTTCTCCTATTTTCCCTTTGTTTTGGAGTACATAAATGCATTTTACTCGATTACATAATCCATTCCTCATAATTGATTCTTTCAATCTTGGATTCTATATAATATTGATGATTAAGAGTTAATCCCAACCTTATGTCATTTTCCTTTGTTTCAAATGGAAGAAAGTACCTCAATTTATGATCCAGGTCTCTTAGTCCATGAATTCTTCTTCATTTTTTAAGTTACATACGAACTTGTCTTTAGTATCTATATTCCCTCTTCCTTCATTCCCAATTTAGGGTTTCTTACCTAAGACCCCAAAGCTAGATCTTAGATATCAATTCCAACTGATTCCAAGTTATTCTAGTCTTTCCCTTATATTTCAACATCTTAGTGTATGTACATACTCATTACATTCTGAGATTACCTCTCCATAGATTAATTACTCTTTTAGGATTTATAAATAGGAGTCATTAGATCCAAGTAATGTGTCCTACCAACGGGACCAAGCCAAACCTACAGTAATGAAGCCAAGAGCTACTCAAGATTAACCAAATCCTATTTATCTCAAACATGTGGAAAGAATATCCACTTTTAGAAAACTCATTTAAGAATAGTTTCTAGTCTAATTGATACAAAGAATGTAGACAATAACTAAACTTACTTTGTGTTATACAAGAATCTTAAAGAACCATATATATTCTACTAACTAAACTTATCTGAATTCAAATATATAAGAGCATTATTATTTGTTTTAATCAAAACAACAACATAAAATAAAAGTTGTGTCTCATTTTTTCTTTATGCTCTTATTCCTTTGTTATTTTCTAGTCTTCTAACTGTAATATTTATAGGGTTTCTCTTTAGCCCATCCTTCTCTATATATACCTGTCCAGGGAATCTAGTGAAGAATAGACAAAGTAGCTTAATATTGGTCAACCTAAGTATTCAAATATTGGACCAGGGTATCCAGATACTCAGACCTCCTAGAGATATTAACACATCACCTCCTACCTGCCACACTTATGACTCTGACTTACTATTTGAATGGTCTTGATGACTTAGCATATGCTCTGATACCAAGATGTTACACCCACATACCACGATCAGCACTAATCATGAGATTTTGTCATAAGTTGAGAACTACACATAATAAAAAGATAACTCTTAACTTTTTCTTTGATTTCCAACCCTTTGTTTTCTCACATGCAATCACAAAACTAACTATTCAAGGTGATCTAAAACATGATTACACTAATATGAATTCAACAATAAGGATACTTATCTAAACAAGCATTCAATCTATCAACCTTCCATTTAAATATGGCATGAGAATCATATGCATTCTCTATTATCAAGAAATAAAGTTACACATCATCATTTACAACTCTCTCTCAACTCTATACAAGGACCTAGAGTGATAGGGACTAGCTAAACATATCTAATATGATACTTAACTCTCGTGGAAGATCTACTTTGGCATTGATGTTGTTCAGATCCACATGGTTTCCCTAGTACTTGTGAGTAGAGGGGTGAACCTACTCGCTCAGTGAATGAGTACTTCAAAGACTTAGTTTAAAGAACTTACACAATTACATATATATTATTGAGCAACTGATATCAATTAGAACAACAGTGGGCTTTAAAGGGACTAATCATTCACAAACATAAATATGACAAGATATTGTAGATATCTACAAGAGTGAATCAAAATCTGATGATTCTTGATTAATCCCAAGAGAACTAATAATTCGCAAACATAAAAGGAAAAATTGAATAACTGCATACACTTGATTAACCTCTCATTCATGTTATTATGCTATGATCTCACTAAGCTTAGAAGCATACTTGGATTCCTAAGCCTATCTCTCGAGTAAGACCTCGTCTGTAGTGGGCCTAGACATGTCTACCTCTCAGTGGATAATGGAAGCAGTTGGATATCTCAGGCTCCACCTCTCAACCTGAGTACTCAAGTAGTGAATCAAAGCCCTCATGCTTGTTGTGAACCAGTGGACCTACCCAAGATGTCCATTGATCACCACAACTCATATTTTAGGTATCAACAACATCTTTGATCGGTGTTGGAGACCAATCATTTAAGGAGTCTTCCCTCACTATCCTAGACTCTACACCCCACAATGATGCACTATGGCTTACCTCAACCTGTATGAGACCTTCGTTTGGGAAGCACATTTCCTCCTCACAGCAGAGGCCTCCAATGAAGGATTCTACAGTGTTCAAGGCATCAAAAAGTCTATTTCACTCTTTATGGTTCAATCATCACATCAACATTTCTTAAGTTAACCTCATAAATAGTCCTTCACATAAACTATCAACAAATTGTTATTGTAAACTGAGAAACTGTACAACACCACTTATCTCTCTGAAGAACATTGAATTGAAAACATGTTATTCACTGGATACCCTATCCTTAGGTTTCCATTCATCTCATTCACATATCGCACAACTCGCATAAGGACTTTATGCATCATAATGTTTCACTAATAAAAGACTACTTTCAACAATTGACATATGATAAACATATATATGAAACCCTACAATTGAGATGAATTAGGGATTCCACACCAACCACTGAAATGTCATTCATCAAGAATTATATTGAATAAATAAAGTCTATGATGTCAAAGAGAATCACTTCAGATATGTTTCATAATGTCCATTTGAAAATGTTCAACTTTCCACTCATTTAGGGTTTCACCCTCTTTTTAGAGGTATCAATCAGACATTGATAACATCACATAAAATCCAAGATAGTATGTGTGAGAACTTGTTACACTAAACGAGATTACTCACAATATAAAACACAATCAATCACCAATTAACCACATACCCAAAAATATGGGTAAATTAAAATCGATTTTAAGTCAGTACCTACTCTGAAACATTTGCATAAGAGCCCAACATCTTTCTTATATCCATACTATGCCAAGATACAAATTGCTCTATCATCTTAGCCACCACATATATACACAGGAGAACAATATTTGTATTTTCTACACAACCAAGCATTAATATACTAATAAAAGTCCAATTCATTTGAAGTACCATATACAAACTTTTTCTCGCCTGGACCTAAGAGTACATGGACGACGCTAGGACACACTAGACATCTAATCAACTTTTCCAAAGATTCATTACTATAGCTCCTCTTTGCTGCCACATGTTTGTTTTTGTCATTTTTTATTACCTAAAAAATTTTTGGCTAACCACAAGGGTAAGACCCATGTCCCAGCAAGAGATATAACCTCCAACAACACTTATTGATTAAAAAAAATTTAAGTAATTTAACAGTTAAGAAAATTAATCAGATATAACAAATAAGCTCAGCAGCACTGATGATTAACAAAATTCACAAAGGAGCAGATAATAATTGTCTTCATTAGCCAGACTATTCTCATATCCCTATTAATAATATAAGGAGTCTAGCAGCATGAGCATCTCTAACATCATGAATAAATCTAGTATCATATGCATAGCAAACAACATCAGTATGTTAATAGGTGGAACATATCAACATCATAAGAATAGCAACAACATAAGCACAACTATCTGGATAAGCACAATTAGCATTATACACATCTCTAGTTACGAAGGCATGGCTAGCATGCTAAACATAACTAACAAGATGAGATATCTAGCATCATAATTATAGTTATCAACATAAGCATGGCTACTATATGTATGCATCTACAATCTTAAGCATATCCACAATATAAGTATATCTACTTTCTCTTAATTTCACTAAGCATCATCTTTATGTAAAATCCTAAAAAAATATGCTACACAACTATATTACATCTTTTATTACACCCTGGGGAATTTGAATCGTAC
Source organism: Alisma plantago-aquatica (assembly GCA_963693085.1). Taxonomy (NCBI): domain Eukaryota; kingdom Viridiplantae; phylum Streptophyta; class Magnoliopsida; order Alismatales; family Alismataceae; genus Alisma; species Alisma plantago-aquatica. Next base: position 838,892,613 of record OY856412.1, on the reverse strand, counting down.
AATTCAAAGTCCAACCGACCATTGTGAAGGGCTATTCGGTTAAGTACAAGATTTATGAGTGTTGGTATCCTACGATCTCTTCCCGTCGGTCAGTACAAGTAAAAAGGTACTGACACATCAGTCAAAGCTGCCACCACAGTGACATATAGTCAAGCTGATAACTACTAGTCTGACCTTGGTACAGGTCACGGAACTAGAAACCAGGGTATTCAAACCCAATCAGTGAGGTACAACCGTACTTTTCCTCTAATCACATCATGTTATAATCATCGAGACACGACCACAGCCGTTCTCAATCACATCAGATGTACGAGGCATTACCATAGCCAACCTTCACAATCTGCATTTTGGATGACAAGGATATATCCTCAACCTGCCACCCCCACATACTCAACATTATGTGCTCCAAGTTTCCCTTAGGAATACTCGTTTCACCATCCAGCAAGTTCTGACACTAAAGATGGTTCTACGGCATAGGGCACTACATGATTAGAGTTGCACTTGATTAGTTATGCCAATTGGGTGAATTAAGGCTGCATCAAATAAGTGGATATACAAACCCTAATTCACTTCTAGCAAGCATATAAATATCACAACTTTGAAAAGATATAAAATGTGTGAAACATAATTTCTCATCTCATCATCACATGGTACTATTCACTTGCCATTCATGAGACCACACTAGTCATCATACTATCACAAGATATAAATCCTTTTCACAATATCACATGGTATCAACCCTTATATTCATAAGAGGATTACACCTCATTCAGGGCTCAACCATGCCCAAATGTCATTAAGACCATCATTGTGGGCTCTGATCTCCAAAACCCAAGATAAACACGATTAAACTCAGCGGAAGCGATTCGATTAACAATGGAATACGAAAATCACCGGAAATTTAAAACTTTTTGAGACAAGATCTTGAAATCATGAAACTCCTTTTATAAGAAACAAGGTAAACAGATTTCATCTCTGTTAGATCACTTCATGAGTGATTATATACAGCCAGATACAAAATCTCAAGATTTAAAACCCAAAATCTCAGACCAAAAGACTCCAAGGACCTGAGAGTACAGAGACGACTTAAGACCATCTAACTACATGACTCAGCAGTCAGTATCTCCACCTGAGATTCACTGCTGCTCCTGGTGTTGCTGCTGCTGATGCTGCTACTGCTGGTATTGGTCACCTGAAGATTGATTCCTTCGTCCTCGACGACCACCTAAAAAGTTGAAATCTACGGGGTGAGACAATTTTAAATAATTGTCCCAGCGAGAGTTATAACTCTCCGCCAGAAGCTTTATTATAGCAACCAAGAATAACATAGGCAATAAAAGTTCTAAGGTTATCAGCAGCAGATTGTTATCAATTAGAACAACAACATTTAAGGAATATGAAAAACATGTATACTAAGTAATGTATCATCAACCAATGTATTTCGTGGTTCAACCTAAGCAGATATACTACGTGGTTGATTATGTTTTATAAACATCATTATGCCCTGCGGAGATGAGGTATACCGCTCATACTCCAACCGATCACTATTAAGTCGCATCGGTATCATACATAGGTCATCAAAATAGCCGGATTCTTATGACCTCATCTTCCTCAGTCAGTATGAGGATCAACATGCACGACATCTAATGTCTCTGCTACTATAGCTTACCAGGGTATTCTGGTACTTCTCTATTAGAGTCACGGTGGCATTCTGTACTCTCTTCGCCATCGAAAGATTTCTTGTTTATCTCTCATCGATGCGGTATAAAAGAGTTCCACGGGAGATTAGTATTACATCACCCCGGCATAAACACATAGTGAAAGGGTTGATGGATTTAAGATACATCTACATCAATTCATTCACTAGGATGTAAGGTTTTACACATCCATATACCCCACATACTCAAAAGTATGTGCTCCAGGAGTTCCCTTAGGAAAACCTGTTTCACCATCATTTGGTCTCTGACAATGATGGATCTATGATCAGGGCTCTACATGGAATAATTATACTTGATTAGTTAGGTACATTTCAATATTCTTTTAATATCATACAGGTTCTCAAACATCAATCATTAGAACAGCAGCTATGAAAGTAGAATACTAAATGTAACAAGCCTAACTCTCTTCAATTATCATTTCTCAATATTCTCATCACAAGTCATCTCTTAAAGCATGACCTTGATGGTATTCATGGCTCTCACAACCTATCAATCTCATAAGATGTTATTAACCTGGCATTAGGATAATTCACTTATTCATAAAGCTAACAACATGCTTTCAATGTATATAGTATCATCATCCATACCTAGATATGATCATCCTCATATAGGAACCTGCATGATTAAATCAACTGATAACAATAAATAACTCATTTAAAGAAGTTGTATCTCCCTACTCGTACAAGAGCTAAGTTTCCCTGATTTTTCATCAATTAGGGTTTACTATTCATAATACATGTCATCACCCTAGAATTAGGGTTTACTATTCACAATACATGTCATCACCCTAGAATTTGGGTTTACTATTCACCTATTGGTGAATTGATCTCTTAACATCACTATGTATGAGCAACATCATCATTAAAGTCCTCAGACTAGATTAAGATTCATCAATTATCATATTTAGGGTTTCCATGATCTCATCTGGTGGATCATACCCTAATCATGCACATTCATGTATATTGAAGGTATTTTACTTGAGTTTCCATCATAATTGGTACTTTCTCTCTCCTCTTACTAGTAGATGGTGATTACACCACTCTAGATTTGGTTAGATTAAGTCCTCTTTGATTAACATAGACCAAATCACCACTATTGAGTGATTAGGGTTGGTTAGGACAAAGTATCACTCAATTGAACCTTTCAAGGGAATTTTGGTAAATTACCCTTTGATCATCATCATGGGTCACTTCATTAGTCACTTAGTTCCTTAATGTCTTAAGTTACCATTATGGTTTAGATTGGATCATTATTGAACCAATTATACCTTCAAGTGGTTAAGTATAATCATCCTTAAAAGTCTTCAATTAGGTTAGGGTTTAACCTTCAACCTTCAACCCATTTGAACCTTAAACGGGTGTGAACCTTCTTGACCTTAAACGGTTGTGGACCCATTTGAGTCCAAATGGGTGTGGACCTTCTTGACCTTAAACGGTTGTGGACCCATTTGAGTCCAAACGAGTGTGGACCCGTTTGGACCTAAACGAGTGTGAACCCGTTTGGACCTAAATGAGTGTGAACCCGTTTGGGCTTAAACGAGTGTGAACTCGTTTGGGTCTAAACAAGTGTAGACTCGTTTGGGCTTAAATGAGTGTGAACTCGTTTGGTTAAGTATAATCATCCTTGAAAGTCTTCAATTAGGTTAGGGTCTAACCTTCAACCTTCAACCCATTTGAACCTTAAACGGGTGTGAACCTTCTTGACCTTAAATTGTTGTGGACCCATTTGAGTCCAAACGGGTGTCGACCTTCTTGACCTTAAACGGTTGTGGACCCATTTGAGTCCAAACGAGTGTGGACCCGTTTGGACCTAAATGAGTGTGAACCCGTTTGGACCTAAACGAGTGTGAACCCGTTTGGGCTTAAATGAGTGTGAACTCATTTGGGTCTAAACAAGTGTAGACTCATTTGGGTCTAAACGAGTGTGGACTTGTTTGGGTCTAAACGAGTGTGGACTCGTTTGGGTCTAAACGAGTGTGGACTCGTTTGGGTCTAAACCGCATGAACATGAAAGGTGATACAAAGGTCATGATTGAAAAGGATTTCTTAAGTTGAAGCCTTCAATTGGCCCAAACCATGTTAACCACTTACAAATTGAGTCAAATAGGATGAGCCTCAATCAATTGGGTACCAATTTGACCTTCAATTGAAAGCCAATTATGGTTAAGTCTAACTCAATTAAGGTTTCCAATCCGTTACTCATCAATTTTCAACAATGTGAATCAAAACAAGGTTGAACCTATCAATTGAACTCCAATTGGGCCCAAACTTGGCCCAAACGGTCTTGAGATCGTTTGGATGATCTCCAAACGGTCTTGAGACCGTTTTCCCAAAGTTTGACCAAAAATTAAGTTGATTTGATAAGGGTTGAGTCCTAATTAAATTACAAAACAGCACTTTTCATCAATTTATCAATATCTTGTGATTGGACCCTCAAACCATCACATTTCTTTAACCCTAGACCTTCAAACGGTCTTGGGGTGTCACTAAACGAGTGTGAGATCGTTTGGATGAACCCCCAAATGGGTTTGAACTCGTTTGGGTCCTTCAACCCAACACTCATCAAAATCTATATGAAAATCAGCAAATTTAACCCGATTAGGGTTAGGGTGTTGAAATGCCTTCAACTCTTAATTGGTTAGGAATTAGATCTTTATTCTTGGTAGAAATGAAGTTCAATATATTATGAACGGGAATCCCAAACGGTCAATACTTGGTCAACTCCTTCAAACGGGTTGGAACCCGTTTGCCCAAAGATTCAAGTTAATCAGTTTAGAAAACAGCACTTAATTCAATTTGATTGCCTAATGGATTGACCTTCAATCTACGATTCCTTTGGATTTAAAACCTCAAATTTGGTGGGTCATTAGCCTACATAATTATGAACAGAAATCCCAAACGGTCAATGCTTGGTCAACGCCTTCAAATAGGTTGGAACCCGTTTGGCCAAACCGACCTATTGAACCCGTTTGGATTGAAACGAGTGTGAGATCGTTTGACCTATTGGTCCAAGATCGTTTAATAAAGTTGGATAAAGACCAACATAGGTATTAACGCCCCTTGTCTTTAACCTTGAAATCAAGTTCTTTTCTTCACGAAAAAGCTTGCAAGGGTGCAAAGAAGGATGGGGAAGAAGAAGAACTAACTATTATTTGCACGAATAAAAGTATGCATAACAAAGCAAAAGGTTTAGAATTATAAAACCCGCCTTAAGGTCGTTCCTTGAGCTCCAAGCTTCCAAGCTTCAAGTATTTAATGGTGTCTTGAGCTCCAAGGTCGGCCAAGGGTTTTTCTCCAAGGAAAGGTTGGGAAAAGATGGCTAGAACAAGAAAGCTAAGTGAATTATCCACAAAACCAACCTTAAAAGATGAATTCATGCAAGAATTCGAGCTTGAGGATGGTTCTTCTCACCTTAGCTCCTAGTTGATCGTCTCCTGAGCTCCATAGCTCAGCCTTGGTCGTCTTGAGAAAGAAGAGAAGTGAAGAGAATGAGGAATCGTTTACTTGGTTTACTAGGAAAAAGACTTATATACCTTAAGGCCATTTTGCACCATAAGGACCTCTAAAGCATGGGATTCTCATCTAAGTCCCTCCTTATTTCTAAGGCACGTCCAAGCCATCTAAACTTAAGCAAAGTTCATCACTATTCAAGATCTAAGGGTAGAAAAGATCAACCTTCAACTAGGGTATACACATGAAGGTCCTCTTACACATACATGGTGAATTTTATGCACAAGATCATTTTTTCTTATCTGTTTATTCATTGATGTGTCCCTTTCATCATTTCTACTCTAAATGATGACAAGAGTCATAAGAGATGTTCTAGATGATGTATTTTGCAAGTTAACCCCTTTAATTGGGTAATTTGCACATAGGTCCCTGTATTACCAAACAATGCTACAATCATTGTTTAAAAAAAAAGACAGAAATGAAAAAGAATATATGTTCCTGAGGAACTTAATTACATGCCAAAAGATAATCACAAGGATTTTATTACACATTTAGGCAAAACACCTAGGGTTAGTTCATAACCCAGGTCAGGGATGTTACAAATTATCCACCCCTTACAAGGATTTCGTCCCCGAAATCGATAAAACGTATTAAGAGAAAAGAGCAGGGTATTTCCTTCTCATCTCATCCTCTAGTTCCCAAGTGGCTTCTTCAACACCACGGTGGTTCCCGAGGACTTTCACAAGGCTTATATCTTTCTTCTTTAGCTTTTTAATTCTGTTATCAAGGATTGACATTGGTCCTTCCTCATAAGATATATCATCATTCAATTCTACCTCCATAGGTTGTAGAACTGACTCAGTATCAGGGTGACATTTCCTTAGCATAGAAATGTGAAACACAGGGTGTAACCTTTGTAACTCTGGTGGCAGTTCTAGTTTATAGGCTACTTTTCCAATTCGTTCAATGATTGGATAAGGCCCCATAAATCTAGGAGCTAACTTCCCTTTCCTTCCAAAATGAAGGACTCCTTTCCAAGGCGAGACCTTGAGATACACTCTGTCTCCAACCTGGAACTCTAAAGGTCTACGACGCTTGTCAGCATAAGATTTCTGCCTATCCTGTGCAGTCTTAATCTGTTGTTGTATTACCTTAATCTTTTCTGTAGTTTGCTGCACAAGATCAGGTCCTAACAACTAATGCTCACCAGTCTCATACCAACACAAGGGTGATCTACAACGTCTGCCATATAAGGCTTCATAAGGTGCCATATCAATACTATGTTGATAGCTATTGTTATAGGCAAACTCTATTAAGCTTAGGTGTAGATCCCAACCTCCGGTAAACTGGAGAACACATGCTCTCAACAGGTCTTCCAAGGTCTGTATGGTTCTTTCTGACTGTCCATCAGTTTGTGGATGAAAGGTCATACTAAACCTTAGCTTGGTGCCTAAGGCTCTGTGTAACTGCTCCCAAAAATGACTTGTAAACTGGGGACCTCTGTCAGAAACTATAGTGATAGGAACTCCGTGCAAACGCACTATCTCTTGAACATACAATTGTGATAACCTCTCCGCAGAATAGATTGTTTTGACAGGTAAGAAATGTGATGTCTTAGTCAACCTATCAACAACTACCCAAATGGAATCATGTCCTTTGTTTGTCCTAGCTAGACCAACAACAAAGTCCATGGTTACATGATCCCACTTCCATTGTGGTATGGGTAAAGGTTGCATTGTTCCTATAGGCTTTTGGTGTTCAGCTTTAATTTGCTGACACACTGGACACCTCAGAACAAACTCAGCTACGTCCTTCTTCATCCCAGGCCACCAATACATATCTTTCAAGTTTCGATACATCTTGGTGCTTCCTGGATGCATAGCATACATTGAAGAATGAGCTTCTTCCAGGACTAACTTCCTCAGGTTATCTACATCTGGTACTATCATCCTCCCATGATAGCATGCCACTTGATCATCTGATTCATGAAAACCTTATCACTTCTCATCACCAGACTCAGATCTGATCTGTTGAACTGCAACATCAACTTGCTGTGCCTCCTTAATCTGCTCTCTTAGGGTGGGTTTGATATGCATCTCAGCCAACAACCCGGCAATCCATGACACCTTCATTTGTACATTGTCTTGCCTTAAGGAGATAAGCATATCTCTCCTAGGGCATACTAAAGAGTTTAATTGTGCCCTATCAGAGGATGATGTTGTTGATTTCCTACTCAAGGCATCTGCAACTACATTGGCCTTTCCTGGATGGTAATCTATTGTACAATCATAATCTTTGATTAACTCCATCCAGCGACGTTGCCTCATGTTAAGGTCATGCTGAGAGAAGATATACTTAAGATTTTTGTGATCTGTGAAAATCTGGAATGTCTCTCCGTAGAGATAATGTCTCCAGATTTTCAGGGCATGAACCACAGCAGCTAACTCCAGATCATGTGTCGGATAATTCTCTTCGTGTTTCTTAAGTTGTCGTGAAGCAAAAGAAATCACTTGCTTATCCTGCATCAACACGCATCCGAGTCCATTCTTGGAGGCATCACAGAAAATTATGTATCCTTTTCCTTGCTCAGGTAACACAAGCACAGGTGCACTTGTCAACCTCTCCTTTAACAGCTGAAATGATTGTTGACACTTATCACTCCAGGTAAAAGGAACATCTTTCCGGGTTAACTTGGTTAAGGGTAAGGCTATAGAACTGAAATTCTTAATAAACCTTCGATAATAACCAGCTAATCCCAAGAAACTTCGAATCTCCGTTGGTGTCTTCGGTTGTTCCCACTGTAGAACAGATTCTACCTTTGTAGGGTCAACACGAATACCCGTGGCAGATATCACATGTCCAAGAAAAGATACTTCCGGCAACTAGAACTCACACTTGCTAAACTTAGCATATAGCTTATGTTTTCTTAGAAAAGTTAGAGCCTGTCGGAGATGCTGTTCATGCTCCTGAGCATCCTTACTATAAATCAGAATGTCATCTATGAAGACGACAACACACTGATCAAGGAAAGGTCGAAAAACTCTATTCATGAGTTCCATGAATGCAGCCGGTGCATTGGTTAGTCCAAACGACATAACTGTGAACTCATAGTGACCATATCGTGTCCTAAAGGCAGACTTGGATATGTCACTATCCTTAATACGGAGTTGATGATATCCAGACCTCAAGTCTATTTTTGACAAGACTGTTGCACCATGCAACTGGTCAAAAAGATCATCAATCCTCAGCAACGGGTACTTATTCTTTATTGTTACTTTATTTAATTGTCTGTAATCAATGTACAACCGCATTGACCCGTATTTATTTTTAACAAACAAAACTGGAGCACCCCAGGGTGAAGTGCTCGGTCGGATAAAACCTTTCTCAAGTAACTCTTGAAGCTGTTTCTTGAGTTCTGCCATCTCAGCAGGTGCCATCCTATACGGTGTCTGGGCTATAGGTTTTGTATCTGGGATCAAACTGATTTCAAAATCAATTTCCCGAGGCGGTGGTATACCTGGAAGTTCTTTAGGAAACACATCCTTGAATTCCCTGACTATAGGAACTTCAGCAGGGTTGGGACCTTCTTTGGTAACATCTACTACATGTGCCAGGAATACACAACATCCTTGCCTCATCAGCTTGTTAGCAACCATAGCTGATACTAGATAGGTGGGCAGAATCTTTCTCTCTCCTTGAAAGATCCATGTGCTGCTATCATCAGCAAACACAGCCTGTTTGGATTCACAATCCAAGACAACCCTATACCTTTCCAAGGTATCCATCCCAAGAATTATATCAAATCCTTGCATATCAAGTGGTATAAGGTCCACTTGTATGCGATGATCAGAAAAGAAGAGGATGAAGGGAGAGCATACCTCCGGCAAAACGGCAGTCCCACTCAACAGAGTCTCCAAAAACAAGCTATCTGCCCTATGACTAATTGTCATATTACAGTTACAAATCACTCTCCGAGTGACAAAGGAGTGTGTAGCACCCGGATCAATCAGAACAGATACAACATAGGATTTAGACATATCTAAATATAAAAGTTCCATCTGACCTGCCACTCCCCGTGGATTGACCACTGCATCTGGTAGATTCATAGCATAAAACCTCGTTGTCGCCTGGTGTTGAGGTGGTGCTAATGATCCAGCTTGAGACGCTTGCCCACGTCCTCGAGCTGCTCCTTGAGATTGCCTTCTCTGTGATCCATATTGACTCTGTCTCGGAGGCTGTGTCACACTGACAGGCCTAGATCGGCAGTCGTTCATCAAATGTCCCACCTTCCCACAGTTGTAACAGCTCCTCTCCAGTTGTTGTGGTCTGGGTGGTCCTGTGACTGACATTGATGCTGAACTACGAGTCTCCTGTAGTGGTAGGCTTCGTCCCCTGCCTCTAGTCGGTGTCCACTGTGTCTGAGCACTAGATCTGGGTGGTGGAGGTGTAGGTGCAGAGAATTTAGGCTTCTTAAAGTCTCTAGATGAAGAACCCTGGAACTGCGGATATCTTTTATGGGTTTGTCTCTTCTCGCCTATGGATTTCTCTATCCTTCGGACTGACTCAACGAAGGTAGCAAACCTCTCCCGATTCTCTAGGGCAGACACGGGAGTAGTCAAGTCGGCGTTTAAACCCTTCTCGAACCTTCTGATTCTTTCTTCTTCTGTGGCAGCCATGTGCGGACAAAACCGCAATAACTCCATAAACTTAGCTTCATACTCGCTAATGTTCATCATGCCTTGCCTCAATCTCTCAAATTGAGAGATCTTCTCGTCTAGGAAGGTCTTTGGAAAATATATGCGGACAAATTCCCGACGGAAGTCTTCCCACGAGATCTCTATTCCAGACCTCTTTTGTTCTTCCATGGTCCACCAGTGACCAGCACTACCTTTGAGAAGATAGACAGCATGTCTAACCTTCTCACCTTCTGGGATGTTGATGATTCTAAAAGTTTTCTCCAACTCGGTTAACCACAGATCGGCATCTGCAGGATCAGCTGTTCCAAAATATTCAGTTGCTCTGACACGACGAAGTCGCTCGAACGTCTTACCGATACCTTTTCCTTCAGGCTGGGCAGGTGCCCTAGGTGCAGGCATGGGCATCATGTCGGTGATGTGTGTCATAGCAGTCATAAACTGCCCGAACATAGTTTGAACAACTGGGTTTCCCATGTCAGCTGGGTCAAACTGAGGTGGTTCTCTGGGTGGCTCAGCTACAGGTTGTTCTATTTCTAGGTTCCTTACACCTTCTCGAGGCGCAGCAACACTACTTTCGGCCTCGTACTCCTCCTGTGGTGCAGACATCCTTAATTATCTTCTTCTCTTGAGGAGCAGAAGACTCTATTAGATAAGAAAGAAGTACTAAGGATAGACTTGACACTCTAAGTCCTATGTCTCTGTAGACTCAGCGAACCTAGAGCTCTGATACCACTTAATTGTGGGCTCTGATCTCCAAAACCCGAGATAAACACGATTAAACTCAGCGGAAGCGATTCGATTAACAACGGAATACGAAAATCACCAGAAATTTAAAACTTTTTGAGACAAGATCTTGAAATCATGAAACTCCTTTTATAAGAAACAAGGTAAACAGATTTCATCTCTGTTAGATCACTTCATGAGTGATTATATACAGCCAGATACAAAATCTCAAGATTTAAAACCCAAAATCTCAGACCAAAAGACTCCAAGGACCTGAGAGTACAGAGACGACTTAAGACCATCTAACTACATGACTCAGCAGTCAGTATCTCCACCTGAGATTCACTGCTGCTCCTGGTGCTGCTGCTCCTGGTGCTGCTACTGCTGGTATTGGTCAAATGAAGATTAATTCCTTCGTCCTCGACGACCACCTAAAAAGTTGAAATCTACGGGGTGAGACAATTTTAAATAATTGTCCCAGCGAGAGTTATAACTCTCCGCCAGAAGCTTTATTATAGCAACCAAGAATAACATAGGCAATAAAAGTTCTAAGGTTATCAGCAGCAGATTGTTATCAATTAGAACAACAACATTTAAGGAATATGAAAAACATGTATACTAAGTAATGTATCATCAACCAATGTATTTCGTGGTTCAACCTAAGCAGATATACTACGCGGTTGATTATGTTTTACAAACATCATTATGCCCTGCGGAGATGAGGTATACCGCTCATACTCCAACGGATCACTATTAAGTCGCATTGGTATCATACATAGGTCATCAAAAGAGCCAGATTCTTATGACCTCATCTACCTCAGTCAGTATGAGGATCAACATGTAAGACATCTAATGTCTCTGCTACTATAGCTTACCAGGGTATTCTGGTACTTCGCTATTAGAGTCACAGTGGCATTCTGTACTCTCTTCACCATCGAAAGATTTCTTGTTTATCTCTCATCGATGCGGTATAAAAGAGTTCCACGGGAGATTAGAATTACATCACCCTGGCATAAACACATAGTGAAAGGGTTGATGGATTTAAGATACATCTACATCAATTCATTCACAAGGATGTAAGGTTTTACACATCCATATACCCCACATACTCAAAAGTATGTGCTCCAGGAGTTCCCTTAGGAAAACCTGTTTCACCATCATTTGGTCTCTGACAATGATGGATCTATGATCAGGGCTCTACATGGAATAATTATACTTGATTAGTTAGGTACATTTCAATATTCTTTTAATATCATACAGGTTCTCAAACATCAATCATTAGAGCAGCAGCTATGAAAGTAGAATACTAAATGTAACAAGCCTAACTCTCTTCAATTATCATTTCTCAATATTCTCATCACAAGTCATCTCTTAAAGCATGACCTTGATGGTATTCATGGCTCTCGCAGCCTATCAATCTCATAAGATGTTATTAACCTGGCATTAGGATAATTCACTTATTCATAAAGCTAACAACATGCTTTCAATGAATATAGTATCATCATCCATACCTGGATATGATCATCCTCATAAAGGAACCTGCATGATTAAATCAACTGATAACAATAAATAACTCATTTAAAGAAGTTGTATCTCCCTACTCGTACAAGAGCTAAGTTTCCCTGATTTTTCATCAATTAGGGTTTACTATTCATAATACATGTCATCACCCTAGAATTAGGGTTTACTATTCACAATACATGTCATCACCCTAGAATTAGAGTTTACTATTCACCTATTGGTGAATTGATCTCTTAACATCACTATGTATGAGCAACATCATCATTAAAGTCCTCAGATAAGATTAAGATTCATCAATTATCATATTTAGGGTTTCCATGATCTCATCTGGTGGATCATACCCTAATCATGCACATTCATGTATATTGAAGGTATTTTACTTGAGTTTCCATCATAATTGGTACTTTCTCTCTCCTCTTACTAGTAGATGGTGATTACACCACTCTAGATTTGGTTAGATTAAGTCCTCTTTGATTAACATAGACCAAATCACCACTATTGAGTGATTAGGGTTGGTTAGGACAAAGTACCACTCAATTGAACCTTTCAAGGGCATTTTGGTAAATTACTCTTTGATCATCATCATGGGTCACTTCATTAGTCACTTAGTTCCTTAATGTCTTAAGTTACCATTATGGTTTAGATTGGATCATTATTGAACCAATTATACCTTCAAGTGGTTAAGTATAATCATCCTTGAAAGTCTTCAATTAGGTTAGGGTTTAACCTTCAACCTTCAACCCATTTGAACCTTAAACGGGTGTGAACCTTCTTGACCTTAAACGGTTGTGGACCCATTTGAGTCCAAACGGGTGTGGACCTTCTTGACCTTAAACGGTTGTGGACCCATTTGAGTCCAAACGAGTGTGGACCCGTTTGGACCTAAACGAGTGTGAACCCGTTTGGACCTAAACGAGTGTGAACCCGTTTGGGCTTAAACGAGTGTGAACTCGTTTGGGTATAAACAAGTGTGGACTCGTTTGGGTCTAAACGAGTGTGGACTCATTTGGGTCTAAACGAGTGTGGACTCGTTTGGGTCTAAAAGAGTGTGGACTCGTTTGGGTCTAAACCGCATGAACATGAAAGGTGATACAAAGGTCATGATTGAAAAGGATTTCTTAAGTTGAAGCCTTCAATTGGCCCAAGCCATGTTAACCACTTACAAATTGAGTCAAATAGGATGAGCCTCAATCAATTGGGCACCAATTTGACCTTCAATTGAAAGCCAATTATGGTTAAGTCTAACTCAATTAAGGTTTCCAATCGGCTACTCATCAATTTTCAACAATGTGAATCAAAACAAGGTTGAACCTATCAATTGAACTCCAATTGGGCCCAAACTTGGCCCAAACGGTCTTGAGATCGTTTGGATGATCTCTAAACGGTCTTGAGACGGTTTGCCCAAAGTTTGACCAAAAATTAAGTTGATTTGATAAGGGTTGAGTCCTAATTAAATTACAAAACAGCACTTTTCATCAATTTATCAATATCTTGTGATTGGACCCTCAAACCATCACATTTCTTTAACCCTAGACCTTCAAACGGTCTTGGGGTATCACTAAACGAGTGTGAGATCGTTTCAATGAACCCCCGAACGGGTTTGAACTCGTTTGGGTCCTTCAACCCAACACTCATCAAAATCTATATGAAAATCAGCAAATTTAACCCGATTAGGGTTAGGGTGTTGAAATGCCTTCAACTCTTAATTGGTTAGGAATTAGATCATGATTCTTGGTAGAAATGAAATTCAATATATTATGAACGGGAATCCCAAACGGTCAATGCTTGGTCAACTCCTTCAAACGGGTTGGAACCCATTTTCCCAAAGATTCAAGTTAATCAGTTTAGAAAACAGCACTTAATTCAATTTGATTGCCTAATTGATTGACCTTCAATCTACGATTCCTTTGGAGTTAACCCCTAAAATTTGGTGGGTCATTAGCCTACATAATTGTGAACAGAAATCCCAAACGGTCAATGCTTGGTCAACGCCCTCAAATGGGTTGGAACCCGTTTGGCCAAACTGACCTATTGAACCCGTTTGGATTGAAACGAGTGTGAGATCGTTTGACCTATTGGTCCAAGATCGTTTAATAAATTTGGATAAGGACCAACATAGGTATTAACACCCCTTGTCTTTAACCTTGAAACCAAGGTATGTTCTTCATGAAAAAGCTTGCAAGGGTGCAAAGAAGGATGGGGAAGAAGAAGAACTAACTATTATTTGCACGAATAAAAGTATGCATAACAAAGCAAAAGGTTTAGAATTATAAAACCCGCCTTAAGGTCGTTCCTTGAGCTCCAAGCTTCCAAGATTCACGTCTTTAATGGTTTCTTGAGCTCCAAGGTCGGCCAAGGGTTTTTCTCCAAGGAAAGGTTGGGAAAAGATGGCTAGAACAAGAAAGCTAAGTGAATTATCCACAAAACCAACCTTAAAAGATGAATTCATGCAAGAATCCGAGCTTGAGGATGGTTCTTCTCACCTTAGCTCCTAGTTGATCATCTCCTGAGCTCCAGAGCTCAGCCTTGGTCGTTTTGAGAAAGAAGAGAAGTGAAGAGAATGAGGAATCGTTTACTTGGTTTGCTAGGAAAATGACTTATATACCTTAAGGCCATTTTGCACCATAAGGACCTCTAAAGCATGGGATTCTCATCTAAGTCCCTCCTTATTTCTAAGGCACGTCCAAGCCATCTAAACTTAAGCAAAGTTCATCACTATTCAAGATCTAAGGGTAGAAAAGATCAACCTTCAACTAGGGTATACACATGAAGGTCCTCTTACACATACATGGTGAATTTTATGCACAAGATCATTTTTTCTTATCTATTTATTCATTGATGTGTCCCTTTCATCATTTCTACTCTAAATGATGACAAGAGTCATAAGAGATGTTCTAGATGATGTATTTTGCAAGTTAACCCCTTTAATTGGGTAATTTGCACATAGGTCCCTATATTACCAAACAATTCTACAATCATTGTTTAAAAAAAAAATGAAAAAGAATATATGTTCCTTAGGAACTTAATTACATGCCAAAAGATAAGCACAAGTATTTTATTACACATTTAGGCAAAACACCTAGGGTTAGTTCATAACCCAGGTCAGGGATGTTACAATCATAGTATTCCCTGCAAGATCATCATTATCTTTGCATGCCTTATAACAAGGATCAACAACATCACTTACATATAAAGATCATCACAATATTGCATTAATGAGCTAGGAGATATTCATAAACAATCATAACATGTTTATATTAACATTAAGAACATTCCTTTATTACATCAACATGCAAGAAATCTAGATATGATTAACCCTCATCATATTCATAATGCACATGTTTTGCATAAGCAAGTATCAACCATGTGGCTATGACAACCACCAATTAAGACATTAAGGTTATGATCATGTTAAGGAGGTTATTTCACCATCATGCCATCATATAAGAATGTTAAACATGAATACCCATCTTTATTTGTTTGCATTAGAGTTAGGTTCAACAAGATAAATTATATTAATGTTACTAATCATCACTTATACCCAAACCCTAACTCACGACATCCCCATTGGATCATGGATGCATAAGGTGAAGCATCACCATCACATTCCATACTATTCTCAAGTATGAACCCACACATAAATCAAGGTGTAACCATTGGGTTATAGCATACTAGGGTTTCAACAACATTAACATAGTACTTTATGATTGTATTAGTCATTCAAGGACTATTCATACCCAATTACCATCATTTAGTTATATTAAATCTAGGTATAACAAGCTATACCTCATTAGGGTTACATATCAGCACAACATGATTATAATCCCTTCTATTCATATGAGTGAATAGGTAAGACTACCTTATTAAGGGTAACCCTCCATTTGTTCCATCATCATTCAACCCATATTACCATACCACAATGTCACCCAGAACCATTAGATGTTTAAAAGGTAAGACCATTGGTTTTTTACATAAGTAAAAACCTTGGATAAACCACCTATGAAGTCCTTGATTTGTTCTCTATAAAGATTCACCATCTGACCCTAGACATCCCTTGATTAACAACACACAAAAAGTTCCATTGAGAGTAGGGTAAAACCCACAATCGAATGTTCATTTAAAATACGCCATCCATTGTCAACAGGTAAGCTCCTTAATTTGATCATATAAATGAAACCATCTAAATCACATTATTAGGACCAACATATTAAATTATCCATCATTCCACTTTATTGGAGGAATAAATATTATATCTTGACCATTCGGTCAAGTTCATATGTTAAAACCATCAATTACAGTATAGGTCCGACCATTGCATCAAGTTACCCAAAAAACCATTGGTCTAAGGCTTAATTGATGCTACAACTATATGATTAACTCACCATAGGTTTTGGAGACCTGATCCACCATCATTAGTGACCATTAAGTGACCATAGGTTGTTAGATCAGCACTATATTCATTAATCAACATCAAATATCAAACTAATATCACCATTGATTGATAACATCATTAGGGTACTTAGTTGTTAATCACTAGGCTTCTAATTAGGCCAAAACATGACCGAAGGGGTGAACGTCAGTTGATACCCTTGGTTACAATCATCAATTGTCATGAAGACAACACCATAGGGTTATTGCAATGGTACCATCATCGGGTCATGGGTTTATAGAAGAAATCAGCTTAAAACCCTAAAATTGACCATTGGTTGATAGGTGCTTAGCACCATAGGTTGTCAAACCAACTTGATCCAAGTCATAGTATACCTTAGAAATATTGTACACATGATAACAGGTTCATCTATAACTGAAATCAGAATAGGGAACATTATAAAAATTGAAATCTAAGTCATGCAGAGCTTTTTAGTGCATGGATCATCATTTTCAAGCAAGAACATGATCAAGAAAGCTTATGGTAAGAAATAAACATGGATAAAGTTATAAAACTTGCCTCTATAACTGAAATCAGAATAGGGAACATTATAAAAATTGAAATATAAGTCAAGCAAAGCTTTTTAGTGCATGGATCATCATTTCCAAGCAAGAACATGATCAAGAAAGCTTATGGTAAGCAATAAACATGGAGCAAGTTAGAAAACTTGACTCTAATGAGAAGATGAAACCTCAAACATAAGAAATATCAAGTAGGTAGGGTAGAAAATTCAAGCATAAGCTATGAACTCATCCATCTAGCACCTTTCTTCATCAAATGAGCAAACCCTAAGCATAAGGAGCAAGAAAGGTAGGGTTTCAGAACTTTAGAGCAATTTCTACCATGGAATAGAAAGGTTCCAACCTGTAGGAAGGTCTAAGGAAGGAGAAGAACAAGATAAATGGAGAAGGAAGGAAGAAAATAACTTACCTTGGTCGAAATCCCTAGAAGATGACCTTGGAAACCCTAGGTAGGGCTAGATGGAGCTCTAGGAGACCTTCTTCTCCAAAAAGAGGTTGTATTCTACCGTAGAGCACTTGGTTCCATAGAAAAATAGATTGGAGTCATTGGTACAAGTTAGAGAAAAGAGAAAGCAAGCATATATTCGTACTTGAGAAAGGAAGAGGTAAATATAGCCCATGGATAAGGATGGAAGCAAGCATGAGGTGTAAAAGTCGCTTCAACATGGGTCTATTTCCTTAAACTATTAAGAATATATAAGCACACACACAAGCAGATCCCCCACCATCCTTATAGAGATGATTAGATTTCCTTTTTCGAGTATCCCAGCCAATCACATAATCCGTTAGTTGATAGCTACTAAGGTGGCTCATCCGTGAAGGGGTAAACCCTAAAATACCCTTAGAGAAAACACCTTCAAACCAAGGATTAAATAAGTGTCCCATGGATAAAAAAGCTCAAGAATGATGAGAGAATATCCAAGGAACATAATGCAAGTGATAAATTGCAAATAAAACCTCTCAATTGGGTAAATTGCATAAAAGACCAAAATGTGCATAAAATTGCATAACTTGCTCAAACAGTCTCCAAATTGGACCAAATTTGAATCTTAAGGTTATATTATGATTTCAAAGCATATAACAATGTTTGATTAGAGTTCTAAGCATTAAATTATGGTAATTAAGCTTATTCAACTCATTAAGCAAGTTCATGGGCCTTACAGTAGGTGACATATATGTACTATGTATTTAGATGAACAATCATTCATAAATAAGGATATTCAATTACACAAATTTCTATATTCAATTATATACCAATTCATGGCATAACTAAATACCCTAAATTTTAGTATGTTCTTATAACCTCTACAATTACTTTTTTTTGTAGACTATAATCTCTTCCTGTAGTGTCCCAACACCTCTGCAATTACTTTAGATATCCTCTTTTAGATGATATGTATGCATTTATAATATGATTTTATCATCTGAAATTTAGCACAACAGAGAAATAATCCACTTTAAATCATATTGCAAAAGCTATAACTGAAAGGCAGATTGGGGTTTATTGTCACATACAAGAGAATTGAAGATTTATGGTGGATTTAATCCAAGTTCATGGAATCTACTCTTTAAAGGAAGTACTCACTCACCCTAAGGTGTGAAAACACCTTAAAAGCACAACCCATCTCTGAAATTCTTGAATCCATGTCAAAACCCTAGGAAATCACATGTTTCTTCTTCCTTTCAACTCAAAAATCCTAGGAATGTAGATTTACAAAGAAAGAGTTAGAAAAGGTGAAGATTTGATGTCATTTTGAACTAAATCAGAGGAGGCGAGGAATCTTTATGTGTCAGAGAAGATTCACCATGAAAGGCTATGGAAAGAACCTAAACATACTTGATTTCATCATTTCTCAGGTAGTACAACCCTAGGTCAACATATCCACCACTTTCTTCTCTCAAAACCCTAGCTCTCCCCTCTCTCTAGAATTTTTTTCCTCTGAAATGGATCATAAAATATGAGAGCTCCTTGGGTGATAGATTCCTCATATAAAGCAATTAAGGTGCTTGGGTAATTTGTAGACTGACCCCTCACTATACTTTCTCTTATTTTAGTATATTTTTCTATCATAGAAAAGTTATTTTAATTTGTTAATTTCAGAGGTCAAACATCCTCCAAAATATGAAAATTTTAAATGTTTTCCGTTGTTGAGTTTCAAAGCTCCTGTAAAACTTTAAGATTATTTGAAGTTACCAATAAATAATCAAAAATTAAATGCAATGCTGATAAATAATAGTTTGCAGCATGGTCGGTCGAAGTATTGTTCAATGTAGAACTACATTCAAAGAACATCGAAATATACTGAATTTATTCACTAACATGCATGATTGAGTTATCCATATCATATCCAAATTTTAAAGTAAATCCAAGTTGTATAAAAAATATGAAAAAATCATTTTCCACACTACTATCTTGATGAAATTTCTAATTCATGTACTATCAAAACCCTAATTTTGGTGATTAGGAATTACACTTCTCAAACCCTAATCCTTCAAACTAAAATCATGACAAAAGTTCATTCTTAGGTTTGAAAAATCACAATTGGTCTAACATCATTAATCAGGTTTAAATGACGTTCAATCTAATCAAACATGTAATCGTTTAAGTAAACTCAAGTTTACCAATTAAGCACACATGCGGTCATAACACTATTTACTTCTGATTTTTTCTATAATAAATGGTGACAACTTCTATTTGAGTAGCTAACATTTCTTAAAAACAGATAGCAAAGATGTTAATATTTTTTTATCAATCTTAATGTTTATTCAAATACAATTCATGTACTAAGCACATATTTTTATCTAGTATAATATAATATTTAACATATTTAAAAGATATACATATCTCCTCATTTATATATATTTTTATTTTTTTTGGCTTCTAAGTGGACAAATGTTGATATTTTGATAGTATCTAGGTGTCTCAATTAGCAGCCATGTTATATAATCCAAATCCACATCACAAGTAGTATTTATCAACATAGTAGTAACTAAGTTAACCATTATGAATTGGCTAATGAATAAGACCGATACTTCAATATTTGTAAGGAAACATTACATATACTTATGTTCATTGAAGGGAAAATGTGAGGATTCCACTTGACTCTTAATGATTATAGTGAAAACCAAATGGCTTTCCCAAACACCCTTTTTTCTTCCTTTCATAATGTCAATTATTTTTATAAAATCCTTACTAGATATATTAATTAGCTAATCATAAGAACGTGAAAATCTAGAGTACAAGGTAAACTAGTTGGTGAATTAACACCATATGTGGAACCCTATACGTTGATAACTAAGAGGAAGGTGAGGGGGCATCGTACCATGGTCCCATAATACTTCAGAAAGGGAGAGCTCCACAAGTACTCCTGATATGTTTGTAGTAGTAAGAATAAAAACTTAGTTAAATTACTACCTATGAGCTTGTTTTTAGATTTTGATATACATGAAGCCACAACCTTCATTAGTGTGGATGATGGATCAGGGACAGTTGGTCAGAGCCATAGGTGTGCGACTTTGTCTGGAGAAAATATACACATAAGGTTAATAAGTAAAAATTCTAAGATAGATAATGTGAGGTACATTGCATATATTTTAAAAAAGCCTTTGTTTTCTTTCTAACAATGTATGCCATAAGTAAAGAGACAATGAGTTACTTAGGTCTTATTAATGTTTAGAAGGTAGGTAAGAAAAGTAACTGTATTGATGTAGTTATCATCTGGAAAAAAAATATCTAGAGGTATGTTGATGATACCATAAAAGCCCAAGTATATGAGAAAAAGGACATGTAAAGAAGGTATGAGCTAGATTTTCTATACAAGCCCACATAGCATACATGAAAACATACCTTGGAAGGATTTTTGTATAAGTTGTCACTTAGGGGAAGTTTATTAGGGCCAAGGCGCAAATAATTTGTAAAGTATTAGGTTATGTGTTAATGCGCCTAAAAATCCTTGTGACAGGGGTCATGCAGCCTTCGAAAAACAAGAGATGATAGGTGTTGCATATAGAAACGGATGACATCAACGCCATGCGATTACAGATTTGTTGTATGGGGCACAAATTAGGTTAACTGAATTGCTAAAAGAAGTAGATGCAGGATTCTTCTTTCGAAAAACCTTTAAAAGCATGGGATTTGTTGCTATGAGTATGACCTGAAGCTAATTTAATGAAAACATTTGAATTAAAAAGGGGGTATGATTCAATAGTGAAACTAGCACCGTCCATGAATCGAACCAAAACAATGCGGAAATAAGTCGTGGATCGGATAAGGTCAATTGTATTCTCGGAACTACCAAGTCCAGATTTCATTATCTCAATTTACATCTCAACAAAAGTTGGCGTTCTCACTCTATAGCCCCCTTGAATCATCCACATTATCGGTATTGTATTCCACTGACTATGTTTAAGGAAATATGGTTCGGCAAACGACTCTAATCAATTCTAAAATCGTCGTCAAAACTTAACATCAACTTATCTGGTGTGCTACCTTCAGGCTCACATCTTCTATATCCGGGAGAATGTGTCTGGTACATCCCAACCGTCCACTTTGTTATGGGGCATACAAGTCAAGAAATCAGATGTTACAGGACAGAAGTTGGGATAAAAATTAGATACAAAAGATTTAGACATACTACCATCAATTCCTAAACTAATAATAATGCTACACGAATAAGAAATTGAATCAGAAATGAAACCTTTTTGTCCTCACGTACGCATTACTTTCCTCCTCTATTTTGTCGTTATGCATATGTAGGGACAAAAAATCCCATTTTTTATCTCATTTCTTGTTCAACAAACCCCTTAAACTAACACTTGAATACACAGGACAACAGGGGTCCATGCCAAGTGCCCTTACGTGAATTAAAGGCATCGATACTGACAAAGGCAACACAGCATGCATGTACGGGAGCCACATGTCATCTTTTGTTGGAGTCTGACGAAGGCCCAACGAGGGAGGAGGACGGAATCCAACTTGTTCTTGTACGGTGTATCAGATGCAAGATAGTTTAAAACTATTGGAAAGGTGTCATGTTCGTTCTGCATGATTACGCAGCATGCTTACGGTAGCTCATTGTCATAAATAATCCAACTCAAACCTCCTACTAAATCCAGGTTCACTGAGAATAAAACGGATCTAGTGAAGTATCGTCCGAGGATAATCTAGTGATTTGAGGACGTTTAGCTAATCAATAAGGATGGAGAGAGATTGCAGAAAGGTTCGCATTCAACCACTTTAAGAAAAGGGTCATGAACACTGGTCGATAATGCTCACTTCCAAGAGAGTGGGTGGAATATATATTAAACCAGATAACGTATTTATAATTGTTGAGTGAGAAAGGTTGGGATTCCACTTGTCCCCTCATGATGGTTGCGGTTGGTTTTCTAATTTATGTCATGTCACAAAGCTAGCTAACGTTACCTATATACCTTTTGCTTTGATGGAAACCTCTCTTAAGTCTGCCCTTTCCGCCCTTCATTCATTAAAATGTTAAGTAAAAACAAATAATCAAGGGTTACTGCTTAACAGTAGTGGTTGTTTTACAGTGGTTGACGTATACGTATCAGGGACGACGCTACGGCACAGTGGTTTACTTTGCCTTTGGACGTTGTCTCGCAGCGTGTAGGTACCCTGCAGTACAACCAAATTAGCAATTCATAAGTTTAGGCAGCGAATTGCCCTACAATCTCAATTATTCAAGCGATAATCCAATTAGAGATTCATTGCATGGTACGTTACTGTTGTTAAGGAAACTTGTTGCATGCTAGGAACATTATAGGTGGTTCCAGACGGATTGAATAAAGGAGTCTGTTGTGGACTTTTTTTGGGAGTCAAGTCATTTTCAACAACAAAACAAAGGGACATCTAAACTAAATAATATATTTTATTTGCTATGTCTCTTGTTTAGAGGTGGAGGATGATTTGAGTTTTATTTTGAGTTCCTAAATAAATACAAACGCCATATAGGATATGCTTTCACCAGGGGCTGCTGCAGCTCTTCTTCTATGGCCCAATGAAACATCTGACCTTGCGTTCGCGATTACTGCGACTACTGCATGTAATTCAGGAGAATCGTCTAATATTGTCTTTTGTGCACATCTTCTGCGCTCGGCACTGTGTCCCCCTAAAATGCTGAGCATACGTGCTTTGATAGGCCCCATAACTCAAGAATTATGATTTGTTGGGCACAGAGGCAGAGACAGAATTTGCACAGAGAAGATGATATCTCAGAATTACATGCTTGTACATCCAATGGTGGATCCAAAAACTGAAATCATGGGGTGCGGAACTGGACGAGTCGTTATTAAAGTTGTAGATATTTGTCATATTAATGCTTTAATTAAATTATGTATTGAGTAAATAAAGAATATCTTCATGCTGTAAGTAATGATGATCTGTGACTGCATTATTCGCCAATTTATGATCAGACCATAGTCTGCATTTAGAAGAACAACGGGTATGAGCAAATCAAGAAATGAAATTAAAACGGCAATTTGCCAATTGTGATGATTTAAAGAATAGATATAATGAAACGATCCACTAAATGCAAGGAGAAAATTGAGCTAAATTCTTCTTTTTAAAACGCTGCAATGTCAATTCCTTTTGATATCGGATGAAAACACTTCTCACCTACATATCATGCCATGAAGTAGTTCAATCACATCCCGTATCTTACTACCCAATTCTTTCCAAATGATTACCATTGCTAAAATAGTTCTTTTAATTGGCGTTGCCACCACAATTTTCAATTCCATTGAAGACAATTAATGTTGAAGAAATAGGTTAATCTTTAGACAAGTATTGATTAAAATATTATGGGCATCAATCCATAAGATAGTCCTCATTCACAAAGAAGGATATGCAGACTGCCTCAAAATTTTCTCTGAAGGTTGCAATAAATTTTTCACCGTTGAACAACAAAACCTGAATATCTTTATAAACGTAAAGAGATTCATTTTTTTAGGATTCTATCAATGTTGTAAGTATATTTTTATTAAGATAACGAGATTGTTAATGACCAAGGGTTTACACAACAATTGTATGTCTTTGGAAGACGAAATAACCAAAATAGATTCATGAATGTGTATTTTCAATTAATTAGATAGGTTTATAGGTTGTTAATCTCCTATTGCAAGGTGTATTGTCATTTATGGTTTTGCTTAGCACTCAACTTCGGTTGGGAAGTTGTATAATGTGGTTTACAAAGTGAATGGCTTCAGATGAAAATTCCCATCAAAATATAGATGGCATCACATCTTTGACCAGAAAAAATAAGTCAAATACAATAATGATAATTGTATGTTGTGCATTTTTCTTGCCCTTTAGAAGAAAAATATATTAATTTGGAAGAGGTTTTTGTGAGTTGTGCTTGTATGTAAAATGAATTTTTGATGAATTTATATGTGAAAATGATGAAATAATGTGGATAATTACATGTCTCTATGAATGAGTGGAAAATTATATCTTATGATGTGCTATTGTTATAAAATGATATTGGAAAATATGATATTGATGTTGAAACTACTGAATAAGGACAACTTCATATAAATTACTTTATCAAATGTGAAAAGATTTAACTATTGTAGGTTTTATCATGGTAGGGAGCACAATTTTTGTAAGCTGAGGAAATAGATACAATAAAGTTAAAGAGTAACATTATAATGCATATCTAAGGAAGAAGAGATAATCTAAATAGTTTCATGAGGGTGTATTTTTAGTTAAGAAGATAGACTTATAGGACATCAATCATATATTTTTTTTATGGTTTTCCTCTAGCATTCAACTTCGATTGGGAAGTTATATAATTTGATCCTCCTAGTGAGTGACTTAAGATGGCCATTCAAATATAAACATGCAACATATCACATCAATAGCCAGTAGAAATATGTCAATAGAAAATGCAGACAAACCATGCGGCATGTACATTTTTTGACCTTTATAATTTTTTACGTATTTGGAAGATGGTCATATACATTGTTAATTATGATTGGAAAAAGTTATATTTATACAAAAATTTAGGTGATTTTGTTAGTCAATTATAAGAACATATTGTTCATTATCTCATATATATTTGTTTGAATTGTAACTTCAGAGGTAAATAATGATTCATTATTTGATTCTCTTTCCTGAATCCATCTAACCTTGCATCTTTTCTTATCCGAATATTTCTTGGTTAAGCATGACTTTTAAGTCAATTTTAACATTTATTGATTATTTCACAGATTGATACTATCTAGATATTCTCTCCTTCTTATTCATTCCTATTTTTATCTAAGTTCAAGAGTTCCATGTCTCATGCTACTATTGGTGCAAGAATGATAGTTCTAACTTTTGAATTCCTTATGAAATTTAGCTAATTGCTTGAGAATGATGAAAAAATAATCCATGTACGGAAGGCTTTTTATGATGTATGCACAAAAGTCACATTTCAAAATTTAGTTCTAGTATGACTTTGATGATAATCTAAGCATTATTTTATACCATTTTGAAAACTTTCAAATAGTTAGAGAGTACTAGTTAGTGTTTTACTATTTTGAAATGAATAATGCAACCATTTGATGATGTTTAACTTAGATACTTATAATCTATTTTGAATTGTAGGTTCAGTAGGATAAATTGCCAAAGAGTTGATGGATCAACAATGCCAATTTTCTCAGCACAACTAATCTGTATAGTAGTTCCCAAATCCTCCTAGATTTAATGCAGTAAATGTCCTATTGATTCTATCAACATAATTTCTCATACAACATGCCCATAGCAAAATCCATCTCTATGCATCAAAAACCACGTCCTTGCTATTGATGTAGGCTTTTTGTATAACATATCACCTTCCATAATAATGGCATACACATATGAGGGTTCTAAAACCCAAACCAAATTTAGCCAACCAATACTAGGGTTAGAAATGCTTTCAAATATATATTGGTATTTTTGAATTTATATGTGTATCAATCACTTTCAGCTCGAGAGTGAAAACTTGTAAATTCCAACGATAAAAATAGGATTAATCATGAAGATCATGTATGTGCAACCTTTATTTAAATTTGGGCATTCATATCATAATGAAACCAATTTACCTATAAAGAGGTCTCTCCTTTCTATTACTTCTTGTTTCTATCTAAATAAAAGTTGGATGTCTTTTGAATTGCAACTAACTAAATTTTTTTGAGACCATCAATATTCCAATTCTATTTTGTAACCTCTCCTGCAATGTAATTTAATTATATGGTTGTTTGATTACTAGACATAGGTCTTTACACCCTATTATGCATGTTGGTATTATATTAAGTTCACTATTATATGCTTATGCATTGACATACATGTTTTTCCATTCAATGTGTGTTAACTTTAATATAAATATGGTCATGTTATTTCTTCTATGATGTGACATGTCACATATCCCTATTTGAGGGCAATCATCTAATGGTGGCATGTCCCTACCATAGCTACCTTTAGTCTATTTTATCTGAATGTATTTGTATTACTTTGTGAAATTATGAAATGATTAATGGAAATACTTTTTATCCTCTCTTATTTCTTTTATGGACTAATTCCCCATTCTCTTATTTAACTTCAATTGAGGTTGCCTACATGTTGATGGTTCCATATTGCATGGGAGTTGCCATATTTTGTACTTACATACCATGTAATGACCAAATAGTTTATTTATACACCTACTCAGTATTTTGTGACACATAACTTTTCTATAATCCTCCTTTCTTAGGTGATGATACTAAGCCAACCAAACATAGGTGTTTCATTGGATGAAAATGTAGGAGAATCTTTTACCAAGAATTTGAACTCGAGGGTAGCTTGGGATAGCTAGGTTTTCATATACTTGTTTGTTTTATTACATATACCTCTATCCTTATAATAACACCTGTAACATATCGAATCCTGGATATTTTGTCTTTTGACCCTCTTTCCCATCTTTTCCTTTCATTTCTATCCTCTTTGGGCCTTCTATTTAATTTGTTGAGAATGTAATAGTTTAGTGAATATTTGTTCACCTTTTATGCTAATAAAGGGGTTTAATGCACAAATACCTATGTAGAAATCTAAGTAATGGGCCTGATAAGAAATTATCCAATTAAGTATTAAAATTAATAATATAATTCGTGCTAGAATTTTCTAGGACTATTTAGAATATTAAAAAGAAAAGAAATCCCAAAATATGCATAAAGGGGATGATAAATGTAATAATTGGAGATAATATGGGATATATTGGATAAAAGGTGATAATATGAAACATATGGCTAAAAAATCACAAATAGAAAA
Source organism: Alisma plantago-aquatica (assembly GCA_963693085.1). NCBI lineage: Eukaryota > Viridiplantae > Streptophyta > Magnoliopsida > Alismatales > Alismataceae > Alisma > Alisma plantago-aquatica. The sequence continues at coordinate 838,865,276 of OY856412.1, read as the reverse complement.
CCCATGAGATAATTTGATATGCAATTTCATTTTCTTGAACCAAAAGTTAGATAAGGGCCAAGTATCACCCTATTTGGAAAGTATATATAAGTCTTTATTAAAGAAAAATAGGAAACACGCCAAGAAAGAGAAATAAAATACTTAATGTCCTCAAATTTGAAAACTAATTCCAAATTCATAATCTAGATATGAAAATAATCCTTTGGGAAAATTTTCAAATAATTTGGATGATAATTGGATAATGTGAAAAAGTAGGAGAGAGAAAGTGTGTAGAACCTTCATTTTGATCATTGTTTAATTAAATGGAAATAACATAATTAATTAATGGAAAAATAGTATCTAAGACATTAATTGGGACATGTGGGTGAAATTTCATCATATTTGGATAATCTTAGGGTCATAAATGAAGGAAAAAAGAGAAAATGATTTTTGAATTATTTAACCCATTAAAAGTACCCAAAAGGCAAAACTAATTCCATATTCGGATTCTACACTTTGATAATAGCCAGGGCAAATTTGGGGAATCTTATAACCATTAATGAAAAAGGAAAGAGAAAATAAGTTTTGATATATTTAACACATAAAAAGTTCTCAAAAGGAAAATATAATTACATATTTGGATTCCTCATATTGATAATAGGCTAGATGTCAAATTTGACTTAATTTGGAGTTTGTTTGCACTCTCAAAAGAGGAAAGAAAAAAAAGAAAAATAATTAAATTTGCACTTTATTTGAAATCTATTTGGAATAGAATTAAATGTTTTCCTTATTTTTTGTTGCTTTAGATTCAGAAAAGGATTCCACATCTAAAGAGTCCCTACTCATTTAGTTTCGTGAAGAATTGGGGAAATGCCTAATTTCTTATTTCCCAAGCTTTTCGGCTACAACTATCCTCGCCCCATCTCTTCCCCGCACCTATATATAGCCATACCGTAGTGATCCTTGGGCAATTTGCAATCTTCCTCTCACTTCAATTTCTTACTTAGCTTTGTGCTCCACCACGAGTAGCTCTTCATTCTCCATGGACTTACGGCTCCCCTCCATGGTCCACGGTGACCCCCTCACCTCAATTGAAGCTTGCAACGAGTTCAGTAGGGTTCCCTCTCCCTTTCCATGTTCATGTTTTCCAGTTTGAGTGATCGAAGAGAATTTGCCCAAATTTTTGCAAGTTGTTGCTTTCTACTCATCGCCATGGCGTGAGCACGAGAAGGGGGGTATTCCCTATGTGTTTTCCCTCTCCTACCCTCCACATTTTCTCTTTTCATTTGTATTTCGGTTAGGGCAGTTTGGTAATTTAGCCCTCATTCTTCTTTGTTTTGGGATGAGTCAACCATACCTTTGACCCGTGACTTGGCCTCACCTGATTGGGCCATGTCAGCTGGGCCCGACCTCTCACCCTCTCTCGCATGGTTTTCATATGTGTCATTTTAGGATTGGTCAAATTTTAGTAATTCATAACTTTTGATTCGATTGTCCAAAAATAAAAATAAAATATGTTTTGAACTTAGAAAAATCCCCTCTATCTAATAAAAATAATCTAGATGCTTGATTTTGAGATTTTCAAATATGTGTTTTTGGGAATAAATAAATTAAGTAAAAATCACTAAAAATGTCTCTAAAAGTCTATATCTCTAAAATATATAAAATTATATGTTATTTTGATAAAAAAAAACCCTAACTAAGTTAGTACTGATGGTTTCAAGACCAAAATTGTTGGTTTTTAGAAAAAGTTGGTAACTTTGGGGTTTTAAGTCTTTAATGAATATACATAGTTCTAATACATGGATATGATAATAATATTAGGACAAGTGGACTCTGATCTTGCTTAGGGATTTGAAAAGCAATTTCTAGGGCTTTAAGGAAGAGGTATGTGCATATAACACCTTAGTTGGGAAATTTTATCCCTTAACCTATTCTTTCCTAATGAGGTTTAATTGAATCTAATTCCCTTTTTTTGAAACCTAACCTACTTATGCCTCAAATCAGTTTATGAATTCATCTTTTTTGGGTCTTATACCCAATTTCCATGCTTATTGAATATTTTGATTACTCTTGCCATGATTACTTTTCTAGAATGTAAATTTATGTTTTGTTTAATTTAAAGTAGCAGTACTTATGTACAACCACCCACAAAGGACATGTATTTAATCACCCTGGGGAATGTTTTTATTCTCCCTGTATTATTGTGTAGGTGACTGGGAATGTCTTATTCTCCCCTAACCTATAGGTTAGAGGTCTAGTAGGTGCCTCAACCCTACTTAGTTAGGTATACATAATTATCTTACATACAAATCCTTTTCTAATATAATTGTTAATGGCAAGCTTTTTTGTTGTATATAGCCTCGTCCTCTTGTTATCTTCATCTTGTGATGAATCGTAGCCTATTTTTATTTGCTTTACTTATCTTGTTATCCTAGACTTGCTTTGTGACACGTACTTTTTCTTCCCTTTCCCTTTTACTGGGTGCCTTTCCTACCACCCAGGTGTTGAGGAAGGTGATGGATAAAACAAGAAGATCTTAGCCTTTGGCTTGGACTAGGTTGATTGAAATGTTTCTTTGGAGACAAGATTGTAGTAGTTAGACTTCCCTCTATCTAGATCTTGTTTGTGTATTCTGTTGTAAACCCTAAAGGGATAATGATGTATTCATGTATAATCTTTAATGAAATTGATTATAGTTAGTTATTCTTTATTCTGCTGCTTTCCAATGGTCTTTTGTATACCATATAAATAAAGATTTAAAAATTGTACGCCTTTTTCAACATACCTTTTGTGTATGTTGGGAATGGAGGTTTGATATTTCAAATTTTTAGTAAAAGGGTGATTTCACTCTTTTACAACACCCTTGTGGTTAAGACCTACATATGGATTATAATGAAATTAATGTTGTAATAGTTATGTTTTAATCTACTATATACTGATCATGATTTAAGAATCATACAATCATGAAGTAAAACTCATATTTTCCATTATTTGTATGGTATGATAGGATTGGTTGAGTTTATTCTACTATTAAAGAGTGGATCTCTTTCAGGTCACACTCTTTACAATTTGGAATCAGATCTTGAATAGTTAGTTAATTTGACTATTTCAAGGTATCCTCTATTGTTTCAACACATATGCCTAGATTAGGTAGTTATGTGACAACATATAAGTTGTTTATGTACCTAATCCTAAGTTGTAGAATACTAACTAGGATTTTAACCCTATATAATTTGGTCACAACTAGTCCTCAGACCACTTTTGTGGTAGAAACATTTTTTCATAATCCTAATCACCCTTACCCTCTCTGTGCTTGTGAAATTTCCCTGCATAACAGTTGACTCTTCTAGTGATTAGTTACTTCAACAACTTAAGAGTGCATCCTAATGTGAAAAACTTTTGGATAGGCCTAACCCTAATTGCTTCCCTAAACCCTCTATTTGTTGTCTTTCAAGCATGCCTCGACTATGACCACTGTGATAACTAACCATGCATGGATGACAAGAGTTGAATCCCAACTTATAATTTTGATATTCCTTATATATTGAGTAATAACTTCAAATAACTCCATAGGGATACACATGTCATATTTACATCATGGCATTGCTTCAATATAGTTGTATCCGTATATGTCTAACTTAGTGTTTGGTAGGAGTTGACATCATTGAGAAACCATGTTTCCCCCTCACATGCTATTAGTGAAGAGATGCTTTTTGTTTGCCCTTCTATACTTTTGAAGAATGAGTCTGTCTTGGTTGGTAGAGTAATGGTGAAATACTGTATAGGTTTGCACAGGCAAAAATTGTTGAGTTGTCTCGTGTGTTTATTTTGGGTTCATTTATGGATTTATGTCTCAAAGACTTCAATTTTAAACTTATTATAGGTATCATACTATGTCCAAAAAGGTTAGTTTTGGATTTTGATAATGGTTTCATTAATTAATTCACCATTGTATGGATTTTTAAATAGGTAAGAACCCCTTATATAAGAACCCTCAAATTGGTTAGGTCAGCCCTGAGATCCTAGACCTTAGCTTGGAGAAATATTGAGTACAAAGAAGTTTCTCATATATATATGACTTGGTTTATCTATCACAAACAACCTCTTTAGGTGGCCAGTTGGATTAAATCTTTATACTTTAAGGAGGGAGTCTTTCCATTAAAAATTAAGGAGAGTAACTAAAATTTAGGCTTGTCTATTGCAATTATCAATGCAATAGGTCCTTGAGGAAATTCCATATTTAATGTCATAAAAATATAATTACACTCTCATTAGTATATTAGACCTTTCTAAGTATAATCATGAAACAATAATTGGATAACCTAAATGTATACATCTAAAAATATGTATTTATCAAAGTAAGATGAGTTGGTAGGTTGACTGAACATAAATGATGGATAGGATAAAGGAAATATTTACACTGGTAGGTGCAGCCCCAGCAAGCTAGAGTAGTGAGCCCGCACATGTGAGTGCTACAAGCCCCGCAAACAAGTGTTGTAAGATCCAACAAGAGAGTGAGTGAGCCCCAACAAATTAGTGAGCAAGCCCCAACAAGTGATTTCTAAGAGCACCCACTAGATGAGTGTTGTGAGCACCTAGAAATTGAGTGTTGCGAGCACCCCCACAAGCAAGAGATTCTACCCATCAAGTGTGTGTTCTTAGCACATAAAGTGAGTACTACAATTTCAACTGGTTTGAGATATCCTATTATCTAATAGTGTTTGCATTGCCTCATGAGTTGGTGATACATATATATTGGTTGTCATATGTAAAGCTCACTGAAGGGGACATAACTCATGAAATATGGAGGCAACAATCCATATTGATAGAGAAATGCTCCACAATAGTTGGTGAGGTGCGTGGAGACACATTATTTTACCAAATCTCACATTCGGCTCATTACATATAACTCAACTCAAGTACAACATCTAACCACCATAGTAGGGAAATAAGATTCAACCTGCAACGATTGATCTTATTTTGCACATAGGTTGAATTAAGTGTGAAAAGCAAAACATGAAGGACAACCAACCAGAAAGGCAACAAGGAGCGGACCAAAAAGCTATCAGGAGCCCCATAAATAACATTTGATGGTTGAGGTAACTGGAAAATCAATGGGGTGTTGGGTAGGGAAATTGTCAGTTGCATGAACCACTCCATAGGTATAAAAGTGGAAAGACACCCACATGCAATATTCCATATCTGGTGTGAGGGGACAATGCACACCCAAGCATTGATTCCTACCACCATGATAAAGGGAATATTTAAGGAGATAGATAACTACAAAGTCTAATTAGATAACTACATAGTCTAATACATTAACTTCATGGACATATTCATCAAACTCGTTATAAGAGTAAGGGTAATGGTGCAATTAGTTTTACCAAGGAAACTAAGTCAAACTTTCTAGAAAATGATGATAAACATAATGAAATTACATCTTGGACACAAAAGGTAATAATAAACTAATATGTTACTTGTAATGGTTTAGTCATGAGAAAGAAAGTAATCAACCTCTCTTGATGGATCATTCCGCAAGTGATAATATATGAAGTAACACAAAATAGTTTCATTTTGTTGATGTTAGTCATAACAGGGAATAGTTGACGAGGCTACCGCTAGGGAAGAAGGGATGATGGTCCCGCTGGTGGCAAACCCTAACCAGCATCTTGCCCAAAGACCTCGACCGGACGATGAAGGCGAACAGCGACCAAGAGATACCCATAACAGAGATGTGGTGCAGGCGCTAAACCCCAGGCCGGCTGCTATGGCTCGCGATCCTAGAAGATCATCTCCAGCCAAATGGGAGATCGGAGTGCCAAAGGACACGTGTTACAGGTGTTTGGGGAAAGGACATTGGCAGTCCCAATGCCAGAACATCATTGTTTGTTACAAATGCAGAAAACCGGGCCATGTTGCTAGAAGATGCTCCTACGTTCCTCGTCCTCAACCTCCCAACATTTTTTCCATGGAAGATTTCCCGGCGATGAGGTCTGGTTCTCTGGCTCGAGGCGGGCCTCAACATGTTCCCAAAAGGGTCGCTGTTAACCTAGGACCCGATACTGATGAGAGAAAGAATAGAGCTATGGCTCTTGGTCGAGCAGTGGAGATAGCTTGGAAGACCCCTACATCCTGGGAAGATCTTGGCCCTGTGTTGCAGAAAATGTGGCCGCACGCGACGGACATTTATCGTCATGCTCGTAGTAAAGCAGTTGCCTTTTTTGAATCTAAGGAGGTAGCGATGGATGCTTGCAAGAACGGTGATTTTCAGTTTCGTAACAACAAAGTTACCCTCAAATCCTTGGAGGACGGAGAGCATTGTTCCAAGAAGGAAGCCTTCTGGTTCTGGATTGCAAATCTTCCTATTGTATGCCGAGATGATGAGGCTATCGACAGTATTGTTAACAGCTTTGGTAGATTGGTCCTTGTTTCGGACTGGATGAGAAACCATGACGACATATCCGGTATCTTGGTCCTTGTTGAAGCTTTGCCTAGAAGAAATCTCTGGGAGGATATCGGCGATCTTTCTACGGCGATGGGGGATGCAGGCTGGATGATTACGGGTGATTTTAATATCATTAGAGACAACGCGGAGAAGAGAGGGGGCCTAGACAGAGGTTTCCAAGAGATTATGGAGTTCAACTCTTTCATTCATGATGTGAATATAAGGGAGGTCCCTTTTGAAGGTAGCAAGTTCACCTGGGTTGACAAGCAGTATGGTACCCCTACCATCTGGGAGAGACTGGACAGAACTTTTCTTAATGACGCATGGTGCACAAAGATTCCTAATGCAATGTCTTCACACCTTACCCGGTACAGGGTTTCTGACCACTGCCCTATTCTTTACCAGCCTGGGATCACGAGGAACTTCAGGAGCAGAAGAACTTTTTCTTTTATGCAGATGTGGTTAAGCCATGAGAGTTGTCGTAACCTTATAAATGAGACTTGGGATATGGTTTCGTGGGGGAACCCGTCCGAGTCTTTCTTCTTCAAGCTTAAGATGGTCAGAGAAGCTCTTAAGACGTGGAACAAGCAAACCTTTGGTGACATTGAGAGAGGAAAAAAGATCTGGAAGACATTGTTTACACTACTCAGATTGCTTATGATGACAATCCATCGTTTGAAAATGAAACAAATCTCAGAAAAGCGGAGTATGAGCTTCAGGAGGTCCTGGATACCGAAGAATGCATATGGAGAGAGAAATCCCGTATAAGCTGGCTTAATGATGGCGAAAGGAACACTAGATTCTATCATGCTATCGTCAAGGCTAAGAGGAAGCATAACAGTGTCCGTAGTTTGCTGCTGGATGATGGTTCGGTTTTGGATGATCCGCGTGAAATTGCAAAGTACACAGCTGAGCGCTACAGTAATTTTTATAAAGACTGTTCCACGTATGATGAAGATACCCTTGATGAGATGTTGCAGTCTATTCCTGAGATGGTTTCTATGGATGATAACAGCTCCCTCACCGCCATTCCTATGGAGGATGAGGTCCGAGCTGCTCTGCTGCAGATGGATACGCACACCGCCCCGGGTCCTGACGGTTTTACTGTTCCCTTCTACACTGCTATGTGGGATACCATTAAGAAGGACTTCATGAAGTTGACTGAGATGTTCTTTAAAGGCCTTGTTTGTCACCGGAGCCTCTTTAGCTGCAGAATCCTTCTTGTTCCAAAGATAGAGAATCCTAAACAGATTGAGAAAGACTTCCGTCCTATATCCATTGAAAATGTTTCCTTGAGAATTCTTGCTAGAGTTGTTAGTAACAGAATGGCCCAGTTGATGCCTTCCATTATTTCTGAGGAGCAGGCGGCTTTCATTCATGGCAGGGAGATCACTCACCACATCAGGATGACTAAAGAGTTAATGCATGATATCCATAAGGGCGGAGAGCAGCCAAACGTGATGATCAAGTTAGATATGTCAAAGGCTTTTGACAGGGTAGAATGGCCTATTCTCAAGAAGATTATGATGAAATTTGGGTTCTCGGATGATTTCTGCATGCTTTGCCTTAGCTTCTTCTCCAACGCGTGGGCTACGGTCTCCATCGGGGGTGAGTATGATGGTTTCTTTCCTATGCTCAGGGGCCTCAAACAAGGGAATGCGATCTCCCCCTTTCTGTTTATCATCTATGAAGAGCTTCTCAGTAGATACATCCATCACATTGACCATGTTCACAAGTTGGATAGATTCTGTACTCGAGGCACCGGCGCTGCTCCTCTCTTCCTTCTTTATGCGGATGATGTTGTGTTGTTCCTGAATGCGCATCCTGACACTTTGCAACGTGTACAGTAGACTATGAAGGCTTATGAAGCTGCATCTGCACAAAAGATCAATCGTGCAAAGTCCATTTGCACGGTGGGCAGCAAGAGTGACGCAATCATCTCCAACATTGCGCACACTCTTGAGATTGACACTACTGCGGATTCGTTTCTTTATCTGGGAGTTAACATCAGAATGGGAAGATATGCTCTAAATGACTTTGAGGGCCTGTTTCAGAAGATTAAACAGAAGATGGCATCCTGGAAATCTAGGCTCCTTTCCTTTGCTGGTCGGAGGCTGCTCATTGCTCATGTCCTCTCGTCGACGACTGTCCATACTGCTGCTGCCATTGGTATCCCTTGTGGAGTTTCTGATCGCATTGACGCTATCCTTGCTCGGTTTCTTTGGGCAGATAGAGAAAACCATAATTGTAAGGTGTGGATCGGCTGGAACAAAGTTGCTAAGCCTGTGGAGTATGGTGGTTTGGGCCTGCACAATACGAGATTAGTTGATAAGGCTTTAATGGCTAAAGCTTGTTGGGAGATTTTAGCAAAGGACACGATCTGGGCAAGATTCTGTAGAGAGAAATATGCGAGCAGGGCGCATAGTAGATCTGAGTTGTATCCGCAAAATGTTAGATACAGTATTTCGGCCTCTCCTTACTGGAAACATATGTGGAATTTGTTTCCTCTGATTCTCCCTCATTGCAGGTGGCGAGTTGGGAAGGGACATATCCATTTCTGGGACTCTTTATGGTGTGATGAGAGGCTCTTTGATCATGCTTTGCATACGAGTGATCGTAACCATCATTTCCTCGTTTTTGACTTCTGGATCCATAATGAAGGCTGGGACTGGTTGACCTTGAGGCAGCTTCTTGATGAGGACGGCATAAATCTGATAAAGAAGGCAGACCAGCAGATAAATGAAGATGAAGATATGCTTGTTTGATGTCCGGAGGTGACGGGTCAGTTTTCTATAAAATCTATGAAGAAGATTTTGACTATGGACCACAGTGATGCTCCTTCCGCTGCTCAGAAGATTTGGTACCTCGACGCGCCTAAGGCCTGCACGCTCATTTGGAAGCTCTTTCATAGAGCCCTTCCAACCGATGACAACATTATTAGATGCCATATTGCTATGTCTTCTAGATGTGAATGTTGTGATGATCCCGTTACGGAAGATATGGATCACTTTTTCTTTCATGGAAACCTTGCTGCTACTTTCTGGAAAGCCCATCCTTATAACTTTTCCGAGTTGTTGTCTCTCTGTGCTCGAGGGAGATCGTCCATTGTCATGGAGTGGATTGCAGCTTGCCTTGCTACGCTTACCCCTTTCTATATCTGGAGATGGAGATGCCGCGCCAGATACGACGGATGTAAGTCTCCTATTGCCCGGGATATGAACTGCATGATTGCACAACTCAACTTTATGTTGAAGAAGAGGTGGTTCCGCGTCCTTGCTCAGCCGGAGGATCATAGACGCCTTAATCATTATGGCATTGATGATCCAAACTATGCTCTTAGAGAAGTTCACCTTATGAGATGGATGACTCCTGACCTCAATTCTTTGAAGATGAATGTCACGATTGGTAGAAGCAAAGATTCTTATGGACATTACAGGTGGTGGATGGCTAGTATCATCAGGAATCACCGGGCTGCAATCTGTCAGACTGCTAGAGCATGGTTGACTGCAACTGATCATCTTTCTGCGTCCCTTCAAGCATGTGCAGTAGGTTTGAAGTTGGCAGAGTCTCAATCCTTGCGGATCGCTGTGGTGGAATTAGATGATGTCAATACATATCACATGCTATGGGGCACGTCATGTATTCCATGGAGGATATCTCGTATTGTCAGGGAGTTGAAGAGCTATATGGAGGACGAAGGCATTGTTGGATCGCTTGTTCACAGGGCCATCAATTCCATTCCCAGAGAGATTGGTAGATGGGGCGCTCTCAGTCAGGATCTGATTGTGATTTCCGATCCTAGCAGCTTGTCGGCTAGAGTTCGTGGTATGGTTTTCCTCGAGAGAAACCACACACCTTACGTGATTTTGAAGATTAAGCATCCATAATGCTTGGTTGAGGTGTTGTTTTGGAGTCTGTCTTGTTTTGGTCGTTTTGTATGAAGGTTTTTTGCTGTGGTCCTTGTGTTGTTGAGGGGTCACGTGGGGGTTTGTCCTACATTTTATAAGCAGGAGGTGTATTTGAATCCTTTTATGCTCACACGAGGAGGGTGGGATGAATAGAATGACCTCCTGACTTAACTAAAAAAAAAAGGCTATGAATGAGTGGACTTTCAGGACAAACTCTTTTTAAGGAGTGAGGTGTAGTAACATTCTGGAATCTAGGTATATAGCTCAACCTTATTCTAACTCCTTTGGCCTATTATAGTTTTTTGGTAAGCCTTAGACCCATTTTAATTATGTTAGTTTAGGTCTTTTTACTTGAATTAAAATAATTAAAAGTGATTTTGAGCCATGAATATATAATGTTTTTAAAAATATTTTTTTATACAACGGTGAAGATATATTATTTAACTAAGTCTTAAATTTGTGGTAGTTATGCCAATTCACGAATTAATTAGTTTTGACCCTAATTTTTTGGTCCATAGCTTTTGGTCAAAACAAGGGGGAGTTTTGACCCTAATTTGATACACTAGAATCATTTTAAGTATATTTGATAAAAGTAAATTAAAAAATATGAATTAAACTAATAAAATGATTAAATGGGAAATATAATTGCATTAACTAAGTACCTATCAACTAATTAAAGATAAAAAATACCTGATGTTATGAATGGGTGAAATTTACATTAAAATTGAGTAGTTCATATATTGTTTGTCCTAAATGTCAAATTCCATGTCAGTCAGATAATTTTTTATCTTGAACTTTATTAATACATTTATTGATATCTTATGCAAAATCAACAAATCATGTTTCCTAGTTGATTTTTTTTATTTCCCTCTGTATTCAAATAACTTGAAGTGTTACTTCTCCTTCCTCACCCTCAGTACACTCTCAGCCTATCCACTTTGTGACTAGTGTAAATTCTTCCATCTCTATCTCTCTCCCATTTTCCTCTCTTCCATGCTTCTTTTCTTTCCATCCTACACTCCACTCGCAATGCGCAAGAACAACCATAGCTTCCATGATCTTACTCATACTCATGTCTAACCATCATAGTAGGGAAAGACTTCCACCCATAAAAAGTAATAATTGACAATTTTTCTCCTCGCTTCTTTCTCATTGTCCTTTTCCTTCCCCTACTTTTATTTACCTCCCCTCTATATTGCAAACCCAGCCTAAACCTAGGGTGTACCCACCACTTGTAATGATCTTTAGGTGATTGGTAAAATGATGATGTATTTATTTCTCATTGTTTCTCCTTCTTGAATGCTTTCAGTCTGCTGATTAAAATCCTTCCCATACCTACATAACTACACTTAAATTGCAAGATTCCCCAAACCCTATCATCATCTACCCATCTGCTATATGAAGCATTGAACCAAAATGACAAAGAGTCCCTAGACCAACAACAAGTTCTGAAAAAACTTGCAACAGTAGAAGCCCTCTATGATTCACACAATCCTTCTAGACAAAATGCCAGTGCGCCCACCTTCCTTCACCAATTGTGTTACACATCCTCTAACCCCCAAAATTGTCTAGATAAAGGTACTCTTATTCACCAACTTTCAATTTCTCGACCATATTCATCCATTATCTCGAAAGCCACTTCACTAGTGGTACCAACCAGACCAACTAGCCTACTAAAAACTCACTACCACACCATTCGTTGAATTTTCTATGCTCTAATGGAGATCCCCTGTGTACACTACGAGATGTAAACTACCAACAATGACCTACGATTTCTAAATGTCATGTGGTTATGTAACCAACTCCCTTCCACCACCAATAGCTACAAGAATAGTTGAAGATTTGTCCTAGACCACCAACAATTTTTTTGATGGCATGGATGGAGTGTCAACCTCAATCATGAACTCAAAAATTCAAATGAATCGTACATAAATTGTATTGAAATCATCCACGGTCCAGTTGGATTCCCACTCATTTACGATCAAGTACTCAAGGGAGGCTCTCCTCTCATCACACATGCTCGTGATTGCAACTAGATTCTCAACTTTAGCATATTCCAAAAGTGCAAATATATAGGCAATATCCACCACCTAGTGCCGATCGCTAGACATACCTACCCTCAGTGTATATCCTTGAAGTAGTATGAAATATAATCACCTACAAAATAATCCATTACAATAAAATCAAAGAATTATACTGAGATTCCATAGGTCAGTAATCATTGATGCATCTCAATTACTAATAATTGATTTAGTATGATTCATCAAAGTTGCATGGTATATCTTAAGCATCTAACATGATCTTAAATCAGGTTAATTCATTCAGAGATACCTAAATGTATCCAAATAACATATTAATGTGATAATTCTAGTAAACAAGAAGTTGTAATTTATGAAACATGTACTAATATGTTAATTACAACTTATATAATTAAATCTAGGTTTTTAAGATAATAACATCAAATAATTACAATCACTAGACCTCTTGATCAGTCACCATAATACTAACTATATTAGTATATACAGAAGATCATTAACACTAGAAAATAGTATGACTATAATATCTAAATTTAGGAATGTAGTTCACAAATATGACTAAGATTACATAAAAAAGAGAATATGTTCAAATGATAATATCTAACTAGTTGAAAAATCACACTAGTGTTTGTACATATGAATTAAAGCCTAGATTCACATATACATGATCGTACTCAAAATCACTTTACCTATTTGTGCTTTATTTGAACTAAATGGAAAAAGGGAATATGATCAATTGTAATATAAATAGTAATTAGGAAAAAAGCCTAAATTATGAATTATAAATATTAACAAATAATGAATGGAAATATTAGTATATAACCTTATGTAATAATGGAATAACTTATGAGTATTCTAAAACTTGAACCAACTTTAGGAAACCAATACTAGAGATGGATGCACTTTCAATTATAAAAAAGTACACATGGAATAATAATTTGTAAAAAAAATCACATTGAGAATGATGAATAAAGAATTCAACTACTAACGATAGGGTTAGTCATGAAGATCAATTTTGTACAAATTCTATTGAAATTTGGGCTTTCATATGACTATGAATCAAATTTCCCAATAATATGGTAGTGTCATGACTAACCCTGTCTCTTGTTGTAGAATTGTGTTAGTTTGTAAAATTGTAGAATGATTAAGAGAAGACCCTTTATCATCTCTTGTTTCCTTTATGCACAAATGACTTATTCTATCTTTTTAATTTTTTTTTATCTTTTTTGTATTTTGATACCTACATCTTGTATGGGAACCCTCTTTTTGTAGTTACCAACTAATGTCCAGATATCTCATCATATACATATTCAATATTTCATGACACACACTTTTTCTTGTTTCCTTATTTTGCGGGTGATGTTCCAAACCACCCAAAAGTAGGTGTTGTGCGATACCATGACTCATAGACTCTAAACTTGAGTATAGCTTGTGATTTCCAGGTTGTTCTCTGCAATAGTCCTTTGTAGTAATTAGATATGTTGTTATCTTTTATATTACCCACCTTGTGATGTGGAATAATCAATTATAACGGGAGTAATTTGTAATAGTTGAATTTTCAACTGCTGATTCATTATCATGCTTTATATATCATAACATGATGAATTGAAACACATATTTTTCATCATATAATGGAGTTTTTTGGATTTTTTGGGTTTATTCTTCTTTATTGTAGTCTTGATCCCTCTTGGGTTGCACTTTTATAAGCAATTCTCATTTAAACAAGAAATTTACAGTATCATAATTAGAGGAATGTCCTAAAAATCTTAAATATAGGAATGTTTCTATAAAATCACTTTCTTAAGTTACATATAGATTTGACACAACTCTCTATATACTCATGTTAGATAGGACAAAATAATATCATATTGTTCTTATGAGAGTGTCACAAAGGGAGATATTGAGACTCACATAGAAAACTTATAACAATACATAAAAGGATTTGTGTGGATCATTATTCTAATTTATATCAAAAGTACTAATAGAAAACCCAAACAAAACTAGCACATAAAACAAACTCCATTTTAAGAATATTGTTATGACTAAATCCATATCTAAAAACATTAAGCCAGGGAATACCACAGACATAGAATATACAATAGAAGGTTGCACCAGTTGGGCATAAAATAGATGATGTACCCCTTAAGCTTTGACACAAATACCAAAATGAGACTTCCCAAAAAGTAGAAAACTCCACATACACCATAAATAATCAAACATGTAACAAGATATCCCACATTATTCAAAAGATACAAGATTGAGAGTACTATGGAAACTTGTATTCTTTATAATAGGTAAACTACATGAGATTCATATACAAGAAGGAACGGCATTAGTTGGATTTTAAATTTGTTTATTTCAAGAAATAGAGATGAGACATACTACATTGTATAAACTACCCACATAACAGTCTAGGAAAATGCAACTACATAGGTTCTCTAGACTCATTGATTCCATTCTTGATTGAATCTTTCGCATTTAATCTTATCAAATGATTATATTAGACCTAAAAACATATGGTACATCACATGGACTCACAAAAAATCTCAACAAGTGGACTACTCACACAAAGATATATAAATATGTATTGCAAGAATATTAAGAGATCTATAATAAATTGAAAAGATATTGATGTTCATATCAAAATCAATAGATTTCCTAGAAATTTACTAAGAGACTATGTATATTATGACATGATATAATGGCCTATAATTATACTATACTTTGTAAGCCAACAAACCAATCATCTCAAATAAATAAATACATAATTACTTATAGCTCCTACAATGTCACATGTAAGTAACCTACAAGAAATCATGATTCGGGATAATCCTTATATCCTATGCATACATATTGTACATTAGACTCATGATCCGGTTAACTTTAATTGTTAGTCCAATGTAACAGATTATGAATCTAAAGTATCAACTCCACCATAAATAATATGAGGAGCATTTAGTCTCACTAGAGTCACGCTATATCTCATCCATTATGAGTATGAAATGGCTTCTCAACATGTGATCTACATAACATAAGTAGATACATAGGTCATGACACATATCAAATCACATTAGAATAGTTCCATATAAAACATACCAGATTCATGTCATTTCAATCATATGATATGATATCCATATATGAAGGGATCTGAATCTTCAACCACACACATATAACAAATGCTTTTATGGCATAGAGGGGACCATATTATGTATAGATTCTTGTTAAACACGTATATTCAATAATATACTACCCTAAGTACCTTGTAACATTCCATAGACTTCTAAAATAATACTCATCTAGCTTCCAAGAGTTTAGACATTGTGAAAGTTTGATGATGCACGAGGCATGCATTGTGTGATTACACTTTCAATTACTAATTGATACAATTATTCTTCAATTAGAGAGCATTCATAGTCTGACAAGATTAGGAATTTTTATCTCATAATTGTGATGCATAGACAATATAATAAACAAGACAAAACTATGGGAGTAAACAATATGAACATGTAATAAAATGTCTCATTTTTTATTAAATGTGATCTTGTGTTTCTCTTAATTGCATTGGATTTATTATAAATATGATATATTACATAAAAAATTATCATGTTTCCTGGAGAAGTTTTAACAATGGCTTGTCATCGTATGGACCATATATCCTTGGTTTCATAGATATATAAATGTTATTACTAAAAAATGCATCATCATTATATTACTCAAGTTGTTTTTCATATTCACAACTCATGTAAAGATCAGACAAGCTAGTCCCATATTCTCATATTTTAAAGATTTCCTTATCTATAACTTATAGGAAGACATAATGCATTGGAAGGAAGAAATATTCCATTAGTAATGTCAAACTATTATAATAGAAGAGCATTTTTGGTTCACACCATTTAGAAATGTGGGACAATAAAATGCTTACATTCAGACTCCAAATCAATAGTAATGATAATATGATTCATTGTAAATTCATGAACATTCATCTCTAAAGATAGCCCCCAACAATTTTTCAATTACTCGCTTTCCTGATATCCTCTTATATTCCAAGTATTTATTTAAAATTCCACTTGCTAAACCCCAATATCATTCATTTGTATGGACATATGACTCGACCTCATTGAACCATGCTCATGGAATCAATCTCATTGCATCAAGCTTATGGCCTCAACATCATGGTATGACCTCATTACATCAACCTCATGAAAACCTTATCATAAATTACTATTAAAAATAGTCTTAATCAAGCCCACTTAAACATTATATAAATTAAGGAAAATAAGTGAAAAGTACATTTTGGTTTTTTTATATGAGAGAGATTCCTATTATGAATAGTTTCTATTAAAACCACCTCATTATTATTACCTAGCCCACACATCAATCATGTCCATCAATAATACTCTATCATACATTTTTCAAATAAATTTCGTTGTTCCGATACCATATAAACCCTACAACGACCATTTATTGATATGTAAACCGTCATTAGCACAAACCATGCCATTTTATCTTAAGAAATGTATTATAAAGAGTCCATAACCATTTTTGTTTTCAGATTTTATTATAGCTTGTAATTTTAGTTAGAGAAAGAGATAACTATCCAATTATTTCATAAGAACTTAATTTCAGCAAGAAAAGTTCAATTAGGGTATCATTTGGCCCAATATAATATTGTATGAAGGGGACCCACCAACTATTTATTTCAATAAGATTTATTATCTGTAGACATGTGGAAACATGAAATACACATATAGTGCAAAGAAATTAATATTCATAAGTAATATGTTAACTTTGGCCCAAAAAAATGTAGTTGTTAGCAAGAAATGATTTGATTTTAGTTGAAATTGGATAAGCATTAGAATGTATTAACACCTAAGGAGGGATTAACCCACCACATCTAGAACAAGCACCAACAAGAAGAAGCACAAAGACCTAGTTCTAGAGCTCCATAAAATAGCTTCCAGCATCTAACCTTGCATGAAGTAGCCTCATCTAGGCCAAAGTAGGAGGATGCAATGGTTTTTTTAGGTAAAAACCAAGATGTATTCCATAAATCATCAAGAACTTCATCCAAGAAGGGAGAGAGAATATGAAATTGAGAAAGAAATATAAGAAAAGAGAACAAAACATAAACCGGTTCAAGCTCTACTAGGTTTAGATTGTGATTCCAAGCATTGGTAACCTTGAAGGATCATCAACATGCAAGAAGCTTCATTGAAAACATGATTCATTCTATCTAAAGAATGCTCCTTGTATCTCCTAAATGAGAAAAAACATGTTCTATGGCCAAAGGGAGTCCATATATATAAGTTGAGTTCATGTATAAATTGGAAGACATTCCAAAGAAGCAATTTTTACTATTACTAGTAAACCCACACGTTCCAAGCACGTCACAAAGTTCTATTAGTAAAATTGTAAATAGATCGAAAAAATCAATTGAATGCATAAGTAAAACAATGCAAGTGTCGTATTTTATAAATTGAGGAAAATATGATTTTAGTCATATGTTTGATGATAATACTGTGTTCACAATATAGCAATAGGGCATTCAAATTTTGGTTTTCCTATGATGTATGTTCAAGAAAAATAAAAAATATCAAATCATTCAATTAGTTTTATATAGTATTTTACTTGATGCTTTCCACTATTTTTTGTCGCATAGATAACAATATTTATTCTATATTTTTGAAAATATTATTTCTACCTAAAAATGATCTTATTCAGTGCAGATTGTCATGATATGGATTCCAATTTTGGAGATATAATTAAAATATACTAAGAGAAAAAAAGTGAACCCATATGAAAAAAGGTCATATTTTTATGAATTAGAAGGAAAAACTGATTATGACAACATATTGGATAATTATGTATAGTATTTGAACACACATATGGAACAAGTTTTCTATTTTAAGAAAAGTGAATCACATATGTGAAAAAGGATCCGATAATGTATTGAGGTAACTCAATAAATCAATCAATTTTCTTCTTTTTTCTAGTTTTCATGATGACATATTATTTCTTAGCAATGATGTATAAATGACTATTTCTAAATGATTTATATAACATGACAAATATTAAGTACTTGAAAATGTCATGTTTTATGTTTTTAAGATCACCAAGTATGGTCATAAATCAGTCTAAAACTAGACCGGTCCATGCAGAATGAATTGGACCCTAATAGGAATAAGAAGTATCCTTTAGACCAAATTCTAGACCAGATAGGAACTGGTCTATAACATTGATGCACAACCATGTATAATCTGATATTAAAAGAACAAGCACATACAATGCAATAAAGTAAGCACCATTTAAAGTGTGCATACCTTTGATGGGATAATTCCAAATTTAATTTTAAGTTCAAATTGATGAGTCACTTTGTGGGGGTTCATATCAGATTATCAATAATAGTTATATTCTTAAATCGTCTGTGAGAAAAAAACAATTCTGGGTTGCTTAATTTTTTACATGCTTAAATTGTTATGGATAATCAACTAAAGAAATGATATATAATTACATAGCTAGAGTTTGTATATGATATGACATGTTTGTTGCAACTGGATTCTAAATTAGCAGAAAAACTATTATGTGAAATATGCAATTTAATTTTTTAAGAAAACAACTTTTATGAATTGGGTATTTGAATTAATATCTATAGGAAATTCGAAGTAGTATTTATTTTAGTCTAGTTACCCTACCCCCATTGACTTTTATAGAATTTGTACTAAACCTGATAAATAATAACATGAAGATTCTGACTAGTCCAAAATTGGATCAGGTTAAATAACAAATCCTATCCCGCACACCAGGTATATGTACAAACATACCATAAGTAAATAAGAGTATATTTTTGTGTAACTTAATCATTGAAAAGTCCATTAACCACAAAGATAGTGTCGAGTGCCTTCACTCGAGGCATATGGTATTGTTAACCTTCCTCATATATAAACCAATCACTTGTACCTGAGTGAAGCTTGTGTAGAAGTACAATATTAGCATATCCCATGTATGAAACACTATATAAGGTGCCCCTTGGATCAGTAGGATTGAGCACTTTAAATCCAACTATGTGCTTAGAACTCTGTCCTGAGTAACCAAGGTGCGTATAGGTGGGTGTGACTTGTAGTAGAGTTAGATAGGTACTGATTTATAGCTCAGAAATAGTAGAAGGAACGTATTATTGTAAACCAACCATTGTTGATCGAGGTTCCTTGGTGGGAGCTTTTTCATCAACCTCTGACAATTAAATATGGAGGAACTAAAGAGTATCAAGTCTTGGGCAAATGCGTTCTCTCCCTAGTGATTGGACTGACAGTTGTATAGGAACTCTAGAGTATAAGAAAATGAGGGGAAAACATATGTTTTGTAGTTCAGAAATAGTAAAAGGAACATATATTAAAAAATTGTTGATTGGGGTTCCTTGATGGGATATTTTCTACCAATCATCAAAAATTAAATATGGAGGAGTTAAAGACTATCAAGTTATAGGCAAAGGTGTTCTCTCTTAATTGATTGCAATGGCATTTGTAGAGGAACTCCATAGCATAAGAAAATCAGGGGAAAATATATATCTTGTTAAACTAACACTTAAAGGCATTTGACGTACCAAAGATGTATGCAATCAAAGTAGAGTAAATCTAAATGATGGTACATAAATATGGTTGACTGTTGGAGGCTTGTTAGTGAAAGAAAATATAATAGTAATCAAGTGGGGAATAAGAATCATGTGTAGTGGAATACCCAAAGTCAGTGTTTGATTAGTATTCATTTGCAATTTGATTTCTTTAAGGAGATTATTTTGTTGAATAACCATATGTAGGAGAACAATATTGATCAATAGATCATAATGTGGGAACATGATGCTTGTGGAAATATTACAGTCAAGAAGCATGATGAATTGGGAAACCCTTTCACTTGAATCAAGTGAATGACATGTGGTGTGGTCATGATGGATGGCCCATGTGCTAGTTATTATAGACGTAACAAACTTGTCTTTATGCATATACATGAAGAAAGAATCTATATATCCCTGGGATATCCCTGGTTGTCCACTTATATGTGGAAAATTGTAGACACTTTGTCTTTCTTCCTGTAACAGATCTCTTCATCTACAATAAATATTATACATTAGATTTTTTCACATAAAAATGTAACTAAGATGGAAGTATATAAGTAGATAGTACAAATAAAAAGAGAGGAAATTAGAAAAAGAGGAAACAATTAGAGAAAATAAAAAAATGGAAGAGATAAGTAAAAAGTAGGAGGTAAGTACAAAAAGTGGAGTGAAGTAGAAAAGAGAGAGTAGAAAAGTAAAAAAAAAGATGAGGGAAGTACAAAGAGAGAGGAGATGAGTAGTCAAGAGAGAGTAAAGAAGTAAACTTTAGTACAATACCAAAAAAATATTTGGTATAGTACGAAACAAGGAGGCAAGTATAAAAAAGAGAGGAGAGAGAAGAAGACAAAAGAGATGAGAGAAGTAAAAACTAGTAAATTACTAAAATAATATTGGTACAATACAAAAAAGGGAAATATAAGTGGAAAGGAGAAAGAAAACAAAAGAGATGAAAGAAATAAACATTAGTATTGTACTAAAAATATTAATACAACACAAAAAATAGGAGTGAGGTAATAAAAAGGAGAGCAAAGAAGTAGATAAGATAGATGCGTGAATTAAACATTAGTATTGTACTTATAAAACATAGGTATAGTATGATAAAAGAGGAGGGTAAGTATAAAAAGTGAGGAGAGAAGTAGACAATAGAGAAGAGGGAATTCAACATTAGTATTGTACTAAAAATATGTATACAATATGAAAAATAGGAGAAAAAAGAGAGGGAAGTAGACATAAAAAGAAGAAAAGTAAATATTAGTACTAAACGAAAAATATCTCTAAATTATGAAAAAAGATGAGGGGAGTATAAAAAAGAGAGGGGAGAATTAGATAAAAGAGATGAGAGAATTAAGTTGTAGTATTTCACTAAAACAATTTATACTATACGGAATAAGAGGAGGGAAGTAAAAAATGAGATATTTGTCCCTCCACCTCCCTCCTAATTTACCTTCTCTTCTTTGTCTACCTCCATCCATAGTATCTTCTCTTTTTTCTCTACATCCCTTATTCTTTATCTCCTCTTCTTTTTCTACCTCTTTACTTATTTATTTTCTCATATTTACCTGCCTTTCACCTTATTATCTCCCTCTTTTGTTGTTCCCTTTCTCTATGTCGATAACTACTCCCATTAAGATATTGGATAGTTGGGTTGTTTTGCAAAATGAAAGTCCTAGTGAATGAGTGGGCAATGGGAATAGGAGTGGGTGTGTGTAGTGCTACTCCTAAAACCTCTAGTGCCACCCAACACAGATATATCCTTGTTAGTCATCACTAAATCTTGGGCTTCATGCTTCCACCTGCTAGTGTAATTTTCATGCCAAACACTATAGAATAAGCCTGCACATAGTGGGGAAATACCTTCTCATTTCTAAGTGGCTAAAGCCTTCACATTCCATCAATGAAAGTTATATACATGATTGAAGATTCATGTGATCCCTGTAAATTGGGAAACATAAGTTAGCATTATATTAATCTATATTTTTTACAGACTAGCAAAGATAACAAGAATTACAAAATGCCAACTTTGGTAGATACTACATGAGTCTCAATTCACAACCAATCAGATGCTTATTTTTCTATCATCATCATCAACTACATCAAATGGTGCCCATTCTAGAAGACTGCAAGCCAAATGTCTTATATCTATATAGACACTCTTACAATGCCTAAAAAGTATATCGTGAAAGAAATGAAAATATCCTTTGATGCATCTCCCCATGAAATGCACTTGTGCATATGGAAATGTTTCCAAATTATCATTTTAAAAAGCTTATCATTGTGAAGAATATTTTTTATTGTTGCATCATACAAGTGGAAAACAATATCAATAGTTTAAGACCACAAATATGGATTGAAGCAAGCATTGTAGTCGCCTTCCATTTTACACATCCAAATCATCTTTACGTTGTAGGATATTGTGTGACTCAAACTAAGAATCATTAAGTGTAGTTTTTGGGGTTGTCTATTTGTCCTACCAAATGATCATACCAAACCCCTTCTTAGTGCAATAACTCAAATTGATGAACTATAAGAAGACTGATCTATTTGCATCATGTTGTCAAAGGATTATATACATGGAGCAATGACATCAGAAAATAAACCACCTAATGAAGAATTTGAGACTTGTTGTTGTTTGACCTTTCTATCACTTTATATAAAGGAAAACATATGAACTTCTTCATTAATACAAACCAGAGGTTACCCAGTTCATAATTATCTGAAGATTGTTTTCTAAAAAGATTGATACATTTGGATATAGAGTGCTACTATTGTAGCATATGACTAGAGAACTATCATGCCATCTTTTAAATAGCGATGTTGAACCCAATAATGTCATCTTTCTTTTTTTGAGGAGATGAAACATTGTCGCTAAGTTCCTGAGTTGAGAGCAAGAGGGAGTTGAAGAATCATGGATGGAGGAAAGTATTGGAATTAGATGTAGTAGTCCATTGAGTTATTAGCAGTACCACTTATTGTATTTAATGCTCCATTCTCAGTTACAAATGGAATCTATTTAGATCGTAGTTGGAGTGGTCCATGAATTGAATGCCCTTTGCATTTGGTATTGAAATTACTCTTAAATGTATAGTTTGTTGTCGCTTATTGAACAACTTTCTCCATGTTTCAGCGGCATGTTCCCCAGCATCTGGAGGTGTGAGAGTAGGAGTGGTTAGGAACTCCTAAAATTGAGAGAGGAAAGAGAATTGAGGTAATTATAGAAAATCCAAAATAGTGTGATTTATTGGTTAGACATATTAGGATAATAAGATAACCATAGAGTAATAATTAGGTAGAACTATTCACATTTAATACAATATTATAGACACATCTTGATTCAATCTCCAATAGCTGACTTTGACCGCAAGACCAATTAAAGTGCTCCAATACATTCCTCCTTGACCCTTTCATGGCCCTATGGATACAAATTTGACTCCATTCAAACTAATTTGGGTAGCATCAACACATCAATGACCTAAGTTAGTACCATCAAAAATAAATCTATGAAACCAATAAAAAAACTTCTTTTACTCCTCAAATTTTAGAATTTTATTGAAACATATCCTATGCATAGCATACCCAAAATTTTGTAGCTAGATAATTAGGATACATGACTAAGGCATGTTTTCTCTAAAAACATCTATTTGTTCACAAACATGATAAGAGCTAGGGTTTAGGTAATCCTGATGTAAATAGTTATGAGGTGGTAATAGTTAGGGATGTTCAATATGTCTTAAACAAACCGATGTCGGATTATGGCCATGTCCAAGAATAGGGTTGTACATTACAGAATTGTGGTTTGTAAGCTTATGTGAGTGTCACAATTTGGATCTCTAATGCTCTAAAATTTCTTCTTTTGGAAGAACGGATTTGAAGATAGAGTTATGTGTTCCTCATTAGTTCCTTTTCTAAGAAGATAGGGATGTATGGTATGATAATTAGGCATTTGGAGTCATCATTTGATGTACACTCCAATGTAAATCATATTTTTGCAACACCAAACAAGAAGAAGAATAAAGTGGAGATGCTTGTTGTGCATAGGTATGTCTATTATTTGGAAAAAAGAAATGCAAGGAAGCAAACATCTGATTCACTAGATATTGACATATATCATAACCCATATACCTAATGATGTTATGTGTTCTCTTTCACATATATCATTTCCCAATCCTAATACAAATATATATTGTAAATTATTGGCAACCCTCATGTATCTGCTTAGGGAAGATGTGAAATTCATTTAATGTCTAACGTGTAGTCTACTAAAATTGAATAGTTTCTCATACTACAAAAAATGGTTCTAACAATTGATTGAGTAAGATTTACCCAAGTTGCCACACTTAGATGTGGGGTGGTGACAGCTAGAGTAGAGGGGTTCGATATGACTTTAATAAATTGATGTATGATGTTAACCATGTCTAAAATTTGGGTTGTACATCATACAAATCTCAGAATTGTGGACTGTGACTTACTAATATAGTGTTACTTTTTGGATCTCTAACATTCGAAGCCTTCTGTTGTGGATGGTCTTGAAGACAAAGATTACATGTTCCTCATTAGTTCCTTTTTCAAGAAGATAGGGATGCATGGTTATATCACTATGCATTTCATGTCATGATTTAAAATATGTTCAAACGTAAATCACGTTCAACACTAAACGTGATGAAGAATATAGTGGTGAAGCTTGGTGTATATAGGACTGTGTATTATTGGGAGAAATGAAATGCAAGGAAGCACACGTCTGATTCACTGAATATTGACATATATCAAAACCCATAAACCTAATTATGTCATATGTGCTCTTTCATATATATCGTTTCCCAATATACCTAAAACCACCATATATTCTCAATTACCGGCACCCTCACGGATTTGCTTAGAGAAGATGCGAAATTCATCCGATATCTATCATCTAGTTTACTAAAACTTGGTAGGTTCTGGTACTACAAAAATGGTTCAAAAGATTGCCAAGGAGTAAGATTTACCCGAGTTTCCTCAGTTATTTGATATGAATGTATGCATGAAAATTTTGGTAATAATTAGGTATCTGCATTATCGTTGCCTACCGTCCATAGCTCGGTGCCAAATGTAGTTGGCAAATGATTCGGTTCTGTCCCAGATTGGCTATAATAACATCAACGTATCAGGTTAGCTGGCTGTGGTTGTTAGATTATACATGAAAGAGAACTTGACAATAGGGGGCCATGCCATGTGTAAAGTGTTTCCTGAACTAAAGACACGGATATCGACAATAGCAACACAACATGCATGTACCATGTATATCGGAGTCTCGCTGGAGTCTGTGGACCGTGGACCCTGGATGAGGAGGATATCCAACTTGTGCATGTACGGTCGGCAGATATATAAATTCTGAAATGGTAGCATGTTGTAGGATTCTAGCTCGTACGATTAAAGTATACTTTTCAGCGTCCAATGATTTCATCCGGGGTTATGCTGATGATCGTACTTTGTGTCATGAAATCTCCCTTAAACACCCACTAAATTGGGATTCACTGAGATTAAGCTGTATCTAGTGATGCACTCACGTGGGGATGATCTGCTGATCGTCTTGATGTAGAGCTTAAAAGGTTTAGTTAACACAAGATAGTCTGGACCGAGACTTAAGGACGGCATGACTATCATGGACCATTTTAAAAGGACAACGGAAGACGCCAAAATATCAGTTGGTTGCTCACTTTCCGGATAGTGTGGGCTGTGGGCGGCTTACACATTGGACGAGATAAAGTATTTATTTTCTTAAAAGAAAAGGGTTGAGATTCCACTTGTCTCCTCATGATTACGATTTGTTTAGGAGATTTGTTTTCCCAAAAGAAAAACTGGCACAGATCTAGTTAGTCCATTCCCTTAAGAAGATGAAACTAATCAATTAATGTCAGCGTGAATGGCACATTTACCGTATCTTGAGTTCAATCATGCAAAATGTAGCATCCTCTATGGAATGGTGTCTTACTGTACAAATAGAAACTATGTATCATAAACATTATAGGTTCTTTGTAAACAATTATCTTAGTTGATTGTGTCGGTTCGCACCCCTCCTGACCACTAGTAATGTATAGATGCTAAGCAATACAAGCAACTAAACCAAATCGGGGTAATGAGGAAAGATTCAAATGTCATCGGGGTTTAGATAATTGCCCGGCATGTTCTTGATTATAAGTAGCATTTATTTATATTTGATAGTATTGGCAAGAATACAATAAAGCTCCAAGACACACGCCCACTTGGCCAAATCATTGGTGGCTGCGTACGAAACCGTCCATTGAATATATGCGCGCAAAGTGTAGTACAGTCTGGCCAACGTACGACTGCTGTCCATATGCCGCGTTTAAGTGCTTGTCCCAGCATCGCCATGGCGCTGTAGCAAGTGGGAACCATAGAAAATTTAGATGGCATTTGGCAATACTTGCATGTACTAATTCAGTGCCGGAGAATCGTCAGATATTGTCTCCTATATGATACATTTACATGTCCTTCAAGTCCCATCCTAACTAGCATTAAGTCTTGGCCATTGCGTAAGGTGGAGCCACACCAATGGAGATCAAGTTTTGGCAGCCTACCAGGAAGACGACAGCCACACCCGAACATCTCTGATACGCCAAATCTAGGCGTGGATTTCCAATATGCCAAATGTAAGCCTGGGTGACAACGCAATCACCAAAATCACGAAGGACTGTGTTCTTACGAACGTCATAATATATTATCATGTGAAGGTCAGTGACGCTCTTTGGTCCTTCCGCCGTCAAGGTAAAGCCCGATTTAGCTACTATTGCCGTTGCTAATGTTGCTGATTTTGATCCTACTGCTGCAATTATAATTTTGCGGCTGCTGTTCATGATGCACGTTACTCCTTCGGAGGCTTTAATGGGCTTTTTTCTCAATTTTCAGCTCCTTAGTGGATTTTTAAGGGGAACCCACCCCATCAAGGGTTCAAATCTGCTGTCCCGACAGCGAGCCCGAAACAGCAGATTTGAAGGCCCCTATTAATACTTTTCACTCGGTTCTCTACTATACGCTTGCTCTCTCTTCTTTTAGGTGCCAATGTTGATCTCCTTTGGGGCCGGTTACGGATTCTGGGGTTTTGTACCCCTGTTGTGCAGACACATGCCCTGTGTATGTAGGCATATGTTACCATGTGTTATTGATTGACTCGTTAATTAATACAACTACCTTTAAAAAGAATATTATCATGTGATGGCTGCATTACAAAGACATAAAGAGCTTGATGACGTTCATGTTACGGGAAAGGGGATAAGACAATGAGATACGGCAGCAGAGTGGAAGGGTATATTAAACAAAGAGGCTTACAAGTAGTGTGCCTTTTAGAAGTATAAATTTGCTATGAGAGATATGATAGTTCGCAATATAGAGGTGGGGGGTTCTCAATCCCATAATGTGACAACTCCCTAAAAGCTGTGGGTGGATAGAGCAAATTCTTTTTTTAGAATTTAAAAAAACAAGGCTCGGAAAATACAAATTATTTAAGACGATATTGCAGTAGAAAGAATAAAGTAAGTAAGAGGATAAAGTAGGAAACCACATGATACACAAGATGTAAAGTGATTTTGTCCTAAGTTATGTTAGTCCACAATCTAGTTATCTCCAATCCGGATTTTCAACATGTATTTTATTATCTTTTCTATATCGATATAAAATAAATAAAATACCAGTGTCTTTTCTGGCTCAAAACTAACCTCCTTTCGTCTCAAGAAATTTTCATCTTCTTTGTGGGACGCTGAAATTACTTTTTTATTTACCACAATCCACTTCCACCAACTTTAAACACAACCATCTCCTAAGAAATAACTCCAAAGAAGCTTCACTGCAACCTTCTCACAAGTAATAGTACAAAGCACCTAACCAAATAGTAAATAAAGTAGGAAGAAGGAAATTGTAACTCTTTATCACAAGATATACAATTAAAGAACTATAACCAAGTGATTATCAACTCCACAAGATTTACACAACCTTATATTGGTGGAGTAGGGTACTAATGTAGAGTTAAAGCTTAGACTAGCTTAGATATAGTTGGAGATAGAAAATTAATACTCTTAGCTTGGAAGGATAACAAGATTTTTGCAAGGGATACAATTGATGAGTGCTCTTACCTAGACAATATCATCATCCAATATGAAAGAGCATTGGGACAAAGATCAACTACATCAAATCAAAAGTAGCCTTCAATAACAATGTTAACCAAGAAAGGAGAATGCAAATCAAAAGTACGCTATGGTGGAGGAAGTGGATAGCCATGCTAAATATTTGGATCTCCCTACAACCATGGGTAGATCAAATAAGTAGGTTTTTAGAAGTATCAAAGACAGGATTTGGAAGAAACTCCAAGGATGGAAAGAGATATTGTTGTCAAGATCGGATAAGGAGGTCCTTATTAAAGTCGTGAAACAAGCTATTTACACATACTTCATGAGTATTTATAAACTCTCAGAAGGCCTGATTGAGGATATAGATGTATGACTACACGCTTCTGGTGAGGGTCCAAAGGTGTTGAATGTGAAATACACTGGATCAACTAGG
This sequence comes from Alisma plantago-aquatica, assembly GCA_963693085.1. Classification (NCBI taxonomy): domain Eukaryota; kingdom Viridiplantae; phylum Streptophyta; class Magnoliopsida; order Alismatales; family Alismataceae; genus Alisma; species Alisma plantago-aquatica. The sequence continues at coordinate 838,836,749 of OY856412.1, read as the reverse complement.
ATTGTATGTGTGAGCTGAAGTGTAATGGAGTTATCGATTTTCATGATCTAAGGATTTTCAATCAATCACTACTTGACACACAAAGTTGGTGCATGGCTATTAACCCCACGTCATTGGTGTCCATGGTCTTAGGTATTAAGTACTTTCAAAATTGTGACATCCTTGATTCACCTATTGGTCATACTCCAAGTTACACATGGCGGAGTATATGGGGAGCCACCCATGCAATGTGAGAAGGTTTCCTTTAGAAAGTTGGAAATGGTTCTAAGATGAGGATTTTTGAAGATCGATGGATCCCAGGCCTATAGGGAGTAGTGCAAAGATACAAAAATAAGAAGGATACAAGAAAATACTCGTTCATGAGCTTATCAACAATGAGGTGAGATGTTGGGACCTATAAGGGTATCATAATTTCTCCCTACCTAGATTGTTGACAAGATTAGAGGAGTCCCTCTCGTGGAGGTAGATGATGAAGACTCACTAACATAGGAAGCAGACCAGAGAGGTGTCTTCTCGACATGTTCTCCCCATAGTTCATCTAGATGTTCTGGTGATACAAGTGTTGATCATGACAATACTAAGTGGAAGAAGATTTGAAGTATCCAATGGCCTCCTAAACTAAAACATTTCATAATGATATTTGATAGAGGCATTCTTTCTATAAAGAGTAATGTTCAAAGAAAGTGTGTTACTGAAGACGACCTGTACCTGAGATGCAAAAGAGAGATTGAAATAGTCCAACATGCAATATTCAATTGTGTGTATGCCCATAGAGTATGATTTTTGTATTAAATTGAACCCAACAGTGATAATTGACATGACAGCTGCAACTGAAGAAATATGTAGAGAATTGATGAAGATAGAGGATGAAAAGAGGGGAGGTGGCCACTCTGGTGTGGATAGATTGAATGATGAGGAACAAGAAGATTTTTGAAGACAAGAATCGAGCTTGTTCCAGACTTTGAAAGGCCTAGTGGAATACTATCGCAACTATGTTCACCACCATGATGGAGTGGCAGAACGAATGAGCATAAGACAAAAACCAAACTAGAGACCTCCAACTAACAAGGTCAGGAAACTCAACACCAATGTTTGCTGGGAGCCAAAGAATGACATAGGTCTGGGGGTGTATGTTGGGATTCTATAAGTAGGATCCTCTTTACCATCCTAGAACGTCGACCTCCATGTAAATCTATGTTCATGGAAAAGGACACGGCTATAAAAGCATTTTCGCAGCAAGCTATTCTATGGGACACACAAATATTATCCTAGAAGTAGACTATTTAATCTTGGTACAGGAGATTAAGACAAGAACATATGAAAGAGGATATGAGGATAGTCTAATTAAGGATATTATTGACAACTCGTGTAAGCTCTCTTCTTTCAATGTTCTACATATAAATTGGGCTTCCAACATCCTTAGCCACCACCTTACTATAAAAGCACTTCTTTGTGTGAGTAAGGTGGTAACCATGGGAAAGTTCTTGTAATATCTAATAATGAGTTGAAATTTTATTAAAGCTAGTTTAACTTCAAATGAAAAAAGCTTGGAAGGATAGCATTTGTATAGGTTGCTCAAGTATACTCTAAGTGTCCATAAGCACTCCTAGATATAGGACATACTTAGGAATATCTAAAATAGATGTTTGGAGTGTTTAGGACAAACTTAGTGGGAAAATATGCATTATACGTAATCTAGTGAGATTAAAAAGTCTAACTACACTCTTGTTGGTTTTTAATGTAGATTTTTCCTTGGTCAAAAAAGTTTTTTAAATAATGAACCCTTTGTCAAAAAGAAGCTTGATAGATACACTATTGAGATCACCTTCAGTCTAGCAATAATGTCTTTGTTGATCTAAAGGTTGATCCTGATACATTTTGGTTGAAAATAAGTTCGGCCAAAAATACTATGTCCCAATAAGTCCTAAAATTTGGAAACTGGCTAAAATAAATACGAAAAATTTGTTTGCCTATTCTAAAGGGTGTATACACGTATGAAGCTGCCATTACGATGTTATCGATTTGATCATCAATTGTTCTTACATCATTTGTATCAAGTTGTAAAACATTCACCTATGTAGAGAATCATTTAGGTATAACTTGATGTACAAGCACCCAAACACATCTACCATTGCATATTCTTTGTCATTGATCTTGTCTATGTTCCTGGATCACCTAAAATGCTTGATTCACATATTAGTAATACAAATGAAAATATTTACATCATTGAAATTAGAGTGTGGCACATCCAAAAATCCAACACTCCTTCCTGAGTTATCCCTGTTGAAGGCATACCATAAAGAGAAGGGACATTATATCATTTTTCCAGGTTCCAAGTTTAATAAATAATAAATAGTAACAAACAATATCATTATACAACTCATATGATACAAAAATATGCTTGAATTCTCCTCAAAGAATTTTATATAATTTTTCAAACAATAGAGACACTACAAGAAGAGAAATCACAACATCATAAGAGATTATTATCTATGAGATGCTCCTTGTGGCTTTAAATTTAGATCTTTGTTATATACATATGAATCTCCATATCTTCATATCTTTATATGCATCAACTACCCTAAATGTCAATAGATAAAAAAACATGGTAAGTATATTACTATTTTGTCTATGTGGGTGCATACATAAGTGTACTTGTATGATTATCAACATATATTACTCAACTTCCAAATAGTTGCACATATAAACTTGCATTTTCATTCAAATATTCAAATACATGCTTGTCATGACACCTAGGGTGTAATCATTTCTTTGTCCATCATTAGACTTACATAATTTGCTTTTTGGTAGGTCTAATATTGAGTTTAGAATATCATAGTGTGTATCATCTGAAAAAATAGACACATAATATATAAACTGGAATCAAATAAACAACCAGGAAGTTCACCATAAGATCAAACACTTTCAAAATCATCTGGAAGTCCACTAGTAGTCAATAACATCAAGCACTCATGGAATGACCTCTTGCCTTAAACTAAGACACCATGTATTATTATGATGTACATCAAGTATGTATGTAATCCAACAATCAAGAGATCAATTAAGATGCAAGTATGTATAACACTAGGGTGTCACTGTAGTATTCATATAATATAAACTAGTGTCTAGTCTAGTTCTGGATCCTATCATTCTTCATTTAGGGTGATATTAGTGTTAGGTTTAAAACCTAATTCTCATGTACAAGATCTAAAAACTTAGATATCAGAAATCTAACAAGGTAATTCTATTATTATGAACATTGAGTTGTAGTTATCATTCAACATGATTTTATTATATGACATGAGAATTATGTTCCATAAGTTTAACATGATATTCATCAAATCAGGGTTTAACTATAACCATCACTTCTACCCATGCATTTCGTGTGTAACTTTTGAACAAGAAACATATTTAGGAACTCTACCTATTTTATTGAAATTATACACATTTTTTATTAAATTGGTATGTAGTTTATTCTATTATGAGATACAATCTAAATTCAACAATTAATTCAAAATAAATATAATTTGGCTAATTGCATTTCATAATGTATGCAAATGAAATCCTATTTCTAATCCACATGGGGTAGGGTGTAGGACAATGAGCTCATGACACATTAGTACCCTAATCCCACATGGTTGACCTTTGATTTAGGAAATAATGACCTTTCTAACCATGTGATGTGACATTATGTTTCATATGATTTAAGGGTAACTTAAAGAATCCATAACTAGGATTCATCTTCTCTGACATGGCGTTGCTCACCCATCTAGTAGATATTGTGATTCAACTAAGGATTTGATTCTAAGGTGCTCATGTTGAGACTCATGGCAAGTGGATGGATGCCTTTTGACCACTCTCAATGACGTCAACGAGCCCTTTCTATCTTATTGAGGTGGTTGTACCTAGAAGTGTCGAAGTTAAGATCTATAAGGAAGAACAAGGATTTATAAGAGAGGAATTACATTAGGTTCTGATGAGGTAGGGCCTTGTTGAGGTTTCTAGAGTGCATGGGGAAGTATTTCTCTAATACAGAGGGCCACAACAAAATCAACTATGGTTTCTAAAAGCTAGATTCTTGATGTTAGATGCCTGACAAGGGGAATGGTCTTAATGACACCTCTCATGATGTTGAAGGACAATGAACCCTCATGGTCATCGAATCACGGTAAAGAGCTAGTGAATTGGGATGAGCTAAAGAAGGGTCCAAGTCTCGGTACAAGATTCCAAGATGGCAACCATAATCATGGTTGAGTTACAAGGTTTCTCAATTGGATTTGGGAGTTGTCAGATGATGTTGTAGTCTTGAGGAACCTCTTTGAATACTTAATTAGGTTTGGGTTTGAAAAAGAGACATGTGGTGGTCAGCCTCACGTTCATTTATTCACAATTTAGGCATTGTTTAGTTCGTAAAATAATGGCTAAATAGAGTTTGTGGAGCTCAAATTTCCCTCCTGACATCAAAGGAATAAAAACAAGACACAATAAAGCTATGGGGGAAGACATGGTCTTAGTTGAAAGGGGATCATGTGAGCATAAAACTTAGGCAAAGTTCGGGTGTAGGTGATGAACTCTCTACTCATGGATACTCAGACCCAACATTTTAGTCGAGGTCAACCTCAATCCTCAAATATCAAATATTTTATTTTCTAAAAAACCCTCCAATAGATAATTAATTATATAAGCCATTTAAATGGTGCGATCAACTTTATTTGTTACGCGACACTTGATTTTCAAGGTAAAACTAAATAATTACTTAATTTATTACCTAAGTTACAAGATAACTTTGAATTTTTTTATTTTCATTAATGATCTATATAATCAATTATTAAATAACCAAAATTATCATGGGTATTTAATATGAATCCAAAATACTACATTCCTAATTTGTATGCCAAGAACCTATTCGTAACCCAAAAGTAGTCAAGCTAGACTTTAGCTTGGATTATAGGGCCCATGGCTCGATAGAAATGGATCCACAAGCTTAACCTTATTCTTAATAGAGAAATTAAGGCTTGAAATGACCTAGTATCTCAATTGTAGACTCATATATTTTCCTAATGTCACTTTATTTTCATGAATCTAAGACTCAATCTGGAACTAATTCTCAATTTCCTCAAATCACTTATTTTTCAACTTTGAATCTCATATCTTGGTCTAGAATTTTATACAAAACTTCCAACGTTTGAGGTCATTACATTCACATCACCTTTTCGAAGGAACTTTGTCCCCAAAATTTTAACCTGAGCAGGTAAAGGTGAGCGACAACTTTATCAACCGCATGCATTATCATGCTATACACTTCTCTTGGATGATTTTCTAGATAGATCTTTAGTAATAACCTTCATTAAGTTGAAAATTACCTTTCATAGGTAGGAACCTAAATTTATTTAAAGGGTGGTTGATATCCTTATTTATTGTATTATATTATCACCTGGTGAATAAATTTTCATTGGTAAGTGTGATCACCTAGGTTTCATGCGCACCAATTTTCCTTCAATTATATCAAAGAGGTGATGACACAAAACCTCTATACCCTAGATCATGTCATTGATTTCAAATAAGGGTATTCAACCTCATTTGTAAACTATATATATGCATACATATATTCTTGTATGTGCATGTATATATGTATACAAATATATATAAATATAATATCTAACATATGATAAAAATATCATAAGTTATAATCAAGGACATGATCATGATTAGAGAGTCTTAGTGTCCTCACCTTGTGAATAAATTTAAGGATGAATGGAACGCATAAGACCTAGGTGAATACAATTACTAATTGAAAATGTAATCACATGGTTATAATGTACTATAATAAATAAGGATGTGGAAGTATCCTTCAATAATTTTGGGTTTCCAATCTCAGTATTAAAGGTAATTTTTTGGTATGTGTTCCCGAAGAGCCAATCATATGATGATTGTACTGGGAAATCATGCACTTGATTTTGATAATTAGTAATGGTAACTCCATCTTTATGTTTGTCTCACAAACATGGTATATATCCAAATAATAATGATACTCGATAAAATATGTCTTCAGGTTGAGGACCTAAACAATGAGATCATATGTATATCCCTACTCATATATTATTGTGGAAACAATATATATTATACTAGAATGTGTGCTGACTGATGACATAATATCATTAGTCATGATGTATGATATCAAGTCAAACACATAGGTACTTGTTAAAGAATAGTGTATATGATAGAACCATCTTGAGAGTGATACATGAAAATCATTGAACAGTAGTTAGAATCAACTCACATAGTGATAGTGGTGATTGTGGTTCTTAGGCTTGAAGGAACTACACTCATCACATGGCATTCAATGAACTCAGACACCATCCGACATGATCTTGAATAAGTTGTTACCATAAAGGTGGTGTTCAGGTACGTTGTAAGAGATGGGGTTAAATTGTGAGTGATGTAGATGGTATTTTTCCCTCTTACTGGAGTAGATATCCTAACCATTTGATAAGCAAGACTGAAAAATGTACGGCCATGCTCATGTGAGGCAATATAGATATATGAGCTCACATGTATCTCAGACACTTTGTTATAGTTCAGGGAACATGGATTGAATCTTAAGAGAATGACAATCCCATGCCTCATGTTCAATATGGATATCAATGACAAAGAAACTATACGATCATGATAACACTGATCACAAATGTAGGTTGAAGTTGTTTACCAACTTTCCATTACATGGGTAGCAATGATGTGTTGCTAGACACCACTAATTACTTGTGATGTCATAATCTAGTTATTGACACTGACTACCAACGTAATTTAGGACCTATAGGATCACATACATAGGATGCACTTGGAATAGGATTTACTCATGGATAAGATTTAACTTGGTTACTAAAGTGTTTATGTAATCAATTAAAACAACCCTGCCTATCAATTGGCTGACTAGAGTGTGCAGTCCACATACTGGGAATGCCATCCGATCAACTGCAGTGTCCAATTGACTGACTGAAAAGTCCAGTCAACTGACTGGATGATTAGTAGGAATTGATCGAGAAATTGATGTTGACGTCATGACCTGCATTAATCATTGCATTAAAAGCCATATTTTTCTAACAGGAAAAATAGATGATCAAAATCGATTGGAGTGACTAGTGAAACTGGCCGACTTTCTTTCGACCGACTGGGTTTCCAATCAATTGATTGGGCATCCAGTTGACCGACTGGTGATTCAAAACAGCCATAAATTCATAAAATTGGTCCCTTCATGTCCTCAAGTTTGTAGAAACCCTAGCCCATCGACTTCTATTTAAATGGGGGTGGTAATGGCTCTCAACACTTTTGTATGACAAGACTCCTCATCTCAACATTGTGATATTGTGAGTGCCAGATGCATCTTACATGTACTAGGAAGAGACAACCAAAGAGGAAAAAGCTTACACTAGAATTTTGACAACACAAATGGACAACTCCTTCCCGCCGGTTCTAGAAGAATGACATGGAGTTCCTGATGGTCCGTATGGAGTACATAGAGGCATGGAGGTTGTTGGCACTACACTAGGAGGACATTGTCAACTACTATCTATGGTGCTACACTCGGAGGCCATCTCTAAATTCTATGAGGTGATGGTTGAGAAAGAAGCACAATTTAGCATGGATTGTTGCTAGACTTGCTCCAAGACAAGCTATATGTCTTGCACCTTCCTTCTTGTTCATATTTGTTGATGTGATCCATAGTTTGTGGGGAATATGGAAAGTTTTTTTTTGTTTCTTCTGTCATCTATGTTGTTATATTTTCCTTCAATGTTATCAAAGTCACATGATTTTATTATATTTTGGGATTTAGTTGATATGATTGGTTTTGGTTTTTCATTTATTTTTATGGATACAATGTGAATATTTAAATGATTAATGTGCATATTTGATTAAAACCCTATACGCTAGAGAATGTGCCATAGATCCTATATATATTATATGATATATATGCAATTTATACATGGTACCCTAAAATCATTTTGATGGTGGACGTATGCTGGTTATGACAAATTCCTCTAGATATGTGAACATGGTTGAATGGTTTGTTTCATGCCCTTTTAAATTCTATTTGCATACAAGTTCTCTCTCTATTTCTCTACAGATAAATAAATTATTTCCTCCCTATACTCCCTCAAATGTAACTCCAGGTTTCACTTTTTTAATATAATGCAAAATAGTATAGTTTTAATGTTTTCTTTGTTAAAAGAGAAGACATTATGAACCAAGCGAGTTAATCGAGTGAGAGTCAAATCAATTGACTAAAGGACCAAAGAGACAACATTGGTCAGAGGAACCAACGAATTGACTGGAGGCCCAATCGACCGATTGGAGGAGTCCAGACAGTTATTTGAGCCAGGAGCCAGCCAACCGACCGACAGAGGCAAATCAACTGACAGGCGGACAAAATGATCAATTAGAAGAGTTCAATCGACTGACCAACTTGTTTCAACATAACTTTTTTATAGGTTTTAAAATGTGATGTTTGACCTTAGGTGGATATCAATTCTTTTTTGCTCCAAACAATTGCATTAGTTTGGCCATAACCGTTGACTATATTTCATGATTACATCTTTTGTTTGTGGATATAGAATATATATGATACATATTATATAAATGTGGTTATTAGATATGCATATTTATTTATATATGAATAAAATCCCACAATCAAATATTGGGTCTTAGATTATTTCATAAATGACACACATGAAAATCTCAATTGACCAAGCATGGGAACACCAAACATGTTGTGTTGTCTATCTCATGGAAGTGTGTTGGTACTTATGTGTGCCTGCCAAGCAGGGTGCGTTACTATCATATTGGATTTTTGGTTTGTCTTAAATAGGTGACCTTCATGAGATTAAGTGCCTTGAAGCATAAGGTGGGATATGGCAAGGAGTTGTGCATACCTTCTATCCAAGAATTGAATGAGTTATAATTGGAAAATTTTGTCTACCTTAACAATTGGTTATGGACGTTAGTGTTGGCTGTGTAATAACTTAATTATTTCATATCTTTGCTCACTAGAAGGTTGTAACCTACAATCTTATGAATAGATAGTGATGGCTATCAATTTGAACAAAATATAGGGAGCAATAATTAATTAAAATCCTAACTATTATCGTCAATATTCTCAAATCAAGTCTAAACGTGTTTTGACAAATGCAAATTTTCCTTTTAGAAAAAAATGGAAAAAATACACATTGAGATCAGTCCTTGATAAGTACAAACTAAACCAAACCAATTTTAATGGTTGGTTCAGGACATTGAAAAACATTTTCACTCATGAGAGCAAGCTCTATGTGCTTGAAACAGCAATTCCAGAGGAACCCACTCACAAGGTGCCTAAGTCTAAAATGGATGCTTACCTAAATCATGTCAATGATGTTGCAAATATCAAATACCTTATACTAGGTTGTATGAACTATGAGTTGCATAAATAACATGAAAACATGGACATTCTCGAGATAGTAATAGATCTTAAGAATCATGCGAAGCAAGAAAGGTATAATGTCTCCAAGGTGATGTTTGATTGAAAGTTGATAGAGGGAGATCCAGTAGGGCCCCATGTGCTCAAGATAATTGGGCATTTAGAAAAACTATAAACACTGGTATTTCCTTTAGGTCAAGAGTTGGTCGCAAATATAATTCTACAATCATTTCCTAAATCATATATCCATTTCATCAAATTTTATCACATGAACAACTTGGCTAAGCCACTTCCTGAATTGTGTGGCATGTTGCTAAATATCAAAGCAAGAATGAAGAAGGACAAACACAAATACTTAATGATCATAAGTGAAAGGGAGTCCAAGGATGAAGGCAAAGATAAGAAACTTCTGACGTTAATATGAAACCCAAGTCTTTCACTCTGGATGAGAAGAAGGGCAAGTGTAAAAGGAATTTGTCATTTTCACTGGAAGGAACTCATGTATATAAATTATTGAGATAAATATGTATCTTCAATCATTTTAGTATATGACATTGAGTTAGGATCCCAGACATACTATGATGTTTATGACCTGAAAAGAAGTAAGTAAGATAAGATGACAGTGTGTGCAACAAGAGTTGCTCCCGCTATACTTGGAACCTGTTATTCATTTTAGCCCAGTGGGAATGTAATAGAATTAGTGAATTTCTAATATGTACCTTCCATTAATAGAAACATCCTTTTTATATCTTGTTTGGACAAGAGTGGATTCAAGTTTCATATAATGATTATTGATGCTCTATTTTAAAGATAAGATCTTTTATGGCAGTGCCCCAAATGTCTAATAGTTTAAACTCATTAGTTTTAGAGACAACTTTATACAATGTAAGTACCTAAAGACTTGATGACTCAAATAAAACATACCTAAGTCATTGTCATCTAGGGCACATAGATAAGAAACACATTTCTATTCTCCATGAATATGGTAACCTAGACTCTTCTCTTTTTGAACCAATTGAGGCATGTGAACCTTGTTTGTTGGGAAAGATGACAAAACCTCCTTCCACTTGAAATAGTGAGAATGCAAGTGATATAGTAAACTCGTACATACTGAATGTGGACCTTTTAAAACAAATGTTAGAGGTGGTTACTAGTACTTCATCACATTTATTGATGATCTTAGTAGATATGGTTATGCGTATTTAATGAAATAAAAGTTTAAATCCCTTGAAAAGTTCTAGGAGTCCATGAATGAAGTACATAACCAACTTGGCAAAAGTACTAAAACACTTCGATACAATCGATGTGGAGAATACTTGAACCAAGGGTTTGAGGACCTTCTGGGAGACTATGATGATGTATCACAATGGAGTACTCCACCTGAAAACATAGTGATGTATCAAAAAGAAGGAATCATACCATGTTGCAATTATCGATAACTCTAGCTGATCGTCCAACTTTCTTTTGGGCACACGCTTCACACTAAACCGCATTTGTAATGACCCCACTCTTAGAAACCCCTAATTAAGGAAGGCCAGAAGGAAGGAGACATTACCATTGCACACATGATCCATGGTTTTCCACATAATAAAAAATAATTAATAAATTCTACTAAAAAAAACTGAGTTTGGTACAAAATAAAAATTCTTTTTACAAAAAAGCTTACAAAATATGGGCTCTAGAATTATACCCAAGAAAAAAACATCTAACTATATCCTTTGTGTATTACTTTGTTTGTTTTCCTTCCGTGCCTTCTTTTCTTGAATGTCCAATTCTCATCAAGTACCAATTTATCTTAAAAATGCCGACAATCAAAACATGCGGTCAGTAGAACTAGTTATACCGGTACATGGAGGAAACAAAAATAGTGTGCATCTATTTGTAACATCATAATTCATCCAGTTATTGGTTAATAAATCAAACTTAGCATTTTCACTCTTAACTACTCAATCCCAATCTATCCAACCTCTGTCATTCCCTACAGTGGACATGGATCATACCTCACTCATGATGGTAGACCCTTAGTAGTACTTTATATTCTACCTAAAAGGGTAGACCAAAATCTAGACATGTTATGGCCATTTGATCCAACCCATAAGGTAGACCAAGATCTAGGTTCATGACAATCCTTTTCATCCTACCCAAGAGGTAGACCATGATCTAGATTATCATTTTCTCATATATAAACAAAGCTCCAGAGGAGGCTTAGGATCTTAGCTAGTTATGTTCATATAGATATTGTGATAGTCATTGTCACTTTATAGGTGGCATGGAATAAAATAAACAAGTAAGCAGGTATTTGCAAACCATGTGAGGAAAACATTGAGAAACCACATGAAACTACAACGATTATTCCTAGGCATAACCACATGCCTATCTCAGAGTAATTCATAGATATCCAAGCAAAGAGAACAAGAGCAAGTAAACAAGCAACTACCCCGAAATTAAAGCATAGAGACCATGTGTTATTATTATATTCAAAACTTACCATTAATGACTGCCTATGATTCCAAGTAAGAGCTTTAGTTCAACTTAGGGTTTCATTAGGGCTTTGTCTTTCTAAACCCTAATTATCATCTTTCATGTTCCTTTTGGTTAGAAACCCTAATATGTAGTTACACTTTTAATCTTAGGGACACCAACCTTAAATTTGATCTAAGGTTTCCTTTTCATCCATGAAGGCCCAAACTTGATTATTAAGAATAATGGAGTGCATTAAAAACATTAAGACCTAGAAATTAGGGTTTTCTTCATTTAACATATTAAAGGTGTCAACTTTAAATGATTTTTGAACTAGAAGCAGATATAGACCAAGATAATATTTTTATTGAATAGATTGCATTTTTTTAATCTAAACTCATATATTATTTGCCATTTTTGATCATCCTACTACTTACTAGAAATTTTGCAATATTAATCTTTTTAGACCAATAGGGGCCTGCCACCTAGGTAGAGATCCCCAGGCCCCGCCATTCCAACTTGGAAGGGCTGACCTATAGGCTCTCACCACCTTGGTGTCCCGCTCACAACTGTCCTTTGTCTAAACAAGAAAAATGGAGGGGAAAAGATGAGAATAATCCTTACTTGAGGGAAATCAGAGTGGGGAAAAGATGTCTTTTAATCGGGGGTCGTCTTTCTCCTTTGTTTGTTGTGAGATCAACTCAATAGGTCAACAAAGAAGTTGACTTTGAGACTTGGTGTGTCTGGTCACCGAGCGAGGGTTCCCTTACCTTTACCTCAGCCAGTTGAATCCTTCGAGGGCTTCAATTGCCCTGAAGATGGTTGGTGTAGTCGGCTGACACAAAGGTGGTTCCGGCGGAACCTGGAAATGAGGTAGAGGGAACAAGCAAAGTTTTCCATAGAGTTTAGAGGAGATAAGAGAGTAGGGAGTCGAGTGGCATTTCAAGAGAGATTTTATATCCACGTGGAGAGCTTATGGTATCTATATATATCATCCGATGTCAACAGGGCCTGCTCTTGGAGGGGGAATCGGGAAAAAACTCTATGAGCCCTAAAACTAGGTAAAATTAGGGATGGTTAGGTATGGTTTGTTCTCTCAAACTCGATGGGTAGATTTCTTGTTCTGCTTGTCCCTTGAATCGCAAGGAAAATTGATCCCAAGAGTTGCCTATTTAGGCCCCCCTTTCCCTTCCTAGATGAGCTAGAGGATGATGAATTCACTATCAGCTACTAGCTTTGATGGCTCAAAATGTGCATCACATTTCTATTAGAAATATAATATGTGACATTTAATATACTCCAATCTATTATCCACACTTTGGATTTTTGTAAAATCCATATCTCCCGAGCCATTAATTCTTTAATCCCAAACTTTAAGAGAAAGTCTTTTATGACTTAGTCCACTTGTGAATACAATTTGAGATTAAAAATAAAAAGGAATAACACTTTTTATTCATGTGCAAGTCATTCACTTATAAGGCATGTATTATGTATTTAAAACATATAATTTTTTCTTTCTTTTCTTCCTATTTTCTTAAATTTGACATTTATTCATATTAAAAGCATGTGCAACTGAAAACTAATATCATGTAGCCTTCCATGCAAATTTCTAGAAAATTCTATCATTATTCTTAATCATATGAAATTAATATTCATTTTCTTTTGCCTTTTACTTATTATGGGTTTTCTATTACCCTTTTCCCTCTATATACTTTATTGATTTAATAAAACAGGGAAAATCACCAAATCTCTTATTCAAGGAAGATTTACAAAGAAACCCAATTTATAAAACAATGCATACAAATTTCCAAAAAAGCCCTTTTCATAGATTAATTGAATAAAAATACAATTAACATTGGGGTTATAACATCGTACCATCTAAAATGGTTCAAAAGACACCATATGAGATATGGATTGATCGTGTCCCAACATGCAATTTATGAAGATTTGAAGATGTAAAGCTTACAAGAGAAAATAGTTTCTTGAACAAGCTTGGTCTCAAATCAAATAAATATTATTTTGTTGGATATCCCAGGGAACCAAATGATACTACTTTTATATTCCATCTATGTTTCCAGCATGATTGTATTACTAAAAGGAATCTATTTCCAAAGGAAACCATGGGAGAAAATTAGAACTCAAAAAGCTCAAAACCAACAAGAACACATTGCACCGACATAGGTACAATAGGAACAAGTAGAATCACAAATGATTGTGGAATCTCAAGTTCCTCATGTAACACATGAACCTCATAGATCTAGTAGGACATGTCTTGAGCCTAAAAGATTTGGATATCTTTTGACCCAAAAAGGTGATGATTTGGTAATAGATGATTAGCCAACAACCTACCTAGAAGCTATTGAGGGACTAAAATCTGAGAAATGCCTTGAGTCCATCAGATCTAGGATAGACTCCATGTAACCAACAAGGCATTGACCTTGGTAAGATCCACCTAGAAGGGTAAAACCCAAAGGGTGCAAGTGGGTCTTCAAGAAGAAGACCAACATGGAAGGTAAATTGGTTGGAAAGGTTTTCAAACAAGTTCAAGGTGTTCAACATGATGAAATCTCTTTACCAATTACCATAGTTAAATACATTAGGATAATGCTTGCCATTGCAATTGAGCTGTAAAGGTTAATCTATAGATTGACGCAAACATCTTAGAACTGGAATTGTTGATTTGACAAGGTAGTCAAAAAAGTTTGACTTTAATCAAGATGAAGATGAAACTTGTGTTTACAAGAATGTTAGTGGAAGCATAATTATATTCTACATATTGATGGGGAGTGGCACCCCTACCCTACAAACAAATAAAACCCCGGCTAGAAGTACCTTCTCTGTGAAGGATTTAGGAAAAACAACCTATGTGTTAGGAATTAAGATCTATAGAGATACATCTTGCAAGCTTCTTGTCCTAAACTAAAATACATACATTGACAAGGTTCTAAAGTGGTTCATCATACAAGACTCAAAAGTGAGGAAATTTTTCCATATCTCATGGAAATAGTCTCTCTAGATCCTAGTGTCCCAGTTCTTGTGAAAAATAGGAATGCATGAGTAAGATCCCATATGCATCTGCTATTGGATTTTTCATGCATGAAATGTCATGTACTCATCCTGTTGACTCATATGTTTCAGACATGATGAGTATATGTCAGTTAGATCCCCTTGAAGGTCACTAGACTACTGAAAAAGAATTTCCTTTAGTACTTGAGAAACATTAAGGATTAGTTCATTATTTACAATGATAAGCAAGAGTTGGGTGTAAAGGGTTACACGGATGTAAGCTTCATAACTAACAAAATATGATCATAGATCACAATCTAGATTTCTATTTTGTTTCAACAATAGAATTGTGAGCTGGAAGAATTTCAAGCAAGAGACAATTGTTGATTCTACAATAGAAGTCAAATACCTTGTTGTTTTGAAGACATTAAAGGATATTGTATGGATGAAGAAGTTCATTTAGATGCATTTGGGGAGGTTTCAACCATTGTTGATGCAGTAGAGATATTGTGACAACAATAGGCTAAGGAACACACATAGCTTACTAAGACATTTCCATCTCATACGAGAAATGAAAAAGAGAGGAGATGTGAATATTTGCAAAGAACCAAGTACAATCAAATGTTTCTAACCCACTAACAAAAGCACTTGTACAAGAGAAACACGACGATCATGTTAAGATCACTTGGAATAAGATTCTTGGGTTATTGGCTCCAAGTGTAAGTTGGTTTCTATTGATATGTGTGCCTAGAGATCCAATCATATGATGATTGTATTGGGGCATCATGTACTTAATTTGATGAATATTGAAAGTAATTGCATCTATTATGTTTCTCTCAGTCATGAGATTATGAAGCAAACATGGTAGATGTCTAAACACTAGTGATACTTGATGACATATGTTTTCTGGTTAAGGACATGAATAATGAGATCATATGTATGATAAGATTATACACATTCTTGTTATACACCTAGTCAGATATTATTTTGGAAACAATATAGACAACAATAATACATAAGACTAGAATTTTTTTTACTGATGATAAATTCTCATTAGTCATGATATATGATATAAAGTCAAACACATAGGTACTATCTAGATAACAATGTACCCGAAAGACCAACCTTGAGAGTGATATATGAAAACCATTGAATGGTAGTCAGAATTAACTCTCATAGTGATAGTGGTGATTGTGGTTCTTAGACCTAAAGTCACTACCCTCAACACATGTTGTTCAATGAAGTTTGACACCATCCAACATGAACTTGAATAAGGGTTTCCATAAAGGTGGTGTTTGGGTACGTTGTGCCATATAGGGATTGATTGTGAGTGATGTAGATGGGATGTGTCCCTCCTTGTTGAGTTGTTATCCTGGACACATGGTAAGTGAGATTGAGTAACATATAGCCATATGCATGTGAGTCAATATATGGTCAATGAGATCCCATGCATCTCAAACATTCTATTCTAGTTCAAGGAACATGGATTGAATATTATGAGGATGACACTTCAATGCCTCATGTGCAATCCAGATATCAGTGACTAAGGAGATATACAATCATGATAACATTGATCATATATGTAGGTTGAAGTTGTTCTCCAATTTTGCAATTAATTGGGTAGCAATGATGTGTTTCTAGATATTGCTCTCCATTCACTACCAATGTTATTTGAGACCTATAGGGTCACACACATAGGATGCACTTAAAATAGGAGTCTACTCATGGATAAAGTATAACTTGGCTATTAAAGTGATTAAGTAATCAACTAGCTGATTGGAGTGTCTCGTCGATTGACTGGGAATGCCAATCAGCTGGCTAAGAATTCCACTCAACTGACTGGATGATCAATTGGACTAGGTCAAGGAATTGATGCTGACGTCATGACGTGCATTAATTTTCACATTAAAATCTAATACTTTCGTCAATAGGAAAAATAGCCAGTCGAACGACAGGGTGTCTAGTTAGTCTACTAGTGGTTTGTAGCAGCCATAAATTTATGGAATGTGTCCCACTATATCCCCAAGTTTTTGGAAACCCTAGGCCATCGACTCCTTATAAAGGGAGGGTGGTGGTTGAAGATCTCAACAGTCCTATATGACAAGACTCTTCATCTCAATCTTGTGGTAATGTGAGAGCCAAAAGTGTCTTACTCATGAAAGGGAGAGATATCTAAATGGGAGAAAACTTAATGCTATCACATTGACAACATGAAAGGACAACTCGATTCTAGAAGAACGACATGGGGTTCCCACTGGTCTGCATGGATGAGGCATGGATGCTGATTCCACTATGTTAGGAGGATTTCATCAACCACTATCTATGATGCAATACTGGGAGGAGGCTGGCGATTGCGTCTTGGTGCTATTTGAGAAACAAATGCAACTTTGTAAGGATTTTTTTATACTTGCTTCAAGACCAAGTATATTCCTTGCACCTTCTTTCTCGTTGACAATAATTGATGTGATCCACTAGTTTATAGGGAATACAAAAAGATTTGTGTGCTTCTACTTCCATCTCTGTCACCATATGTTTCTACAAATTTCACCTCAATAAAGGTTATTACTAAATATATACCTCTAAAATTCTTCAATCAAAGAGTCTAGCCCGATAATTCATGAGGTTGATAAAGTTGGCATTCACCTTTAACAGATTGGTTTGAATTTTGGAGACAAAAATCCTTTTAAAAGGTGAGGTGAATGTAATGACCTCAAACATACTCTCTCTCTCTCTCTCTCTCTCTCTCTCTATATATATATATATATATATATATATATATATGTTAGTCCTCAATACTCCTTTCTCCTTTTTGTGTTTTTTGAGAAGTTTATGTACAATACTTTAGAAAAAGAAGAGAAAAGAGAAAAATCGACCCAGGATCACAAGCCATTGCATAAAAGAGCTCAAAGAATTCAGAGTAGATATACATTTAAAACAATAGAAGTCTAACCACCTATCATCATAAAGAGATCCCAAAGAAATCTTCATATACCCAGAATAGGGACATCAACTTTACAAAAGGCTTGGACATCAACTTTTGCTGAGGTAAAAAACCAAAAAAAGCCAGAACAATTCTACATAGAAGCCATATCATATGTAGAACCAAGCCTCTAGAAAAATGTCCAAAGAAGAAAGAAAGACAACCTAAAAAAAGCAAACCCACTACCACCAGCAGGCCAACTCTTCACAGAAGAGAGCAAGAACCCACTGCCACCAGTAGGCTACAACTCCTCAAATATAAAATGTCACCATCTTGAGCATAGATAACAACTAGGTCTCATAATAAGAAGATAGAAATGAATTCGGGAAACCACTACCAGAGCAAGCATAGACAAATCAACTAAAAGATAAAATCTAGCAGATACTATCATAGCTCTCAAAACCCATACATCAGGCACTGAAAAAACCATAAAAACTCATACCAACTGAGCAAAAAACTTACTAAGGAACATATGATAGCGACTAAATGTTAAACCTAAACCTTTACAGATCTAACGAAATCTTCTTGCTGACACCAATAGAAGAGACCTCTTTGTCTTCATGGGCTCTTAAGTTCCTCTCCCACCAAATATGATATAAGGATCTCATCAGTAAAAAATTATGCTCATCCTTCTTAAAATTGATAATATTAGTCCAATTACCAAATGAAAGAAAATCCTTAGCTGCCTCATTAAAGCACTCATAGACCTCTTTCGTATAAGAACACTCAAACATGATATGAGAGGAAAATTCAAAATCAACTTTGCACATACAACATCTCAAAGGCCCCTCGATACCCATTCTCCTAATGTATTCAAAGGTGGGGGTTATATCATTGGCAAACTTCCATAAATTTAGTTGGTACCTACAAGGAACTTTACCTTTCCAAATCCAAGAGAAAGTGTCAGATTCAAGAGCAGAGCCTCTAATAGAGTTCCGAAAAGATTTCAAATTCAAACTCTTTTTGTCGTTGAACATCTGACAGTCTGCATCACTAGACTCAAAAGCATAATTTTTAAGATAACAAATAAGCTTATTGGTATGCCTATTCTCAGGGATTTCCCATCTACCTTTAACCAGAACAGAACTAATTTTACAATTGTTGGGCAGACCAAGCTTCAAATAAGCATCTCTTCCTATAAGATCCCAAAGGAAATTCTTCTCTTTAGTCTAAGGATCCAACCAAAGGAAAGCATTTGCACCATCCCCAATATGAAACTTTATGTGTACTAAAAGCTCAGTTCTACTTTAAAGAATCTTATTGAACATCCAAGACATAGAAGAGTGATGAATGCATATTCATCATGATTTTTAGTCGCTATCTTGGACCCTTTTTGACTCAATACATCTAATTTCAGTTTCTAAATATCAAAATGCGCAAAATTACTTAATTGGTCCAATTATCACCATCTTAACTGAATTTGTGTTGATTTGATGTAGGTCTTGATGAGGTTGAATATTCAGTTGGGACCCACCTTTCACTCACCATTTGGTCTCACCATCGGTCTCACCATTCGGTCTTGATCGTTCGATCTCATCCAATCAGTTTCTAACTCCATATTGTCTTCAAGATCGGTTGAGCAACCTGTTTGAAACCGTTTGGGCAACTCAGTAGCATTGGGCATGTTTCCCCTCCTCTTGCTTTCCCTTCCTCCGCCAACAGCAGCGTCGACACCCACAACTCTGCCTCCTTCTACCTCTAGCAACCCTAAATGCTACCTGCAATGCCTCCGCCCCCACTCCGCGCTCACCACAGAGAAGCCATGTGTTCGATCGCATACCGATTGGAGGAGATCACATAGACCGGTTGGACGACGCCCAGTCTAAGACTGTTTGCAAATCGACATGAAGACTGGTTGAACTTCGACGCAGAAACCATTTGAAACCCGTCGGTCTACGAGACCGTTTGCTTCGCCAAACCATTTGGACAATGAAGATCTGAGACCGTTTGGATGAAGATCATTTGGGACACGCAAGCACATACCATTAAGTCCCAAGACCGTTTGGAGCCATTCGGTCCCAAGACCGTTTGGTCATTTGACCGATCTGCAAGACCATTTTGAAGGCAGATTCCCAAGACCATTTGGAGCCATTCGGTCCCAAGACAGTTTTGGAGCCATTCGGTCCCAAGACCGTTTGGTCATTCCACCGATCTGCAAGACCGTTTGAAGGCGGATTTCCAAGAGCGTTTGGATCCATTCGTTCCCAAGACCATTTGGACCCATTCGGTCCCAAGACCGTTTGGAGCCATTCGGTCCCAAGATTGTTTGGTCATTCCACCGATCTCCAAGACCGTTTGGAGTCATTCGGTCCCAAGACTGTTTGGAGCCGGATTTCCAAGACCGTTTGCCCCAAGACCGTTTGGAGCAGGTTCATGCAGAAAATGTGAAGACCCCATCCGAGCCTATAAATAGGATCGCAAGGGTCCTCAATTGGCATCGGTTCTGGGACACCGACAGGCTGCCTGTACAAAGGTCTGATCCAGTTTTACCCACACTACCACTTCACTGTCGTTCCTAGTGCAACTCAAGGAGAGTGAGAAGAGAAGGAAGGAGGAGTGAGAAAGACCGCCCGGTCTGTCTTGGCATCCCTCATTCTTCTAGATCTGCTCCGACACAATGTAGAAGACCGCATCATCTTCACCGAGCCGTGACTACCTTTTGCACCATGTTCATGGCGGATTCCTCTCTCTTTTTTATTCTTCTTGTTTCTCGCACCATGAGCGAGTAGTCCCTTTTTGTTGGGGTGCGGAGACTAGCCCCGCTGCCCATGCAATCATGTTCTTTTGTCCAACTATCCATGGCAATATATATAACTTTTCATTTCATTGTTAATTGTTATGTTCTTAGTTAGATTAATTGCTTGCTTTCATCTTTGTTCATCCTATGTTGTGAGAACTTCTATATGTAGGATTGAATGTCGTTTAACAGGTTGACTCCCAAACTAGAAATAGAATGGGATTCCTTGAGGTCGTAAGTGTATGATCCGTGAGGGGACGAGCCATCTAGCCTTCGGTGACGCTTCTGTGCACCTAACACCTATTTAGGGGGTTCACAACCTTAGTTGGATTTTGTATCATCTTGTTAGTTGTCGATGTTTTCTCGTTTATTAATCGCCTACTTGCTTATCGATTAATGTGGTTGACTCCCAAACTAGAAATAGAATGGGATTTCTTCGAGGTCGTAAGTGTATGATCCGTGAGGGGATGAGCCATAAAGCCTTCGGTGACGCATCTGTGTGCCTAACGCCTGTATAGGGGGCCCAAAACCTTTGCTGGAATTCTGTATCTTCGGAGCCGTAAGTAAGTGATTCAGATGGTGACGAGACAACTGATGCCTAAGGTGATGCTTACGCGAACCTAACTCCCGTATGGGGAGTTTTGTAGTAGCTCTATTTGGATTGTTATATCTTGCCCGAATATGTGTGATTGAATATGTTTGCATGTGTAGTGGTGGCGAAACCCGGTACCATCCCAACGATTCCATATCATTGATCTAAATCCAACTTTAATTCTACTTTTACCTCCTTGTAATTAGTATAATCAAACTCAAATCAACCCATCGTTTTAAATATTAGTCTTAACTCGAACTAGATTAGACTGACAAAGATTCTTAAAAACATTGTCCTTTGGGATTCGATCGTCAACTATACTGCGATAAGATCCGTCCGCTTGTGGGTGGTATTATTGCATATTGGTTTTGGTAAAAGATCGGGGATCTCAACCCCGAGTGAATTTGTTAGTGCAATATTTGCCACGTCAAATTCTGGCATCGTTGTCGGGGACAACAGAATAAGTTAGTTAAATCTAGTTATTTTAAGAATAATCTAGGATTTTGCTTTTTCTTTTTGAAACAGTTGACCATCTACTTGAATTTGACTCTACTCCGTGGTTCTCACTTTCAAAATCTTTCTTTTTCGGGTACAACCCAAGGCATAGTGCATGAACCATTTGGACATCCCTGGACTAACAAAGAGCTTTGATCCCGAGATAGACAAAACTTTTCATCGTCATATCAGAGAAAATCAAGCAAGGATGGCTCAAGAAGAAGAAGTAGCCTAAAGGGTGGCTCAAGCCATCAATGCGCAGAGAGAGAGGATCATGCAAGAAGCCAGAGCTACAGTCCAAGAGGAAATTCTAGCAGCGCAAGCAGCAGTACAAGCAACTAAACTACAAAAGGATCTTAGAGAATTATCAATCCCAAAAGCTGTGAATGTTCATCATCTAGTACAACCTCCTCCCATCAACGCTCCTAATTTTGAGATAAGAACGCATTGGGTCACCCTGCTTCAAAATAGCCCATTCTATGGTAAATAAGGAGAGGATAGTCAAGAACATCTCTTGAGGTTTATTGATCTATGTGCCATGACAAAGAAAAATTGAGTATCTGATGATGCCCTTTGACTCCGTCTCTTTATGTATTCCCTTGCTGATAGAGCTATAAGTTGGTACAATTCATTGCAAAGTGAAATTCCCATCACCACTTGGGAACAACTCCAAAATGTGTTTCTGGAAAAGTTCTACCCTCCATCTCTCACATATGAAATTAGAGGCCGAATAACAAATTTCACTCGTCCCTGGAGAAACCCTTACTGAAGCATGGGATAGATACAAAGAGCTTCTACACAAGTGTCCACATCATGGGATTCCTAAGAATCAACTCATCAAAATTTTCTATAGGGGTGTGGATGATGATATCAAGAGATTCTTAGACTCCTCATCTGGAGGAAACTTCATGCGTCAAAGTTATGACAGCGCATGGAGGGTTGTAACCCTTGGAGCTAAAAATCAAGCTAATTGGGGTAGATCTGTAGGTAAAGGAGTTTTGAAAGTAGCTATGGCTGAAGCTACTCCTGAGTACAAGTCTATCACTGAAACCCTAAAACTCTTAGTTGCCAACAAAGACCAAATTGAATCATCTCTTACTGCAATTGGAAGAGGACGTTCTCCCACTCGGCAACAAGAATAGATCAAGTCAGCTTCATTGTTCTATGAAGCATGTAAAAGTACTAATCATTCCACATTAGCATGTAATGTTCTTTACGACGTTGTTCTAAGCAACGTATGTGGACAATGATATAATAGTCAAATGGAAAATCTTAATGTTGTTAATACCATCCCTGGTCAAAGTTACTACAGTCCAAATCAGAATAGGAACCATCCGAGATTTCAGTATGAAAACCCCTCTGGAGCAGTAAATTCACATCAATTTAGTTCGAACAATCAACCACGAGGCCCACCAGGATTCCAGCATAATCAACAACATAATTTTAGAAATCAAGGAAATTTCAAGGGAAACTTTCAGAATAGGAACTTCAATAACTATCAAATAGTTCTCAGCACCATAATATTAATCAGCCTCAAGGACAACCATTCAGAAGATGTTACAGTCACAGCAGAATATGATAGCTAACCAACAAACCTTGATAGCTAATCAGCAAGCACATCAAAAAGCTATTGAATCTTAACTGGATCAACTTGCCACTAGCATAAAGCCACCAGTTGGAGCATTTGCGGGCCAGCCCGAGAATAATCCTAAGAACCCAGAACAATTGAAGGCTATCACAACCAGGTCAGGCAAGGATTATTTTGATCCTCCTGTCAAGCCACCTATGGTTGTTACAAATGAGGATGAGCCTGTGATCATTCAATACTCAACAACACCGGAATCTCAACCGAAAGAACCAGTAAATGATGATAAGATAGACAAGGAAAGTCATGAGAAACTAATTGAGGAAGGAACTAAAACACCAGAACCTGATATCCCTATATACAAGCCTCGTATCCCTTTCCCTACTTGTTGAAGGCAAACCAAGCTTGATACTCGGTCTAATAAGTTTAAAGAAGCTATGAAGAAACTTCATGTTGACATAACCTTTCTGGATGCACTGGCTGAGATACCAGCCTGGACAAAATACTTAAAGTCACTCCTGACCAGGAAATATATAACTGAAGAATATGAGACAATCAATTTAGCTAAAACCACTTCAGATATCATTCATAATAAGATGCCAAAGAAGCATAAAGATCCATGATCTTTTGGGATTTCCTGCCATATTGGTGACTCTTCATGCAAGAAAGGACTGGCGGATCTTCGTGCTAGCATCTCCATCATGCCACTCAACCTTTGCAAAAGGCTAGGGTTTGCTGAACATCTTCCAACTGGCATGACCATGCAACTCGCAGACAATTCGATAAAATGCCCATTAGGAATTATTGAGGATGTACCTGTCAAGGTAGGAAAAGATTCTTATGTTCCGTGTGACTGTGTCATCATGGACATACAAGAACACGCCAGATATCCTCTCATCTTTGGACGTCCGTTCCTCGCCACTGTAAGAGTTCTAATTGATGTTGAAGTAGGAACCTTTCTGCTTAGATTAGGCAAAGAAATGCTCGAATTTAAAGTTTTTGAAAGCATGAGAAGACCAAGTATGCAAGAAGAAGTCTATCTGGTTGATTGCATAGAGAAGATGTCACTTCTAACTCAAGAGAATCATGAATCAGATGATCCATTAGAAGTCACTCTAACAGATCCATCAGTTGATGAACCTATTGACAAACAAGTAAAGGATTGCATCGAATCCCTCGACTCTGCAAAAGAAGATGTTGAAGCAGCGTGTGAAGAACTCAAAGTTGTGGAAGCTATTGGAGAATCATGGAAAAAACCAAAAACTCCAGAGATGAAGCCCCTACCTGAGGGACTGAAATATGTGTTTTTAGATGACCTCAAGGTTTGTCTAGTAATATTAAATTCTGATCTTATGACCGAACAATAAGATAAACTCCTGAAAGAGTTGAAGGAGAGGAAGAAAGTAATTGGCTACAAAATGAATGACCTCACTAGGGTTAGTCAAGCATTGTATATGCACAAGATCCCTATGATGGAAGATCACAAGCCAACCATTGAACATCAATGGAAACTAAATCCAAATATGAAGGAGGTAGTCCATAAAGAGGTCATTAAACTGCTCACCACTGGAATTATCTATCCAATATCAGACTCACCATGGGTGAGCCCGGTGCACGTAGTCCCGAAGAAAGATGGAACAACTATTATATGAAATGAAAATTATGAACTCATCCCCACCCAAACAGTGACAGGGTGGAGGATGTGAATTGACTATAGGAAGTTGAACAAGGAAACTCGAAAGGATCACTTTCCAATGCCTTTTCTTGATCAAGAATTAGAGCGGCTGGCTCATCAAGAATACTTCTGTTATCTCGATGGTTACTCTAGATTCTACCAAATACCTATACATCCAAATGACCAGGAGAAAACCACTTTCACCTACCCATTCAGAACATATGCATTCAGAAGAATGTCGTTCGACCTCTACAATGCACCCGCAACTTTCCAGCGTTGCATGGCTGCCATATTTGCTGGACTCCCTGAAATCATTATGGAAGTCTTCATGGATGATTTTTCTGTATACGGAGATTCTTTTGATTCATGTCTAAAACACCTCTCCCTGGTCCTCAAACGATGTGAAGAAGCACATCTTGTGTTGAATTAGGAGAAGTGTCATTTCATGGTAAAGGAAGGCATTGTCCTGGGCCATAGAGTCAGTAATCGAGGCATTGAAGTAGATAAGGCCAAGATTGAAGTGATTTACAAGCTCTCTGTCCCTATCAATGTAAAGGAAGTTCAAGCATTCCTAGGTCATGTTGGATTCTATAGACGGTTTATAACAGACTTTTCAAAAATAACCAAGCCAATGACAAATTTGTTACGGAAGGATACTGAGTTCAATTTTGACGAAGAATATGTTAAAAGATTCAACACGCTAATGCATGCCCTTAGAACCACACCCATCATTAGATCTCCCGATTAGGACCACCCTTTTGAAATCATGTGTGATGCAAGAAATTATGTTGTAGGTGCTGTCTTGGGACAATATATAGAAAAGAAACATTATGTGATCTATTATGCATCAAAGACCCTCGATGAAGCTCAGAGGAATTATGCTACTACTGAGAAAGAACTTCTGGCAATCATGTATGCCTTCGACAAGTTTAGATCCTACCTAATTGGTTCAAAGGTCATTGTCTACATAGATCACGCTGCCATTCGTTACCTTCTAGAAAAGAAAGATGCAAAACTTAGGCTAATTAGATGGATTCTCCTATTGTGCAAGAATTTGATTTGGAGATAAGAGATAGAAAAGGTACCGAAAATGTGGTAGCAGATCACCTCAGTCGCATCCACAATCTGGATACTAAGAAGATTCTGACTAATGATTCCCTTCCAGATGATCAACTAATGAAGGTGTCAGAAGCTATATCATGGTACTAGGATTTTGTGAACTACCTTTCTACTGGGGTTATTCATCCTCAATGCACCAGAATTGCACTGAAGAAATTTATGCATGATGTGAAATAGTACTACTGGGATGAGTCATACCTTTTCAAACTATGTGTTGATGGTCTATATAGATGATGTATCGCCGAAGAAGAAGCTCAACTTATTTTGGAACAATGTCACTCAGGACCAGTGGGAGGACATATGAGCTCTAAAAAGACTGCCTTGAAGGTTTTGCAATGTGGATTCTTATGGCCAACCATATCCAAAGATTCCTATGACTTTGTCCTATCATGTGACAAATGTCAAAGATCTGGCAATATAACAAAGAGAGATGAGATGCCCGTTGAATCTATGGCAAGAAGTAAAGATATTCAATGTTTGGGGGGTGGACTACATGGGTCCATTCCCATCTTCTCATGGATTTTCATACATTCTAGTGGTGGTGGACTACGTCTCAGAATGGGTTGAATCCATACCAACCGTCACTAGTGATTCAAAACCAGTCATCAAATTATTCAAGGATATTATTTTTCCCCGTTTTGGTGTCCCACGCATGGTGATATCTGACAGACATTCCCATTTTCTTGAAAGAAGCTTTGAAGCATTGCTATGAAATTATGGTGTTACTCACAAGGTAGCCTCACCTTACCATCCACAGACAAGTGGACAGGTGGAGGTTTCTAATCGTCAACTCAAGAGTATCTTGGAAAAGACATTAGGCCGCAATCGGAAAGATTGGTCGGTGAAAATCAACGACGCATTATGGGCCTATCGAACTGCTTATAAAACTCCCCTCGGGACTACACCTTTTCAATTAATATATGGAAAGGCTTGCCACCTGCCAGTCAAATTGGAACACAAGGCATGGAGGGAAATTAAATAATAGAATTTTGATATGAAAGAAGCAGGCCAAGCCAGGATTCTGCAACTCCAAGAGCTGGACAAACTCAGAATGATAGCTTATGAGAATGCACGAATCTACAAAGAACACACCAAACTTTGGCATGATGGTCATTTGAAAAGAAAAGACATACAAGTGGGAGACCAAGTTCTGCTATTCAACTCAAGGTTAAAGTTATTCCTAGGGAAACTATGCTCTCGCTGGTCTGGACCGTACATTGTCAAAAGCATCTCCATGCATGGTGCTTTCTCTTTATGGAGCGAAATGTCAAGTGAATTCATGGAAAATGGTCAACGTTTGAAAAGATATTTCACCATAACCAATATAAGAACTGAAGCAATAATAAATCTCTCCTATCCAAAGGAACCACCGTGAAGTTGTAGATATCACGTAGAGCCATCGACGTAAAACAAAGGCACTTGTCGGGAGGAAACCCGATAAATAAAATTCGTGTTAACTTTAAATTAGAAATTTTTCTCAATTTTGTTTTTACTTTTTAAATAATTTTTCACCAAATAAGAATCACATCGCGAGATGCTATTTTGAGTTCTGATTAATCTTAATTTTTGAGATTTTTAGATGGAGGATGCACGTCGATTGGAATGAAACCATATCCAGTGGTCCAAATGGCATGAACTTCCCCCTCCATCTCAGATTTAGACTTTTCTCGGGATGAGCAAATTTCTAAGTTCGGGGTGGAGGGTGGGTGGTACATATCTTACTTTCCACTTTCCACCCTCTCCCATTAAAATCAAACTTAAGATTTCATCGTCACATTTTTGACCTAAATCTTCAAAATTTTCAAATAAAATTTTCAAAATTTTAAAGTTTTTAAAAGATATTTGATGAAATTTTGACATGTTTTAAATTTCTATGACTTTATCATTATACCCTCTTTATTCGAAGCAGATCCTCAAAAAGGACCTTTTTCTGAAACTAGCCTTTTGATTGAAATCATCGTGTGAAGCTTATGAATCCTAACATCATGATACTTATGCAAAAATGACAAGTGTCTATCGAACTAATAGGGATCAAACACGTCATGCTTCCTAACTGACTAGTGGAACAATAACATGGAATATCCACTGGATCCTCATCAAGTCATTATCTGAGCAGAGTACGATAAAGAGAACGACCCGATACCCGAAATTGTAAATCAAGTTGCATTCTGATCTGAACTCTCTTCTACACTTCTTCTATCATCTTCGTACCCATCCATCCATAAAAAAGAAACAAAAATAGCCAAAATAGTGCCAAACCCTAAGTTCGGGGTGGCACGCCACTTCCATCTATATCTGCTTCCCTCGCAAATTAATAGGGGCGTATCACCAAAATGCAATCTTGAGTCGAATAGAGGAGAGATTTGCACACAAAATGATGCCAAAGTGCACACAAAAAGAAATGCAATCTCAAGTCGAATAGAGGAGAGATTCACACAAAAATGCAATAAATTAAATTTCAAAAATAATAAAAATCTCGAGTCAAATAGAGGAGAAATTTACTTCTTCCTCCCTTACCACCCTTCACTCCCTTTTCTACCTAAAAGCACAATAATAGCCTCCACTACCTTGAAATACACCAGTGTCAGACCAGATGCACACTTGTACGGGCGACTCTAGACTCTTACAAAACTCTTTGACATGCTTGTTGTTGTAAAAAGTGAGGAGGAAGTGATATTGGAAAGCAAACTCAGGAACGAAGATATGGTGAGATGTATTCAGTGGTCTCAGGAGGTTGAGATACTAAGTCATACTAAGCAGAAGGAAAACAATCGTGATGTGAAGATGAGGCAATCACACGAATTGAGAGTATTCATTTGGCGACTTTTTCAGATTTTGTGTTGCTCGAGGATGAGCAACGTTTAAGTTCGGGGTGTTTTGACGAATGCATATTCATCATGATTTTCAGTCTCTATCTTGGACCCTTTTCGACTCAATACACCCAATTTCAGTTTCTAAATATCAAAATGTGCAAAATTACTTAATTGGTCCAATTATCATGATCTTAACTGAATTTATGTTGATTTGATGCAGGTCTTTATGAGGTTGAATATTCAGCTGGGACCCAACTTTCACTCACCATTCAGTCTCAACATCAGTCTCACCATTCGGTCTTGAAAGTTCAGTCTCATCCAATCAGTTTCTAACTCCATACAGTCTTCAAGATCGGTTGAGAAACCTGCTCGAAACTGTTTGGGAAACTCAACAACATTGGGCATGTTTCCCCTCCTCTTGCTTTCACTTCCTTTGCCAACATCAGCGTTGGCACCCACACCTCCACCTCCTTCTACCTCCAACAACCCTAAACGCTACCTGCAATGCCGCCGCCCCCACTCCACGCTCACCACAAAGAAGCCCTCACAGTCTTGAGACTGTGAGGCATTGTTTGATCGCATAAAGATCAGAGGAGATCACACAGACCGGTTGGATGACACCCAGTCCAAGACCGTTTGGAAATTGACACGAACACTGGTTCAACTTCGATGCAGAAACCGTTTGAAACCCATCGGTCTTCGAGACCGTTTGCTTCGCCAAACCGTTTGGACAAAGAAGATCCGAGACCATTTGGATGAAGATCATTTGGGACACGCAAGCACAGACCATTCGGTCCCAAGACCATTTGGAACCATTCGGTCCCAATACCGTTTGGATCCATTTGGTCGCAAGACCGTTTGGAGCCATTTGGTCCCAAGACCGATTGGTCATTCAACCGATCTGCAAGACCGTTTGAAGGTGGATTCCCAAGCCTGTTTGGAGCCATCCGGTCCCAAGACCGTTTGGTCATTCCACCGATCTCCAAGACCGTTTGGAGCCATTTGGTCCCAAGTCCATTTGGAGACAGATTTCCAAGACTGTTTGCCCCAAGACCATATGGAGCAGGTTCATGCAGAAAACGTGAAGACCCCATCCGAGCCTATAAATAGGACCGTAAGGGTCCTTAATTGGCATCGGTTCTGGGACGCCGACACGCTGCCTGTACAAAGGTCTGATCCAATTTTTCCCACACTACCACTTCACATGTCGTTCCTGCTGCAACTCAAGGAGACTGAGAAGAGAAGGAAGGAGGAGTGAGAAAGACCGCCTGATCTGTCTTGGCATCCCCTGTTCTTCCAGATCTGCTCTGACACGACGTAGAAGACCACATCATCTTCATCGAGCTGTGACTACCTTATGTACCATGTTCATGGCAGATTCCTCTCTCTTTTTTATTCTTCTTGTTTCTCACATCATGAGCGAGTAGTCCCTTTTTGCTGGGGTGCGGGGACTAGCCCCGCTTCCCATGCAATCATGTTCTTTTGTCAAACTATCCATGGTAATGTATATAACTTTTTATTTCGTTTTTAATCGTTATGTTTGTAGTTAGATTAATTGCTTACTTTCATATTTGTTCATCCTATGTTATGGGAACTTCTATATGTAGGATTGAATGTCGTTTAACAGGTTGAGTCCCAAACTAGAAATACAATGGGATTCCTTGAGGTTGTAAGTGTATGATCTGCGAGGAGATGTGCCATCTAGCCTTCGATGACGCTTATGTGCACCTAACGCCTGTTTAGGGGGTTCACAGCCTTAGTTGGATTTTGTATCATCTTGTTAATCGCCGATGTTTGCTCATTTATTAATCGCCTGCTTGCTTATCGATTAATGCGGTTGACTCCCAAACTAGAAATAGAATGGGATTTCTTCAAGGTCGTAAGTGTATGATCCGCGAGGGGACAAGCCATCTAGCCTTCGGTGACGCTTCTGTGTGCCTAACGCCTGTATAGGGGGCCCACAACCTTCATTGGATTTATGTATCTTCAGAGCCGTAAGTAAGTGATCCAGATGATGATGAGACATCTGATGCCTAAGGTGATGCTTACACGAACCTAACACCCGTATGGGGTGTTTTGCAGCAGCTCTATTTGGATTGGTATATCTTGCCCGAATATGTGTGATTGAATATGTTTGCATGTGTAGTGGTGGTGAAACTCGATACCATCCCAGTGATTCCATATCATTGATCTAAATCCAACTTTAATTCAACTTTTTCCTCCTTGCAATTAGTTTAATCAAAGTCAAATCAACCCATCATGTTAAATATTAGTCTTAACTCGAACTAGATTAGACTGACAAAGATTCTTAAAAATGTTGTCCTTTGCGATTTGATCCTCAACTATACTGCGATAAGATATGTCCACTTGCGGGTGGTATTATTGCACATTGGTTTTGGTAAAAGCTCGGGGATTTCAACCCCAAGTGAATTTGTTAGTGCGATATTTGCCACGTCAAAGGGTTACTTTCAATCGACCAAAAGGAAGATTTGTTGAGGTATCTTCATTGATCCATTTGACCAAAAGTTAGTCTTTCTTATTAGAAATATCCCATCCATTCAAAAGAAAACAAGCACGAGAAACTTTAGAGATCTTCCTAATACCCATTCCTTCTTCCTTATTAGGTAATGTGACCCTTTCCCAGTTCACTAGGTACAACTAAGTTTTACCATCAAATTTACCCCAAAGAAAATCCTGGCACATTTTATCAATGGTATCCATTATAGACTTAGGAATAGGGAAACCATAGCACCAGTGAAGATATAAAACACTCAGAGTAGACAAAACAAGCTCTAGTCTACCTGTCATAGATAAAACCTTAATCTTCCAACCTTCCAACTTGGTCTTCACTTTATCAATCAAAATAGAGCAAACAAATGTAGGGATCCTACCAGTAATAAGGGGAACACCAAGATAAGTAGAAGGAAGCTCACACACCTTGAAGTTAAGAATTCTAGCAATCTCATCCTTAGGTGAACTTTTGCTAAAGATCACTTCATTCTTAGAAACATTGACACATAAACCAGAAAGCTTACTAAAGGTGTTCAACACGCCAAACACATCATCAACATTGCTAGAGTTAGCTTCAATAAAAATCATAAGATCATCTGTGAAGTTTGAATGAGTGAGAGAAAACATTTGGAAGCTTTAATAGGCGATAACAACTAGCTATCCCCAGCTTGATTCATAAGAACAGTGAAAGCCTTCATGACTATAACAAATAATTAAGGGGCTAGAGGATCTCCTTGCCTAAAATCATTTGAGGGGAACAACATATCAGTAGGTTCATCATTAACCAAGACATGGTAAAAAGTAGAATAGAACTAGAAATCCAATTAATCCAGATGGAAGGGAATCCCATTCTATAAAGCACAATAAACAAGAAGTTCCAATTAACATTATCATATGCTTTTGAAATATCAATCTCCAAACACATTTTTCTACCACCAGTAGATCAATTGAAATCATGAAGAATCTCATTGGAAAGAAGGATAAAATATTTGATATTTCTACCCTTAATGAAAGTAGATAGATTACTACTAATAATATCTGGCATAATACTCTAAAGCATATTTACCAAAATTTTGGAAATCACTTTGTACTTCACATTACAAAGAGAGATAGGCCACCAGTTCTTGATTTCAATAAAATCAAGCCCCTTCGGGATTAGAGTGATGAACGTATTATTAGACTCTCTCAAAATCTTACCATAGGAGAAAAATCCCCTAATAGCATTAGAAATATACTACCCATAATGGTCCATACTTTCTTAATGAATAGGGCATTGAACCCATAAGGACCAAGTGCTTTATCAACATTATGGGAGGCAATGGTGTCATCAATTTCAGCTTGAGAAACACTAGCAATAAGATTGATTTTTCACTTCTCAAAGATAGTAGGTCCCGACCAATTAAACTCTTTAAGTCCCTCACAGCTATGGTTATTATTAAAAAATTGGAGTAATACTTGAAGACAAATCTTTTAATCTCATTCATGTTGCAACTAATTTGACCATTAATATTCAAGCACCTTAGCTGGTTCCATTGTCGTTTAGATTTGACAGACGAGTAGAAAAATTTGGTATTAATATCCCCTTCAGCAAGCCACTAAACTCTGAACTTCTATCTCAAGAAACATTCCTCTACTCTTTCAGCTTCATGAAGAACATTTCTAAGAGACCTTGCTTCATTTTGCAAGATAGAATTTGTAGGATCAAGATCGGCTTTAGATTGAGCCTGCAAGGTATTATATTTGGTTGCTTTAACATTGTCAAACAGGTTACCCACTATCTTGTGGTTCCAGTCCTTCAAGAGAACACTAAATTTCTAAAACTTCCTATACACTTTATACATAGATGTTCCTTCAACCATTTCAAACCAAGCATCTCTCACTACATCTGTAAAATCATCCTTAAATGCCCAAGAGTTAATAAAACATAATGGGGATTTAATAACCCTATGCTTCCCAACAGAGAAAAGGATAAGCTTATGATCACTTATGGTATTGGATATCAGCTCACCAGAGAACTCTTCAAAAAGGTTCATGAACAAATCATTGTAAAACACTCTATAAATATTAGAAGTGATAAATTCTTCATCCTCTTAACGATTATCCCAAGAAAATAAAGGCCCCTTCAGATCCAATTCAAATAAACCACAATTCACAACCCATTCATTAAACTCATTCATGGACCTAATGGTAGGAGATCTTCTGCTAATCCTTTCACAATACTTGCAAAAAACATTAAAGTCTCCCAGGATGATCCAAGGTAAACTATATCCATTGTTATTAGAATCTAGGGAATTCCCAAGAAAAGATTGATTTGAATCGTCATTATGCCCGTACACAACAGACAAAAGAAAGGAAACATTCTCAATCAAAACATTACACAGAACATGTTGATCAGTTTCACCCAGCTTAACAACAAAACACTCTTTAGGATTCCATAAGATAACAATTCTACCTAAAGAATGAGAATCAATATTAGATATAAACTCAAAAATTGGGAAATGTTTTGCCATAAATTTGCCGATATTTCTTTTCCTCAACTTAGTCACTAGAAGAATAAAAATCTTAAAACCCACTATCATAAGATCCTCCTGGACATTCCTTATTTTATTACTAATACCACAAACGTTCCAGGAAAAGACCTTGAAAGAAGGGGTCATTTATACGCTAGGGCCGTTGCGCTGGCGACCTCAGTGCTTTCTTTATTGGGTTCAAGGTTGTTCAAGGGAGGGAACAGAGGATTTACCACTTTGGGGAGAGTTCCATCAGTGACCTTAGGCAGAACCGAGGGTGAAGAAGCAGACCCTGAAAAAAATGTCGAACACTTGGAAAGGAGTAGAGGGGAAAGAATTCAGGCCTCGAGTACGACTCATATTAACAACATGATCGGAAACTAAAGTATCAGAAGTAGCAATCTTAACAGGACCTTCTAAAACCTCAACCATATCAGCAAAATTATGTTGGAAATTTTCAGTTTGACAAGAAGAAACAGGGCAACACAATTTGTCATGGCTGAATAGATAGCCTTTACCACACACATTTGGCATCCATTCATATTCAACATGAATTCTATAGAAGCTACCATCATCACCATGCAGTTCAACTGAGCATGAAAAACTGGACTAAGACTTGAAAAGAAATTTAATATAGGAAAACTCCAACTGATTACATTCCCTTATGAACTTATTTATGCTCAAAGGATATCCCAAAGAAGTTCCAATGTATTCAAATATTTAGGAATCCCATAACTCCAAAGGAAGGTCATACAACCTAATCCAAATCAGAACACTTTTCAAACCAATCTTCATGATGGATTGACCTGGATGCCATTTCATAAGAACCAATGGAAATGCTTAACAAACCACACTCCCTTTTCCAAAGTGAGCTTCAAATCTTGTGCATTAGAAAACCTGAATAGGAAGAGACCTTTTGATCTAGGGATAACTTCAACGTTTTCTTCTAGATCCTAGATGTTAAGAAGATGTTGGTGAAGAAGTAGTGGATCCAGAATGAAGTCAATAACATATCCAAATAGATAGAAGTTTCATTTAGACTCATTTTCTACAGCTTCAGCACTACGGAATAATATTTGACCTTCTTGAACTATAATCTTAATATGATTCATAGGTGAGACAGGCTTCCTCAAGACTTGAAAAACTTAAAACCAATCCTTGGGTGATTCAAGATGAATAGTAAGAGCACCTTCACTAGCTTTAGGCTTCCAGATCTGAAGGTTTCCCCCAAGGAAGGTTCGGTAACACTTAGTCACCATTGTAATTGCCCCATTCTTTGCCACATGCAAGGTCATGCTGTTGAATTCAACTATGTTGTTTCAAAATAGTTTGGGGGTATAGATATGGATATTGCATATCGATAATGTATGACCCCTAACCTGAGTTTTAGGGTAACCCTATTTTATTGGCTTAAGAATGTGATTAGAACCTTTCTCTAACCCTTTTAGATGTAATTAGGGCTTGTGGAGAGATTAAGTTTCGAGTTTGTGTTTGTTTGGATGTGGTTTGTTCTTTATGTGCTAGTTTTGGTGCAATTTGCAATTTACCCAAAATTGGGGGTTCATGTGTAATTTATCACATCTAGGGTGTTCCTTATCTTTCTTGACATCATCTAGAGGATATAGAAAGAAGTGGGTTCCTTGTTTGAGCCTTGGTTGAGGAGTGTCACCCTTAGAGGTAATTAGGGTTTCTATGAGTGTTGAGTGTCTCGACCTATGTGCATATGGTGTGTTGTCTTGACCTAGGTCGCTACCTAGGGTTATTTTGGAGGGTGTCGTGGTTGAGACACCCCCTTTAGAAGGTGGGGTCGTGAAAAAGGTGGTCTTTGGTGGTCTTGGGTCGATATGGTTTCCCTCTTATAGGATGTCTTGACCTAGGGTTTGAGGTGGTTCCTTTGTCTCGATCTTGTGGTGATGGTGGTTGGTGGTGTCGCGACCATGGAATGGTGAACCATGGGAGGGTCATGACTGCGACCATGTTGGTGACCAAGGTGGTCAAGACCCAACCTAGAGTGTATCACCATGTATTGCATGTATGGTTAAGGTGGTTGCATGTGAGTGCAAGTTGGTGTTTTGAATGGACAAGTGTCCCTTTGGTACCTTTGAGAGTTGGCACATCATCCCTTACCATCTCTCTCATATCCCACCTATACAAACCCTTATCTCGTCATGCTTGTAACCCTTTTGACCCTCCATCTTCTTCCTTCTCTTTTTCTTGTTCTTGGAACTTGGTGGAGGAAGGAGATCCATCCTTGGAGCTTGGTGACCAAACTCTTCTTTAATATGGTGCTTGTGGCGACCATAGCCCATCTTCAACCCTTGGTAAGTGTTTATCTTCCTTGATGACATTTCTTTTGATCTCCTTCATCTTCCTCTCTTTTATCATCCTTAGACCATGGTTCCTCCATGGTGGTCGTTTTGGGGGAGAAACTCCTCATCACAAGGGTCATAGACCATGTTTTAACAAGGTAGACCCGGGAGTGAGGAGGGTTTCCTCTTTCTTTCCCCCTCTCTCTTTTGGATCGGCTGAGAGATTTTAGGTTCTCTTTTCTTGGATGATATTTGACATTTTTATCTTCTCCTTCTTGAGGTGATCTTGTGGCTGAGAGTGGAGCCTTTGGTGGAGCTTCTTCAACCCTTAGATCATATGCTTGGAGCTATTGATTTTAGAGCTTGGAATCCATGGTGATGATCTTCTTACGGTGGGTTATATAACACTTAACCTACTCTATTATTGCACTCGTTTATGCATGTTTGCTACTGTCTTATCTATCTAAAATGCTGTCTTATCATGTTAGTAGATAGTGATAATCTCTAGAACTTGTTTGGTAGAGATATCTTTCTTGGTTTAGTAGAAATCCAAAACTCAAATCTACATGTACTCATTTTTTTAGTTGATATATTATGGAGGTTCTTCCCTATCTTTTGACCTTGGCCTTGCTCTCAGTGTTTGTGTACCTAGATGTTGAAGGGAGGTTAGGTTCTATTTTGGGTACCTTGATCATGGTTTTCTCTTCCTTGGATAAGGTTCTTTCTTAGTGGATTCTTGACCCATGTCTTAGGATTTTTGGTGATCATTTGCTTGATCCCTTCCTTCATTGTGACCATATTTTTCTCCTAGGTTTTGGTTCTATTTTGAGAACAAGATGTTATACCTTAGGGTGGTCAAGGAATCTTCCCCTTGATGATCACAACCATGGTTAGTTTTGAGTCGAGATGTTCCTCTTTTTTATGGGTTGGACCTAGTGTTCTTTAGGTCACGACACTTGATGTTAGTGGACTAGTTAACCCATGTTTTGTTTGGGTGGTTGCCCTTGTTTTTGGGTCTTGGTCTTTCCTTTGTCTTGGTCAAGGCATACCCTAGTGAGAGGTCATGATTTGGGTGTCTTGGGTCATGACATGTTGCTAGCTATGGTTGAGACAGCCTAGAGGTCGAGACACTTCTAAGTTGAGATGTTTGTGGAAGGTTAAAACCCTAACCCAAAATGTCACGAACTCAACATGGTCTAGGTGGAAGTCATCACAACGTATTGGTATGAGTGGTCGAGACACCATAGGTGTTGTGGTCGTGACATGGATTAGGTTGGGTGATCATGACCTAGTTGTTCTATGGTCAACACATAGTGGTATTCTTGTATGTGTGATGCATATGCCATGTATAGTGTTGTTTGGAATAATATATAACCAACTGTAATGATGTTGCTTAATCCTAATATACCCCAAGATGATTTGAGGTGGTGAATCTATGGTTGATGGTTGAATCTAAATTTGTGAACCCTAATCGAATAAGAAGAAACCCTAACCCTAATTATGTGCAATGATACTTGCTTGTTGCTCTCTCTCATGGGATGGTTATGGTTTTGTGTGGATATCTTTCTTATTTATGAACTTCTAACCATGCAAGTGTGATGAGTTTGATAATCATATCTAGTGTATGTTATGGTGATTAAACATGATACAGGTTGAATGAGCCTTCAAGAGGCATGCTAAAACACTTTTGATACATGAATGATGAGTTAAGGGATTGATATCCCACAGCATGTGACTTTGGTATTGATGATGTAGTGAATGGAAATGATATAGATGTCATACGGTGATAGTGTGACAAGTTCACACCCTATATGTTTATATTTTCTGAACTATACTATGCCCTTATCTTTGTAGAGTTTGTTATGACTTTATACATTGTAATTTGGTTGATGCTAAAAGACACTTAATTAACCAAACTAATTGATTGGAACTTAATCATATAGTTTTTCCCTGTGCCATAGATCCATCTCAGCTTCAACACCTGCTCGATGGTGAAACATGATTTCCCCAGTGAAAGCTTGGACTCATATACTATTGAGTATATGCATTCACATGATTGGCTGTGGGGCATACCCTACAAGGAGTGTGGCTACGGGTCATAGCTTAGTGATTTGATTCTTATTAGGTTTTACAGGATAGGCTGTGGACCATACCCTGGCAGGAATGTGGCTCCGAGCCATAGCTCAATTTCACTAGAGTCGTGACCTATACCAAGGTGGGCTAGAACTTTCACAGCTTGACTATATGCCACTGGTTGCAGTTGACTGGTATATCTCTACAGTGTACTTGTGTACTGACCACAAGGTTTGGTGAGGTCGTAGATTCTAGATCTTCCATAGACCTTGTATGGCACCGATTTCAACTTAGTAGTGGTTAGATGGATTTGGGTGGTACAACCTCAAATCCTCAGGACAATAAAATACGTAATCAATCGTGTAGTATACTTTCTTAGGATCAAATACAAAAACATTGGATGAGGCCTTGCTTGCTTTTGTAAGGTGTAGTTGGTAGGGTATGTACATGTCCTTCATATTCCTTTTGAACTATTAGATGATAAAACTGCCTTGTTGATATCATTAGTCAAATTTTCTTATCGTATTTGTAGCTTTATTGCTGCCATTTAACTACCACACTTATATTAATAATAGCGTTGATGGAGAGTTATATCTCCTTCTTTGATCTGGATCTCACCCCATGGGTTCTCCACATCTTTTAGGTGGATATGAACAAGGAGGTAGAGATTGTGCAGTTGAGGTAGAGAAACAACAAGAAGGCCAATAGCTGATAAGGTTGGAAGTGTTGCTAGTCTTTTGGGTGTAGAGTCATAGTCATCCCTGTACACTTAGGTCTTTGGGATGGTTTTGGGTGTGTTTTGTAGAGATGCTATTGATACATGTTTTTGGCTCATGTACCTCTTTTGATGTAAAGATATGGCATATATGTATTTTTTTGGAGTAGGTTTCTCTTATAGAAGGATGATGGCATATGTGATAAATGTAAGCACCTTGTGACCTATGATATCAAATGCAGGTATCCTGTGAGGACTTATATGTAAAATTTTTGCTTCTTTGTTGATTAATGATATCAATTTTAAAATTTTAGTGTTTTCTGGTAATCCACTTGTCTAGTTTTGTTTTTGTATTTAGATTGGAGTTATCTCATTGGTTTGTGGCACGGGGCATCACAATTTGGTTGGTATTAGATCGGTTTGCCAAGTCTACAGGGACCTAGGAATAGGGTATGTGTTTGTTCTTGTATCCTACAGTCTATCTTATAGTGACTTATGCTTATGCAGAAGGAGCAAAAAAGCTTAAAGATGTCTGGAGAACATGAAGAACACGCTACTAAAAACATTTTTGCTACACTATGTGGTGGTGCAAGGAACCATGCATGAGAAGATTGGGTTCCTGAGGTCCCCTAGTTTGACTCAGACATGATTGAGAATCCTACCTTTCATTCTCTTTTTGGGTAGTTCATGGCTACTATGATGCATATGGCAGACATGATGCTCGCACCTCAACCTAGGGACCAGTTCCCAATACAGAATCTTCAGGTACTGGGAAGACTTTTTAGTGGCTTCACGGTGTTGGGGCAGTGGAGTATGTTGGGATGATTGATCCAGTCGATGAAGATCTGTGTCTAAATAAGTTTGAAAAAGCCTTGAAGATCCTTAACATCCCAAAGGTTGATAAGGTGAAGCATGTAGTGCAAATTCTAAAGGGGAGTTGTAACATCCCAGGATTTGAGGCCTCAGATAGAATGATCTTATAAGGAATGATTGGGCTTCCCATATCATCAAGGTGCACATCCTTTTATGCGAGCCCATCACTAAAGAACTCCATAGTTAAGCATGCTCAACATAGAGTAGTTCTAGGATGGGTGACCATTAGGGAAGTTGACCCCGACTTGCATGTGAGTGAGGAAAAAGTGTGCAGTTAAGGCTAGTAGTGGTATGTGGGGCCAATCGTCATTACTGAAACTCTACTAGAGCCTAGGGCGGTGGGCCGGGGTATTACATATGGTATTAGAGCCAACTCCCCTCTAGTAGGTGGGGCCCATATGGGCATGTGCCATGCCATTCTTGAGTCATGCCGTCTAGGAAAGTTGGAAAGGGATATCCACAGAGACAAGATGGAGCCGCCCTTGCACTGGAAGTCATGGATGGGAGTTGGGTATCCATGGGCCATTCTGGGTTTGCACTAAAATTGGGAAGAGATTATGAGGCTGTATAGTTGAGCCTTGATGAGGACGTCAAGAGTCTAAGTGGGGGATATTGTAACGTCCCAGGATTTGAGGCCTCAAATAGAATGATCTTATAAGGAATGATTGGACTACCCATATCACCAAGGTGCACCTCCTTTTCTGGGAGTCCATCACTAAAGAACTCCATAGTTAAGCATGCTCAACTTGGAGTAGTACTAGGATGGGTGACCAGTTGGGAAGTTGACCCCGACTTGCGCTTGAGTGAGGAAAAAGAGAACAGTTAAGGCTAGTAGTGGTCTTTGGGGCCAGTCACCATTCCTAAAACTCTACTCGAGCCTAGGGAAGTGGGACTGAGCGTTACAGGAGGGTTGGCCATTGGTGGGCCATAGAAGAGGAGAAGAGGCCTAGTTTTGAGGTGGGTTGGGAGAAGTTATGACATGAATTAATCAGTTGGTACTTCTCACATACATATCTTGATGAGAAGATATCCCAGTTTGAGAATATCATGCAAGGATCCATGATGATAAATGAGTACGAGGCTAAGTTTATGGAGCTTTTATAGTTCTATCCTCACATGGCTGCCACAGATGATGAGAGGATCCAATGTTTTGGGAAGGGGTTGAATCCAGAGGATAGAAAGGTCTATGATAGAGAAGCAAGAGGCGACTTCTATGAAGAGGCATGCTCAGTCCCAAGGATAATCGTCCGGAGGCTTTAAGAAGTTGAGGTTTTTTGCACCGCCATCACCGTAGAGGTTCAGTGCGTAGACATAGTGGTCACTGAGTAAAGGCAAAGGATGTAACCTTTCACCTACTGGAGCTCATAGCACAACATCAGTGTCAGTGACAGGGCCACCTAGGCCACAATTTGAGACCAGAGCTTGCCACAAGTGTGGACAAGTAGGGAACATGAGGAAGGAGTGCCCAATGAGAGATGATGAGGTGACCCAACAACCGAGGCAGAGGTAGTAGGGCTCACAAAGGTAGTAATTCAGCAGTGCAGGAGGACAAGAACATGGCCAAGCTTCACAGGTCAGACCGTCTGCTCAGGGAAGCAGAGGACGAAGGTGACAATATGCAATGACTAGATTCTATTCTATGAGTTAGCTAGAGGCAGTGGTCAACCCATGAGTAGTGATAGGTTAGGTGGAGTTATTTCATTCTAATTTGTCTTCTTCTTGCTTCGAAACTGTTCAGATTGACTCAGGTGCAACATACTCTTTTATCACTCGTGAAGTGATTGAAAGTTGTCTTTTGTCTATTAGTCATAGGAGAGATAGTTTTTTTGTTAGAAACCTTGTTAGTTGGTTCTGCAGTGTTATAGGAGGTATGTCCTTCTTGTGTCCTTTCTTTTTTAGGGCACAACATTCAAGAGGATCTCACACCACTTGATATGTATGGATTTGACGTAATCCTTGGAATGAACACCTTGGAGAAGTATAGAGTGGTCTTGGATTGTGGTTCCAAGTAGGCAACATTTGAAGATGGCAGTAAGACGTTGATCTTTCAAGGAGATAGGAAGATTCTTTTGACATGCCTGGTGTCATCAATGGTGGCAGAGAAGTTGTTGAGGTAGGGTTGTGAAGCGTTCTTGGTGCATTTTTTGAATACTAAGGTGAGGAGTCCTAGTATTCAGGAGGTGCCTGTTGTCACAGAGTTTGAGGACATGTTTCCTAAGGAATTCCCAGGTGTTCCCCCTCCCTAAGAGATTGATTTTGAGATCAATCTAGAACCAGACACACAAGTGATGGCTCAGACTCTGTACAGGATGGCTCCAGCTGAGATGGTAGAGTTGAAGAGATAGTTGCAAGAACTACTTGACAAAGGTTTTATTAGGCTTAGTACATATCTGTGGGGTGCTATAGTGATGTTTGTGAAGAAGAAAGATAGGTCCATGAGGTTGTGTATAGACTACAGACAGTTGAACAAGGTGACATAAAGAACAAAGTATCCCTTGCCAAGGATAGACGATTTGTTCGATCAATTGCATGGTGTGACAGTGTTCTCAAATATAGACATGAGGTTAGGGTATCACCAGCTGAGGATCAAGGACGATGACATACCCAAGTCGGCTTTCAGGATGAGGTATGGTCATTATGAGTTTGTAGTTATGCTGTTTGGAATGACCAATGCACCAACAATGTTCATGGACTTGATGAATAGAGTGTTGCGATCATTTCTTGACCAGTTTATGGTGGTCTTCATAAATGACATCTTGATATACAGTCATGATAGCCATCATCACAAACAACATCTCCATCAAGTGTTGACCTTGTTGAGGCAACATCATTTTTATACCAAGTTCAGCAAGTACTAGTTTTGGCTGAAAGAGGTGGCTTTTCTAGGGCATGTTATCTTTGTTGAGGGTGTTCGTGTGGATCCCAAGAAGGTTGAGTCTATGACAAAGTGGAAGCAGCCAAAGACATTGATAGAAGTGTGCAACTTTTTGGGTTTGGAAGACTATTACATTATGTTCATTAAGAACTTCAGTGATATAGCTCTACGCCTAACTAAGTTGACAAGGAAGGATGTGCTATTTGTTTGGGATGATAGATGTAAATGTTCTTTTCAAATGTTGAAGGAGAAGTTGACAAGTGCATCAGTTCTGGTCTTACCTGAGCAAGGAAAAGGATACATCATCTTCTGTGATGCATCCAGGAATGGTTTGGGTTGTGTGTTGATGCAGGACTAGAATGTAGTTTCATTTACTTCTCGAGAGCTTAAGAAACATGAGGAGAACTACCCCAACCATGACTTGGAGTTAGCTATTGTGGTTTATGAGTTGAATACTTGAATACACTACCTTTATGGCAAGAAGTATTAGATCTTCATAGATCATAAGAACCTAAAGTATATCTTTTCACAGCATGAGTTGAATATGAGAAGTGACATTGGATGGAGCTAATCAAGGATTATGACTGCATGATTGATTACAATCCAGGGAAGGTGAATGTCATGGAAGATATGCTGAGTAGGAAGTCCTCTTCATCGTCATCTGTAGGGAAGGCACAATTGTGTTACTTGGCATGCCAAAAGCGACACATGCAGATCTCCCTATGTCAGATAAATTTTAAGTTGGAGGTTTCCTTGCTAGCAGGATTGTTGGCATGGTTGTAGGTGAAGCCCACACTAAGACAACAGATCGAAGAGGCACAACAAGTTTATACTATGATATATAAGATTAGATTAGAGTTTGGTAGTGAGAAGTGTGATGGCTTCCACAAATCAGTTGATGAGACATTTTGTTAACATAGAAGATTCATGGTTCCTAATGTTGAAGATCTAAGGAGGATGGTTCAGGAGGAGTCTCACTCGACTATGTATCTTATGCATCCAGGTAGCACCAAGATGTATCACAATCTAAAAGACATGTATTGGTGGCCTGGCTTGAAGAGGGATGTAGTTGAGTTCTGTAACATCCCTAACCTAGGTTATGCTTTAACCCTAGATGTTTTGTTTAAGAAAAATAATTATATGCTTGCTCTTATCTTTTAAAAAGTAATTAAGGATCAAGAGGAACTTATGTTTCAATTTTAGTCCTTTTTGAATAATGTTGAAAATAATGTTTTGCCCGTTTTGGACTAAAGTGCAAATTACCCAAGTTGAGGGGTTAACTTGCAAATGTTACATGATAAAATGTTCCTCAAGTGTGGAAGCATCATAAGAATGAAAATGATGCATAGGTATGGCTTGTGGAAGCCTAAGCACCAAGAAAGAGCTTATTAAGCAGTGTTTGTGCATTAAAACCTAGTTTTGGAGTAATGTGCAATTTACCCAAAAACCTAGGGTTCAATATGAAAAATACCACTTATGGAGAGCCCCTAATGTTTCTTGGTATCAATTAGAGACAAGAAAATCAGAGGGGCGTATTATTTGAATCTCTTTGGGGGAGAGAGAATCTTGATATTAAAATAATCAAGATTTAAGCATAATTGAAACCCTAATTCAATTTAATGCAAAAATAAATATATTAATGGAAATGTCCTTCAAAAAAAAATGTGATGGTTGAATTTATATAAGTATGGACGTCCTTGTGCGTTGCAATGGCACCAAAATATCTAAAGTGAGTAGAGAGCCCACTCACATTAGTTAAAGAAAAAGTAATATCCACTAATTTTTGGATATTATTATTAAATTGATTAAGGTGCTTGATTGTTTTCTTTTAATTCATGGATAAAGAAGAGGATTTCGAAGGGGAGGATGATTTCTTTGTATGCAAGGAAGTGAGGGGGATAAGTGGCACCAATTTAGGGAATTGAAGGATTTTTATAACACTTTCTCTCTCTTGAATTTCCCTTATATACACTCCATTCTTCCACCCACATGGAAGGCTTTTTCGACTCTTCTTTCTTTCCTTGCTTTGGCTGAACAAAAGGGATATTAGAAGAAATAGGAGGACGTACCCCAACATATATTTGATCTCCTTAATCATCTTCAACCTTGATTTCATGGTGGAAA
Organism: Alisma plantago-aquatica; assembly: GCA_963693085.1. Lineage (NCBI taxonomy): Eukaryota > Viridiplantae > Streptophyta > Magnoliopsida > Alismatales > Alismataceae > Alisma > Alisma plantago-aquatica. Next base: position 838,791,849 of record OY856412.1, on the reverse strand, counting down.
TTGATATTCAATGCTTATTTTCTTCTTTTCTCCATTCAATCTTCAACTTTAGCCATTCTTTTCACTCAAAGACATGAGGAAGGACCTTGGGAAGTTGAGAAAGATTCATTCACCATTAAAGACGTGAAGCTTGAAGCTTGGATTCAACTTTGAAGGTGGGTTATATAACTTGAACCCTTAAATATCATTATTGATTTCATTTCTTCATCATATGTTGATTCCTTTTTCTTTCCCAAATTTCTTTCTGATTAATTGTTGAAATCACCACAAAGATCACAAAACATTTTAAAGGTTTGAAGCTTGATGATGATGATATCATCTTAGCACACACCTCAAGAAATATCAGGTCTAAACAATTTCAAATTGAGACCAATCAGTCTCAAGACCGATTGAAACCAAACGGTCTCAAGACCGTTTGGGATTAAACAGTCTCAAGACTGTTTGGAGATAGTTGCCGATGTAGTTGGATGTTGATCCAATGGTTCTAATTGATTGACTCATAATCGGTTCAGTGATGGATAATCCACTAATTACAAACTCTAATCAGGTTTAAGTGTTGAAATCCTGATTGAATTGAATCAATTTCATGGTTGATGTTCTAAACGGTCTCAAGACCGTTTGGAGGCCAAACAGTCTCAAGACTGTTTGGAGGTCAAGGGATGTGATGGATGGTTGGAGATCCAAGGGGTATAATTTGATGTACTCTCAATGGTCCAATTGATGAATGGTTCAATGAAGCAAACTCTAATTGATTGGTTGAAGGAAAACCCTAGATGATCCTTTCGGTTTCAAGGTAGTTTGGACCAAACGGTCTTGAGACCGTTTGAGTCCAAATGGTCTTGAAACCGTTTGGAATCAAATGGTCTTGAAACCATTTGAAATCAAATGGTCTTCAAACCATTTGAGATCAAACGGTCTCAAACCATTTGGAGGTCCAATCGGTTTCAAGGTTGATTTGTCCAATCAGTTTCAAATGTTGATGGGTCCAATCGGTTTCAATGTACATGTGATCAAATAGTTTCAAGGGTTGAGTGCCCAAATGGTTTCAAAACCGTTTGGAGGGCAAACGGTCTCAACCCTATATTCCCAAATGGTTTCAAAACCATTTGGAGGGCAAACAGTCTCAACCCTAGATGCCCAAACGGTTTCAAAACCGTTTGGAGGGCAAACAGTCTCAACCCTAGATGCCCAAACGGTTTCAAAACCGTTTGGAGGGCAAACAGTCTCAACCCAAGATGCCCAAATGGTTTCAAAACCATTTGGTGGGAAAACAATCTCAACCCTAGATTCCCAAACGGTTTCAAAACCATTTGGAGGGCAAACGGTTTCAAAACCATTTGGAGGTTGATGGGTCAAAACCGTTTGGAGGTTTAATGCAATCAAAACCGTTTGAAGACCTAATGTGATGAAAGATCAATTAACCCCATAATTTTTAATGATGTATATCAAAGATAATTACAATGGTTGTACCTTTAAGGTACTAGTGTGATTAGTACCCTTAGAGGGGTTAACCTTTGATGCTTATGGAAGCAATATCTCAATACACTATGCTAACCCTAAATGTTTGCACTTGAATGAAGGGTTGACCTAATCTAATCAAGCTTGAAGTAATCAACATCCTAGAGAGGATGAGAGAGAGAGAGGAATTCATACATGTATAATAATCATGTAGTGGTTAAGCCTCAACACTTTCAACATGAATAAAATATGTAATTAGGGTATGATCCTTGATAAAGAGATCATGAAACCCTAATCGAGAAGGTTGATGAGCCCAAACCCTAATTGAGGGCAATGCTAGGTGAAACCTTAGTCTAGTGTAATGGTATAACCCTAATTTAGGGTAATGATATGAGAAATCCCAATTCAAGGTAATATAATGAAAATCCCTAATTTAGGAGGATGCTTCATGAAACCCTAATTTCAGGTAAAGTTACATGAAACCCTAATTTGGGGAAAAGTTATAAAGAACCTTAATTCAAGATAACAATGTGTGAAACCCTAGTCTAGGGTGATGCCATGTGAAACCCTAATGCAGTGATGTGATGTTAAACTCTAATCCAGGGTGATTCTATGTAATGCTATATGAAACCCTAATTTTTGGGTTATAGTGTATGAAACCCTAATCTTGGGCAATATGATAATAAATCATAACCCTAATTTTGGGTAATGGGATGAGTATCCCTAATTGACATGAATTGGGAAACCCTAACTTTAATGAGGGAATAGTGATGCTACCCTTACATTACATAGTGCTAATATGTAATTGACATAACTGTTATCATGTGTACTAACAATGCCGGTATCATGAGATGTTGGGCATAGCCGGATATGAGCTATGATGTTTTATTATTGAAATTGTTTTATGGGCCTTGTGAGCCATAATATGCTTTGTTGCCTAGTAAGAGGTAACAAGAGATTAAATGGGCCTTGAGAGCTATGTGAGATGCTTGTGTAGCAAGTATCATGTACCTTGGTCAGATGACCTAAAGGTATTAGTTACCTGATAAGTGGTAACAAGTGTTCTTTGATGAACTGAGGGTTTGAATACCCATATTCCATAATCATGATGATGAGATGTTAAGGGATGAGAATGCCCATGATGTGACAAGGGATTGAGATCCCAATGTTTTATAAAGCTTCGTAAAGTACTTGATAGAAGTATTACACATTCTTTGTAGCATTTGTTATAATAATTTATGTTTGAAAACCTGACTGATGCTAAAAGAATATGGTAATGTACTTAATTAATCAAGTGATATCTTATCATGTAGAACCCTGGCCATAGATCCATCATCGTCAGTAGTTGGTGATGGTGAAATGAGTTTTCCTATTGGTTAATCCGGAGCGTATATTGTTGAATATGCGGGGATTCTCCTAGCTGAAAATGAGGAGGATTAGAGTGCAACTTCGGTTGTAGACTCAAGATACATTTGAGAGCATGGTGAACAGGCCCATGGCTCAGTGTGATGGAACATGAATGCGTTCATGGCTCAGAGAGCATGGTGAACTGGCCCATAGCTCATATTTACTAGCGCTGGGACCTGTACCAAGACGGGCTAGAGAATGTGTTGCCATGTGAGCTAACCCTATGACTGACGTCACTTAAGCAAGAGACTACAGTCCTGCTTGTGGTCTCACACTGATCGAGATGGATAAGATCGAGGAGTCCGGCTCTTCCTTTGATCTTATATGGCACCGGCTTTGGGTTTCGCAACCGAAGGTTGGATTTGAGTGGTACTACTCACTTCCTCAGGGCTTAAGTATGATTGCAAAATGTAATCAGCTGTGTAGCATATTTGCTTAAGGTTAAAATATGAGAATCATTGGTTGATGTTACATTGCTTAGAATATCCTAGATGGATAAATGTTATACATGTTCTTTAATTCCTTATTGGATAAGTGACATGCGGCTTTATCAAGTTACAGCTAAAATGATTTGAATAAGAATATTGCTCTAATCTATTTAGACATTGATTTTTCTACTGTTGAATATATATGATTCCTCTTTTCAGTTTTATTCTATTAAACTGCAATAATAATGTTTTTGTCGGAGAGTTATAGCTCTCGCTGGGACTAGGTCTCACTCCGTTGGTCACCAACACTTTTTAGGTAGACGCAGAAGAAGAGGCAGAAACCCTATAGCAGTGGAAGAGTAGCAACAGCAGCAACAGGGACAGTAGTGATATTCCAGGTGGAGGCACTGGCTATCATATTTTGTATAGAGAGTCCTATGTGTTGTCTTTGTACTCTCAGGTCCTCAGAGTTAGTAGTTAGTACTTTTAATGAATCGATCTGAGATTTTGTCTTGATGCCTCGAGGTTCTTATACTGCATGTGTATAGTTTTAACAGAGCAGTTGATGCTTGTAATCCTCGAGAAGGGATAGCATAGGATATTTACTTATGAACCAGGATGTAAATAAAATACATTGGTTCTTGATAAAAGAGTTTTCCTGTGTTTGGATCTATTTGTAAATGGTTTTAATTTTTAGTGATTTTCAGTAATCCGTTGTTAATGATCGCTTCCGCTTAGTTAATGACGTTTTGTTTGAACATTGTATCACAAATTAGTGGTATCAGAGCTCTAGGTTTGCTGAGTCTACAGAGACATAGGATTAAGGTTGTTGAGTTTGTTCTGGTGTCTTCCAGTTTATCTGATAGTGTCTTCTGCTCATATAGGAGGAGAAGAAGAACTTAAAGATGTCTGGATCACACGAAGAACATGCTGCTGAGAGCAGCATTGCTGCACCAGGAAGAGGTGCAAGGGACCAGACTAGGGAGGAACTAGTACCTGAACATCCTCAGTTTAACCAAGAAGAGATAGATAGCCCAGCTTTCCATGCTCTGTTTGGGTAGTTCATGGCAACCGTGATGCATATGGCGTATAGGATGCCACCACCTGCACCTAGGGAACAAACTCACAATGAGGGGCATGGAGTTGGCAAGACTTTTGAACAGCTTCACCAGGTAGGAGCCACTGATTATGCTGGTACAGCTGACCCAGCAGATGTTGACTTGTGGTTGACTAATTTGGAGAAGGCCTTTAGAATCCTCAATATCCCTGAAGTAGAGAAGGTGAGGCATGCAGTGTACCTTTTAAAAGGGAGTGTTGGATACTGGTGGACAATAGAAGAGGGCAAGAGGCCAGGTGTTGAAATTGGATGGGAAACATTTCGACGAGAATTCATCAGTAGATACTTCCCCAAGACGTATCTAGATGAGAAGATCTCTCAGTTTGAGAGGTTAAGGCAAGGACCAATGAACATTAGCAAGTATGAAGCTAAGTTCATGGAGCTTTTATAGTTCTGTCCGCATATGGCAGCTACTGATAAAGAGATAATTCAGCGTTTTGAGAAGGGGTTGAACACTGATTTGACCACTCCTGTGTCTGCCTTAGAACACAGGCAGAGGTTCGCCACCTTTGTGGAGTCTGTGAGACAGATAGAAAGGTCGGTGACCGAGAAGCTTCAGGACCACAATAAGAAAGTATATACACAGTTCCAAGGACAGAGGTCTGAAAGCTTTAAGAAACCAAGGTTTTCTGCACCAACAACACTGCCGAGATTTAATACTCAGACACAGTGGACATCCAGCAAGGGTAGAGGTCATAGTTTACCACCAGAAGGAGCCCACAACTTAGCATCTATGTCAGTACTAGGACCATCTAGGCCACAGTGGGAGAACAAAGTTTGTTATAAATGTGGGAAGATGGGGCATCTGATGAAAGATTATCTAGTTAGAGACATGAGTGTAACCCAGCCACCAAGGCAGAGTCAACAAGGTCATCAGAAGAAACAGTTTTCTAGTGACACTCGAGGACATGGACAGGCATCCCAATATGGCTCATCTACATCCAACAATAGGGTGAGTGGTCGACAACCAGCTATGACAAGATTCTATACTATGAATCAGCCAGAAGCAGTGGTTAACCCACGAGTCGTGATAGGTCGGATGGAATTATTTCATTCTGATATGTCTTCATCATGTTTTGTATCTGTTTTGATTGATCCGGGTGCTACACATTCCTTTATCACTCGAGAAGTGATCCATGACTGCAATATGACTGTTAGTCATAGAGCAGATAATCTGTTATTAGAAACTCCATTAATTGGATCTACAGTGTTGTGGGAGGTATGTTCTTCCTGTGTTCTTTCTTTTTCAGAACATAGCATTTAGTTGGATCTTATACCACTTGAGATGCATGGGTTTGACATAATCCTTGGGATGGACACCCTGGAAAAGTATAAGGTTGTCTTGGATTGTGGTTCCAAATAGGCTATGTTCTCATACAATGGTGATACATGGATCTTTCAGGGGGACAAAAAGATTCTTCCGACCTGTCTAGTGTCGGCTATGGTAGCTGAAAAGTTGATGAGACAAGGATGCTTTGCATTCTTGGCACATGTGTTAGATACCAGAATAGAGAGTTCTAATCTTTCTGAAGTTTCGGTAGTTAGGGAGTTTGAAGATGTGTTCCTTAAGGAACTTCTAGGTGTTCCTCTACCCTGAGAGATTGATTTTGAGATTAATCTAATCACGGGCATGCAATCAATAGCACAAACACCATATAGAATGGCACCTACTGAGATGGAAGAGCTCAAGAAACACCTGTAAGAATTGCTTGAGAAAGGTTTTATCCGACCAAGTACTTCACCATGGGGTGCTCCGATTCTCTTTGTTAATAAGAAGGACGGATCTATGCGGTTATGCATTGATTACAGATAGTTGAATAAAGTAACCATAAAGAACAAGTATCCTCTACCAAGGATCGATGACCTATTTGATCAGTTGTGTGGTGAAACTATCTTCTCTAATATAGATATGAGGTCGGGATATCATCAATTGTTTATCAAGGAGAGTGACATACCTAAGTCTGTCTTTAGGATAAGGTATGGTCACTATGAGTTTATAGTTATGTCGTTTGGACTAACTAATGCACCAACTGCATTCATGGAACTCATGAATAGAATCTTCCGACCTTTTCTTGATCAGTTCATAGTAGTATTCATAGATGACATCTTGATATACAGTAGGGATGCTCAACTGCATGAACAACACCTCCGTCCGACTTTAACTTTGCTAAGAGAGCATAAGATGTATGCTAAGTTTAGCAAATGTGAGTTCTGGTTACCAGAAGTTTCTTTTCTAGGACACATAATATCTACCTCAGGTATCCATGTTGATCCTAAGAAGGTAGAATCTGTCCTGCAATGGGAATAGCCAAAGACACCGATAGAGATACACAGTTTCCTAGGACTGGCAGGCTATTACATGAGGTTCATTAAGAACTTCAGTTCTATAGCTTTACCCCTAACCAAGTTGACCAGGAGGAGGTTCCTTTTGTCTAGAATGACAAGTGTCAACATTCTTTCCAGCTATTGAAAGAAAGGTTAACAAGTGCACATGTGCTGGTGTTACCTAAGAAAGGGAAGGGGTACATAGTTTTCTGTGATGCATCTAAGAATGGTCTAGGATGTGTATTGATGCAGGATAATCAAGTGATTTCTTTTGCCTCTCGACAACTTAAGAAACACGAGGAGAATTATCTGACACATGATCTAGAGAAAGCTGTTGTGGTCCATGCTTTGAAGATCTGGAGACATTATCTCTATGGAGAAACATTCTAGATTTTCACATACCATAAGAATCTAAAATATATCTTCTCACAACATGAGTTGAACATGATACAGCGCCGCTGGATGGAGTTAATCAAGGACTACAATTGTACAATTGATTATCATCCAGCGAAGGCTAATGTAGTGGCTGATGCAGTAAGTAGGAAATCATCATCACCAGCCTTAGATAAAGCACAGTTGAACTCCTTAGTGTGCTTTAAAAGAGATATGCTTATCTCCTTGAGGCAAAACAATATACATCTTAAGGTATCGTTGTTAGCTGGGCTGTTAGCTGAGATGCAAGTGAAACCTACTCTGAGACAACAGATTAAAGAAGCACAACAAGTTGATACTGTGGTTCAGCAAATCAAGTCAGAGTATGGTAGTGAGAAACAGGATGGCTTTCATGAGTTAGAGGATCAGGTAGTCTATTACCATGGTAGGATGATAGTATCTGATGCCAATGAATTAAAGAAGTTAGTCTTGGAGGAAGCTCATTCTTTGATGTATGAAATGCATCTAGGGAGCACCAAAATGTATCGTAACTTGAAGGATATGTATTGGTGGCTAGGATTGAAGAAGGATGTAGATGAGTCTGTTATGCGGTGTCTGGTGTGTCAGCAGGTTAAAGTAGAACATCAAAATCCCGTAGGAACAATGCAACCTTTGCCTATACTGCAGTGGAAATGGGATCATGTGACCATGGACGTTGTGGTTGGTTTTCCTAGAACAACCAAAGGTCATGATTCCATATGGGTGATAGTTGATAGGTTGACTAAGTTAGCACATTTTCAACCTGTCAAAACAACCTACACTGCTGAGAAACTTGCACAGATCTATATAGATGAGATAGAGCGGTTGCACGGGGTTCCAGCTACTATTGTTTCTGATAGAGGTCCCTAGTTCATGAGTCATTTTTGGGAGCGAATCCATAAAGCTTTGGGTACATAGTTAAGGTTTAGTATTTCCTTTCACCCACAAATAGATGGACAATCTAAGATGACCATACAAACCTTGGAGGATTTGCTTAGGGCATGTGTCCTTCAGTTTGTAGGAAGTTGGGATCTACACCTGAGCTTGATAGAATTTGCTTACAATAATAGCTATCAGTACAATATTGATATGGCACCATATGAGGCATTATATGGTAGACTTTGTAGATCTCCTTTATGTTGATATGAAATAGGAGAATATCAACTTTTGGGTAATGAGCTAGTGCAGCAGACAACTAAGAAGATTAAAGTAATACAACAACAATTAAAGACTGCACAAGATAGACATAAGTCATACACTGACAAATGATGAAGACCTTTAGAATTCCAAGTTGGAGACAGAGTATATCTCAAGGTCTCACCTTGGAAAGGTGTCCTTAGATTTGGAAAGAAGGGAAAGTTAGCTCCTAGATTTATGGGGCCTTATCAAATCATTGAACGGATTGGAAAGGTAGCCTATAAGCTGGAGTTGCCACCTGAGCTGCATAAGTTGCATCTAGTGTTCCATATCTCCATGCTGAGAAAGTGTCATCCTGATACAGAGTTAGTTTTGCAACCTGTGGAGGTAGAATTAAATGATGATATATCATATGTTGAAGGACATGTGATGATCCTTGGTAAAAGAATTAAAAAGCTGAAAAAGAAAGACATATGTCTTGTGAAAGTTCTCTGGCATCACCGTGGCATTGAAGAAGCTATGTGGGAGCTATAGGAAGAGATGAGGACGAAGTACCCTTCTCTTTTCTCTTGATGATTTCGGGGACAAAATCCCTATTAGGGGTGGATAATTTGTAACATCCCTGACCTTGGTTATTCTTTAACCCTAGATGTTTTTTTAAGAAAGATAATTATATGCTTGCTCTTATCTTTTGAAAAGTAATTAAGGCTCAAGAGGAACTTATGTTTCAATTTTAGTCCTTTTTGAATAATGTTTAAAACAATGTTTTGTCCGTTTTGGACTAAAGTGCAAATTACCCAAGTTGAGGGGTTAACTTGCAAATGTTACATGATAAAATGTTCCTCAAGTGTGGAAGCATCATAAGAATGAAAATGATGCAGATGTATGGCTTTTGGAAACCTGATCACCAAGAAAGAGCTTATTATGCAATGTTTGTGCATTAAAACCTGATTTTGGTGTAATGTGCAATTTACCCAAAACCTAGGGTTCAATGTGCAAAATACCACTTATAGAGAGTCCCTAATGTTTCTTGGTATCAATTAGAGACAAGAAAATTAGAGGGGCATCTTATTTGAATCTCTTTGGGGGAGAGAGAATCTTGATATTAAAATAATCAAGATTTAAGCATAATTGAAACCCTAATTCAATTTAATGCAAAAATAAATATATTAATGGAAGTGTCCTTCAACCAAAAATGTGATGGTTGAATTTATATAAGTATGTACGTCCTTGTTCATTGCAATGGAATTGAAATATCTAAAGTGAGTGGAGAGCCCACTCACATTAGTTAAAGAAAAAGTAATATCCACTAATTTTTGGATATTATTATTAAATTGATTAAGGTGCTTGATTGTTTTCTTTTAATTCATGGATAAAGAAGAGTATTTCGAAGGGTAGGATGATAGCTTCGTATGCAAGTAAGTGAAGGGGATAAGTTGCACCAATTTAGGGAATTGAAGGATTTTTATAACACTTTCTCTCTCTTGAATTTCCCTTATATACACTCCGTTCTTTCACCCACATGAAAGGCCTTTTTGACTCTTCTTTCTTTCCTTGCTTTGGCCAAACACAAGGGATATTAGGAGAAACATGGGGACGTACCCCAACCTGTAGTTGAGCTCCTTAATTATCTTCAACCTTGATTTCATGGTGGAAATCGAAATTCAATGCTTATTTTATTCTTTTCTCCATTCAATCTTCAACTTTAGCCATTCTTTTCACTCAAAGACTTGAGGACGGACCTTGGGAAGTTGAGAAAGCTTCATTCACCATTAAAGACGTGAAGCTTGAAGCTTGGATTCAACTTTGAAGGCAGGTTATATAACTTGAACCCTCAAATATCATTATTGATTTCATTTCTTCATCATATGTTGATTCCTTTTTCTTTCCCAAATTTCTTTCTGATTAATTGTTGAAATCACCAAAAATATCCATAAAATTTTGAAGGTTTGAAACTTGAAGATGATGATGTCATCTTAGCACACACCTCAAGAAATATCAGGTCTAAACAGTTTCAACTTGAGACCAATCAGTCTCAAGACCGATTGAAACCAAACGGTTTGAAGATCGTTTTGGTGCAAACGGTCTCAAGACCATTTGGGATCTAACGGTCTCAAGACCATTTGGAGATACTTGCTGATGTAGTTGGATGTTGCTCCAATGGTTCTAATTGATTGACTCATAATAGGTTCAGTGATGGATAATCCACTAATTACAAACTCTGATCGGGTTGAAGTGTTGAAACCCTAATTGAATTGAATGAATTTCATGGTTGATGGTCTAAACGGTCTCAAGACCGTTTGGAGGCCAAGGGCTGTGATGGATGGTTGGAGATCCAAGGGGTATAATTTGATGTACTCTCAATGGTCCAATTGATGAATGATTCAATGAAGCAAACCCTAATTGATTGGTTGAAGGAAAACCCTAGATGATCCTTTCGGTTTCAAGGTAGTTTGGACCAAACGGTCATGAGACCGTTTGAGTCCAAATGGTCTTGAAACTGTTTGGAATCAAACAGTCTTCAAACCGTTTGAGATCAAATGGTCTTCAAACCATTTGAGATCAAATAGTCTCAAACCATTTGGAGGTCCAATCGGTTTCAAGGTTGATTTGTCCAATCAGTTTCAAATGTGAATGGGTCCTATCGGTTTCAATGTACATGTGATCAAACAGTTTCAAGGGTTGAGTGCCCAAACAATTTCAAAACCATTTGGAGGGAAAATGGTCTCAACCCTAGATGCCCAAATGGTTTCAAAACCGTTTGGAGAGAAAATGGTGTCAACCCTAGATGCCCAAACAGTTTCAAAACCATTTGGAGGGAAAACGGTCTCAACCTTAGATGCCCAAACGGTTTCAAAACTGTTTGGAGGGCAAACGGTCTCAACCCTAGATGCCCAAACGGTTTCAAAACCGTTTGGAGGGCAAATGGTTTCAAAACCATTTGGAGGTTGAGGGGTCAAAACCGTTTGGAGGTTCAATGCAATCAAAACCATTTGAAGACCTAATGTGATGAAAGATCAATTAACCCCATAATTATTGATGATGTATATCAAAGATAATTACAATGGTTGTATCGTTAAGGTACTATGGTGATTAGTACCCTTAGAGGGGTTAACCTTTGATGCTTATGGAAGCAATATCTTAATACAATATGCTAACCCTAAATGTATGTACTTGAATGAAGGGTTGACCTAATCTAATCAACATTGAATTAATCAACATCCTAGAGAGGATGAAAGAGAGAGGAATTCATACATGTATAATAATCATGTAGTGGTTAAGCCTCAACACTTTCAACGTGAATAAAATATGTAATTAGGGTATGATCCGTGATAAAGAGATCATGAAACCCTAATCGAGAAGGTTGATGAGCCCTAACCCTAATTTAGGGCAATGCTAGGTGAAACCCTAATCTAGTGTAATGGTGTAACCCTAATTTAGGGTGGTGATATGAGAAATCCCAATTCCGGGTAATATAATGAAAAACCCTAATTTAAGAGGATGCTTCATGAAACCCTAATTTCGGGTAAAGTTACATGAAACCCTAATTTGGGGAAAGTTATAAAGAACCTTAATTCAAGATAATGATGTGTGAAACCCTAATCTAGGGTGATGCCATGTGAAACTCTAATATAGGGTGATGCTATGTAATGCTATATGAAACCCTAAATTTGGGTTATAATGCATGAAACTCTAATCTTGGGCAATATGATGATAAACCATAACCCTAATTTTGGGTAATGGGATTAGTATCCCTAATTGACATGAATTGGGAAACCCTAACTCTAATGAGGGAATAGTGATGCTACCCTTACATTACATAGCGCTGATATGTAATTGACATAACTGTTATCATGTGTACTAACAATGCAGGTATCATGAGATGTTGGGCATAGCCAGGTATGAGCTATGATGTTTTATTATTGAAATTGTTTTATGGGCCTTGTGAGTCATAATATGCTTTGTTGCCTAGTAAGAGGTAACAAGAGATTAAATGGGCCTTGAGAGCCATGTGAGATGCTTGTGTAGCAAGTATCATGTACCTTGGTCAGATGACCTGAAGGTATTAGTTACCTGATAAGTGGTAACAAGTGTTCTTTGATGAACTGAGGGTTTGAATACCCATATTCCATAATCATGATGATGAGATGTTAAGGGATGAGAGTTGTGATAAGGGATTGAGATCCCAATGTTTTATAAAGCTTCAAAAAGTACTTGATAGATGTATTACACATTCTTTGTAGCATTTGTTATAATAATTTATATTGGAAAACTCAACTGATGCTAAAAGAATATGGCAATGTACTTAATTAATCAAGTGAAACCTTATCATGTAGAGCCCTGGCGATAGATCCATCATTGTCAGTAGTTGGTGATGGTGAAATGGGTTTTCCTGCTGGTTAATCTGGAGCGTATATTGTTGAATATGCGGGGATTCTCCTAGCTGAAAATGGGGAGGATTAGAGTGAAACTTCGGTTGTAGACTCAAGAAACGTTTGAGAGCATGGTGAATAGGCCCATGGCTCAGTGGGATGGAGCATGAATGCATTCATGGCTCAGAGAGCATGGTGAACTGGCTCGTAGCTCAGATTTACTAGCGTCGGGACCTGTACCAAGGCGGGCTAGAGAATGGGTAGCCATGTGAGCTAACCCTATGACTGACGTCACTTAAGCAAGAGACTGTGGTCCTGCTTGTGGTCTCGCACTGACCGAGATGGATAAGATCGAGGAGTCTGGCTCTTCCTTTGATCTTTTATGGCACCGGCTTTGGGTTTCGCAACTGAAGGTTGGATTTGAGAAGTATGGCTCACTTCCTCAGGGCTTAAGTATGATTGTAAAATGTAATCATCCATGTAGCGTATTTGCTTAAGGTTGAAATACAAGAATCATTGGTTGATGTTACCTTGCTTAGCATATCCTAGAAGGATAAATGTTATACATGTTCTTCAATTCCTTATTGGATAAGTGACATGCTGCTTTATCAAGTTATAGCTGAAATGATTTGAATAAGAATATTGCTCTAATCTGTTTAGACATTAATTTATCTGCTGCTGGATATATATGATTCCTCTGCTCAGTTTTATTCTATTAAACTGCAATAATAATGTTTTTGGCGGAGAGTTATATCTCTCGCTGGGACTGGGTCTCACTCCGTTGGTCACCAACACTTTTTAGGTAGACGCAGAAGAAGAGGCAAAAACCCTATAGTAGGGAAAGAGTAGTAGCAGCAACAATAGGGACAACAATGATATTCCAGGTGGAGGCACTGGTTGCCATATTTTGTATAGAGAGTCCTATGTGTCGTCTCTATACTCTCAGGTCCTCGGAGTTAGTAGTTAGTACTTTTAATGAATCGATCTAATATTTTGGCTTGATGCCTCGAGGTTCTTATGCTACCTGTGTATAGTTTTAACATAGCAGTTGATGCTTGTAATCCTCGAGAAGGGATGGCACAAGATATGTACTTATGAACCAGGATGTAAATAAAATACATTGGTTCTTGATAAAAGAGTTTTCCTGTGTTTGGATCTCTTTGTAAATGGTTTTAATTTTTAGTAGTTTTCAGTAATTCACTGTTAATGATTGCTTCCGCTTAGTTATTGACATTTTGTTTGAATGGTGTATCATAATTTTTTTGTGAGATGTGATGTGTGCTAGTAGGTTAAGGTCGAGCACTGAAAGCCTGTAGGGACATTGCAACCATTGCTTATACCACTATGGAAATGGGATCATGTGACCATGGATTTTGTTGTTGGTATACCTGGGAAAGACAAAGGTCATGATTCCATTTGGGTGATCATTGACAAATTAACCAAGTTAGCTCATTTCCTTCTTGTGAAGACAATGTATATAGTTGAGAAGCTTGCCCAGATCAATGTTGATGAGATAGTGTGCTTGCATGGTGTTCTAGAAACTATTGTGTCTGATAGGGGTCCTCAATTTATGAGTCACTTTTGGCAGCAATTACACACAACTTTGGGTATATAGTTGAGGTTCAACACTATTTTCCACCCATAGACAGATGGTCAATCTAAGAGGACCATTCAGACATTGGAGGATATGCTAAGACCTTGTGTTCTTTATTTTTTGGGCAGTTGGGACATACACCTCTGCCTGATAGAGTTTGCTTACAATAACATTTATCATAGAAGTATCGACGGGGCACTGAAGTTTAAAAATGACTGGAGAACACAAGGAACACGTTTTTGAGAGCAATGTTGTTGCACCAAGAGAGGGTGCAAGGGATCAGGCAAGAGACGAATGACTGCCTGAGAATTCCCATCTTGACCTAATTTGGATAGATAATCCTACTTTTTATGCTCTTGTTGTGCAAGTTAGGACAACAATGTGTCTTCTATCTCTAGGAAGTAGGTCCTAGCCCCACCTTATATCCCAACCATTCCAAAGTACTCAAAGAGGTCCAACAAGGAAGGCTACCATGACCCTACCAATCCAAAATCCCAATGCATTACATTATCATTCGCATTGAATGTGCCCCTAATAATCAGGGGATCATAATATGGTCCCTTCTATGAATTTATAAATGGTACGTGTAACGAACATTTAAATTTTGAATTTTTACACATAAACCAAAACTATAATATGAGAATTAATGTCTAATAATAATTCAATATGGCAATGGCTGATGAAATTGAGCTTTAAACCTAGATTGAATCTTGAATTTAAGAAAATAAAGTGAAATTGAGAAAATATGTTCATATGAGACTTACATTGAGATACTAGGATTTTTCAAGCCATTATTTATTAACTAAGAATATTGTGAAGCTTGTTGATCCATTTTAAGACCTACATATGAGTCAAGGGCTACATAATCCTAGTTAAAGACAAATTGGATTACTCTATGGTTTACTAATATGTCTTCGGTATAGAAATTGTGGGTTGAGTGTTTTGGTTTCATATTACAGAGCCATGATGATTTTTGTTGGTTGGTAATCGAATTACTAGCTCATGGGAGAAAATCTTGAAAAATCCAAGTTATATTGTGACCAAGGTAATTATTGAATGAATTATTCCTTCAGAGCCGAGTTTTGTGCAATAAACAACCTTGATTTGATCCAGTATTTAGTCTAACGTCAGATAATATACAATTTAGTCTAATTCCAAAACATGGGATCAATTTTTTATATTATGAGGCCTAGATAATGAATTATCTATTTTGAGGTTTTATAAAATAATATTTGATTTCAAAGGACAAAGGCTAACCCCGGGTGGACTGTCAGGTTTGGGTTGTGAATGCAGATATCATTGCCTTCACCTGAAATCTATCTGTTTTTTATGCTCATTGGTTCCCATCTGACCCAAGACTCTCTTCTCCCTCCACTAGCCTCAGTTTATGTTGGTGTTTGCTTTGAGTTTAGGAGAGCTTTTTTGATGGATGGCCAGTGATCTAGTGGTTGAGGCATGACTCAGGTAAAGATTTTAAGACATCCTCATGCCATGTTGAGAATTAGGGACCCCTCATGGTCACGTATCGATACTATAGGTCCAAAGAATTGCCTTGAGGTGAAGTATGGGGTCAATATTGATAGATGAACCCATACTTCATCTCAAGGCAATGATTTGGCCTTTTAGTATCGCTAGATGACCATGAGGGGTAGCTAATCCTCAGCATGGCATGAGGAAGCCTCAAAACCATTACCTGAGTCATGCCTCTACCACTAGGAAGTTGGCCACCAAAAAATATGGTCCATACCATAGCCCTTGAGTGTATATAATGACTTAACCTTACTTTCCAACAACCTAATCAAGGACCTTATTCATTAAAACTTAAGGTAATTCCTTTCATGCAATTACCAAGACACTACCATCTCATTCAGAGACAAAGGGCTCACTAACTTTATGGAGGATAGTTGAAGGTAATCCATCCACTAGACATGGCACTTAGCATGAGAAATCTAGAGTCAACTCCGTAGATGATTCACTGTAGCTACATAATAGGTGAGCATGGAATGGGTGGGGAAGATAAATCCCAGTGACTCACTTACCTAGTAACCATCAAATTGTGTGGAACATAATGTGACATCATATGGGTAACAAGGTAATTCTCCTCTTAATCATATCACAGTCTTTTGGAAGTAGGGTTATTTTGTGGAATGAGCACATTGGCACGGTTATTAGAAATCATTTTATATTTGCCAACATGCTGCATTTTCTCGGAAAAATTATGATTATTTTGCATTAATTGTAGAATGTAGATGGTATATCTAGATTATTTTTTTTGGTGAACGTAGGGTGGTGCCTCTATATTTATATAGCAAAAAGCGGTTACAAAGAGTAGCCACAAAAAACAAAAGAAGTTGTACAAAACGGAAGGAAAGAAAAAAAACTAACTACACAGAGCTTCTATATCCCTGATATGAGTCTCCCAAAGCTTCCTCGTACCAGTGCAAATACCCCTAAAAATTCTTGCATTTCTTTCTCTCCATATCATGTAAATAGTAAAGCAAGCAGCCACCTTGACCTCTCCTTTCAAACACAGCAGATCAGCAAAGGAATTTACAGCCATAGCAGAATTCCGATGATTCCTCCAAAAATTCCAAACCTCACCTGTACACTGGCAGTTAAAGAAAAGCTGGGCCACATTTTCTTCATGTGCCATGCACAAGGCACATCTCGAAACCATCTGAAAACCTACCCTCTGCAGATAATCAATCGTGGGAATCTTCCCAAGAAAGCACTTCCAAAGCAGGACAGAAATTTTCCTTGGCATATCGGACCAAACCCAGCTGCCCCAACTGACAACTTGATGTTTTTTCCTAGCCAAGTCCCAGTAGTCTTTAACGCTGCAACTTCTCTTTTTTTTTAATAAGAGATAATCCTCCCCCGAGATTAGAGGTACCTCACCCTTCCAAATATCTCTAACCTGGTAGGCACCTCTAAAATTAGGAACAACCCATTCACCATCTTTAATACAGGCTTCAGCTTTACAATTAATACCATAGCCCATTCTAAGCATAAGGTCAGAATCCACCAAATCGATCAACTTCTGATTCCCCCTCAACCAAGGATCCCTCCAAAACAACAACTTTTTACCATTGCCCAAACAGAAATCAATATCACTGAGGAGTACATCTCTTTGTTTAAGCAACTTTCTCCAGAGCCAACAAGAATTAACCCTGGGACCAACCGACCAAAGTGATTCCTCTTTAATGTACCTTCCATTAACCCATCTCACCCATAAACTTTCCTTTTCAGCTGCAATGTCCCACAGATTTTTTATGATTCCATCCTTTGACCAATCATCAATAAGCCTAATACCCAAACCACCTTCTTTCTTAGGCCTACAAACAGCCTCCTAAGCAACCGTATGAAGGTGCTTCTTGTCCTCAGAATCCTTCCAAAGAAAGTCCCTCATCATTTTTTCAAGATCCTTGATAACAGATTTGGGCAAAGGGAAAGCAGAGGTCCAAAATATACTATAAGCCGAGAGGGTAGAAATAATCAACTCAATCCTCCCTGCTTGAGTCAGTAGGTTACCCTTCCAGGAATCGAGTTTCATCTTGAATTTATCTACAATCGGATGGCACATCTCTTTAGTCAACCTTCCAGTAAAGAGAGGAACTCCAAGGTACCGCACTGGCAACTCGCTCACCTCAATGTTAAGAATGTTGCCCAAATCATCTCTATCCACCTTTTTGCTCAGGAACATATGACTCGTACTATTATTAAGCTGAAGGCCCGAAATCATACTTAAGGTGTCAAGGATCTTTTTAGTGCAATGAGCATTACTTTCATCAGCCTTAGAAAATAGGAGTAAGTCGTCCGCAAAAATAATATGAGAGACATTCACCTCACCCACAGAGATAGGCTTCAACCTTCTAGCTCGCACCTCAGAATTAATGACAGAAGTCAACCCCTGCATAGCAATCACAAACAGTAAAGGGGAGAGGGGGTCACCCTATCTAACCCCATTAGAAGCTTCAAACTCTTCAGTAGGACTACCATTTACTAACACTCTATAAGTAGCAGTGTCAAAGGTTTCTTGCACCCATCTCACCCAACATTCAGGAAAACCCATCTTCATAAGCAAGAAAATGATATAATCCCTTCGAACCGAATCATAGGCCTTCGCTAAATCAGCCTTTATACACATACTTTGTTGGGCACCCCCAAAAGTACTCAATATTTCATTAGCCAACAGAATAGCATCACCTATCTTTCTCCCTTTCACGAAGGAAATTTGATTTATATCAATAATTGCAGGCAGAACAGAGGCTAGACGATTTGCCATAATCTTCGCAATGACTTTATAGATAGTGTTACACAGAGAAATAGGTCTGAAATTTCTTAGGTTAACAGCCCCAGGGGTTTTAGGGATAAGAGTGATCATCGTACTATTGCACTCCTTAAGCAATCTGCCAGTTTTGAAAAAATATAGAATAGCATAGGTAATATCATCACCCACAGTATTCCACATCGCCTTGTAGAAAATAGCATTTTAACCATCAGGCCCCGAGGCCTTGTCATTACTTAACTTCATAAAAACCTCCTCCACCTCCTTCTTTGTAACAGTACTTCTTAGAAGATCATACTATGCATCATCAATTTTAGGCAAGATCCAATCCTCATTCCACACCACCTCATTCAACAAAGTTTTATTAAAAAGATTAGAATAAAAGCTTTTGATACTTTTACAAATAGCATCATCTTCATAAATTATGCCTCCCTGATCATCCTCTAACATATTGATAGCATTTCTAATCCTCCTCGTTTTTAAAGATGCATAGAAAAAGGCTGAATTTCTATCTCCCAACTTGAGCCACTGTATCCTACTTTTTTGACGAAGAAGGTTTTCCTCATCTTTTAGAGCTTTGGCGACCTCCTCTCTAAGAACATATATCTTCCTCTTCTTGTAAGTGGCCACCCAAACTTGTACACTTTGTGTGGCGGCTATGCAAGCAAGCACTTCCAACGATGAATAGGATCTACAGAAGGCAGGTCACGGAAACTAACATCTGCCAACGCTGCAAACAAGTTGAGGAAGATGACCTACACGCGGTTATTTGATGCGACTACGCAAAACGTGTATGGGCTTGCGGCGGTGAGGAGATGCATGGCGTCACCGATTTGGTGGCAAACACCGCGGACCTGCTACATGTGCTGACAAACCATGCAATGGAG
This sequence comes from Alisma plantago-aquatica, assembly GCA_963693085.1. NCBI lineage: Eukaryota > Viridiplantae > Streptophyta > Magnoliopsida > Alismatales > Alismataceae > Alisma > Alisma plantago-aquatica. The sequence continues at coordinate 838,772,424 of OY856412.1, read as the reverse complement.
GAGGTGGTCGAGGAGTTGGCGACGATGCTGTGGATAGCGTGGATGGCGAGGAACAAGCTTATATTTGAAGATAAACCAATCTATGAGACGACGTTGGTGTCCAGCTTCACCTACCTAGTCCGTGACTACCAAAACCACCAGACACGGAAGCTGAATGCGGCGGGACAAAGGGCCACACTGCCAAGGGACACCCCATGGAAGCCGTCGGGGGGAGGTGTTCTTAAACTAAATGTGGACGCAAGTTGGCAGCAAGGAACAACAACATTTGGAGGTGCAATCATACGTGATGATCAAGGGACGATCAGGGCCACAATTCAATTGTAGCTTGGACACGCTACCTCAGCTTTCATGGCGGAAGCAATGGCGATGAGAGGGGTGCTGAAGGAAGCCCGCAGACTGGGTTTCACTGACCTGTTGGTGGAAACAGATAGCATGAACTTGGTAAGAGCCATCAAGGTTGGCCACTATGGCATAGGATACGGGGACCGTGTCGTCAAGCAGATTGTAGAAGCTACTTTAGATTTTATTGCCTTGAACCTTAATCAAGTGTACCGTGAGGCAAATAGAGTCAGCCATCTGTTATCCATTAAGGCATGCATGTTAGAGTTCTCCCTTTCCCGCATAGATAACTTTGAAAATGAAGTCATTGTACTAGCACAAAAAGATTTGGGTTAATAAAATGACTTCGGTCCCACTTTCAAAAAAAATCTTCCTCTTCTTGTCTTCATTTAACGGATCAGCATCAATCTCTTTTTGTAAACATAACAAATCACCTTCAAGTTCCCTTGCTTTGGAGAATAGGTTGCCCACCACTTCTTTATTCCACTTTATCAACGCACAAGTAACAGCATAAAGTTTTCTGTAAACTTTGTACATCGGGGTACCATCAATAACAGTATTACACCAAGCTTCAGAAATGACACTTTTGAACGATTCATGATTGACCCATGCATTAATAAAACGAAAAGGTGACCCATTCCTCTTCTTCGAAACTAGTCTCAACATCAGAATTTTATGATCACTAACAACTGCTGGTAGAACCTCCCCCCAACAATAAGGAAAGACAAAGAGAAAATTTAAGTTGGTGAAGATTCGATCAATTTTGGAGAAGGTGCTAATACCTTTTCTACTATGGCTATCCCACGTGAAATAGAAGCCCTTCGTTTGCATCTCAACAAGATTAACATCAGCAATGGTTTTATTAAAATCAGTCATGCTTCGATTAGAAGGCGGTTGTTTACCCACCTTTTCCTTCATCAATCTAACTGCGTTAAAATCACCAATAACACACCAATTGATAGGATTATAACTTCTAATATTAAGGAGAGAATCCCATAACAGAGCACGCTCATCATCAGGGTTTTCTCCGTAAACTACAATCATCTCAAACTTCATCTGTTCTCGGTAAACAATACAATGGATGCATTGTTCATTTTTCAAAGAAACCTCTATGTCAATATCAACACTCTCCCAAATCACCAAGATTTGAGTATAAGTATAGAACTCAGAGTTATCAACAAATCTGGCGTTTGACCAGATCTTCCCAACAAAATCTTCCAAATCATCTCTCTGAAGTATTGATTCCAAAATCACATAGACATCAGCTTTATTTCTACTAACTTCATCCCGAATGCGAGGCACTTTATTTCCTCCTCCTCTCACATTCCAGGACATAATACTGAAGGGCTTATCCATTAGGAGGGATGGGAGGAGGGTCACCATCCACCTTAGCCGCAGCCATAGGTGTATCCACCAGTTCATTAATAATCTCCCCCTCATCAAAATTTGATAGGGGTGAGTACTTATTTAGCGACTGAGGAATCGATCTAGTTGAGTTCTTCGCAATTCCTTTTGGCATCGACTTGCTTTTCTTTTTAATTGTTTCCCATCCAACATCAGGAGCGGCAATGGGAGTACTTACCACTGGGAGGTTCTGGGTAGAGCGAGCAGAAGTATCTTCAAGATCAACCACATTTCCCACGTCTCCCTCAGTTATCTTATCTACAACATCAATGAAGATTTCCCCTTCCTCATCTTCAACTGCTTTCTTTGGAATCCATTTTTTCGACACCTTCTTCTTCATTGCCCCTTTACCTTCCTGTTTCTCCAACTTAGCACATAAAGATGACTCATGGCCATACAAACCACACATTGAACATTTGGTAGGCTCCCACTCATATTCAAAATGGATAGTATCACTTTGCCTGTCGTCACTTACAATCTGCATTTCCTTTGGGTACTTGAAGTCTGCCGAGATGACCACCTGGATTCTCGCATATTCCAGCCTACGGAACTCCAAGGTGAGCTTATCAGGTCGAAGAGGTCGTCCCAGAATAGACCCAATGCTGCTAAACATCTATGCGTCCCACAGTTCTAATGGAAGGCTATATATCTTCATCCAGATAGGAATGTGAGTTAGCTTCATTTTTTCTAAAGGCTCTCCCCTTTCCCATTTCTTGATGATCAGTGGCTTCCCTTCTACGAACCAAGGTCCGCCATCCACTGCCGTGCTAAGATCTTCATCCGTCTCGAACATGACGATAAAGAATCCCTTGCCTCTAGATCGAACTTCAATCGAACCCCTAACCTTCCAGATCATTGACAGATGCTTTGCTAGCGCCGGCCAGTATGGCTTGAGCCCAACAACATAGCCATCCGCCTTTCTACTCCATCTAGCGAGGTTCCTCTCCGCAACTGCCTTAGGATAAATCAACTTGCCTTCAACCAGTTGCGCCTTCGTCTTCGTCAGATGGATCAGACCTGCTACATTTTTGTATTTAAAGAGCTTTGACCAATCCAACACCTCCTTTGTCACAATGACGCTCGACGGAGTATCACTCCCTTGTCTACATTTTGAGAAGAGCTCTCCTCTTCCCGGATCTGGAGGGTCCGACGCCGCCGTCGTCTCGTCTATCACCTTCATCGTCGCCTCGGTCGTCAGATTATATTTATTTTTCATCAATTGTAGAATTAGATGGTAACTGGAAAAATTGTAAAAAAATATATATAATTGATTATAGAATACATAAAAACAAAATGATATAGATTATGTACCTATATCCTTTTTTAAAAATTATTTGTCAAATGCATGAGCATAAGTGATGTATATAGTTAAACCTAATTTTTATAAATAGAATGTCAAAGGTATACAATACAGTTCTCTTGCGATAAATCTTTTTGTATCAAATGATAATGAAATCTCATGATCCATAGTAATAGTGTTACCTTGATCATTTTTAGGATTTCTAAGTCTATCAATGTTGTATATGAGAAATAAGTTTTCAACACCTAACCTTAATATCACCATAAACAAAGATCCATATAATCTAGACCCAGAATGGACCCTAACTTGAATCATGTGAATACTATGGTGACACCGTAGTATTATACATACTTATAGTTTGATGTATTGCTTGAATGTTGGACTACATACTTACTTTAAGTATAATAGTGCATTGTTTCTTCTTTGATGGTATATGGTTTTTTTTATTACTTGATCATATCAAGTGTTTTTGAATTTCTAAATGATTTTTGAGGTGTTAGATCTCATGAAAAAATGCTTCGTTGTTATTAAATTCCATATCAAACATTATGCCTATGTGTGTCACATTATACACTATAATATACTCAACCTAGGGTTAGACCTACTTGGCATTAGATCATATAAACCCAATGATGGACAATGAAAATAATATAGACATGGTGTCATAACAAGCATGAGTTATAATATCCAAATGAGAATGCAAGTTCATAGGTGAACTATTTTGGTGTTGAGTAATATTTGGTGATAATCATTCATGCACACTTTTGTAAGCACCCTAGTACATATTATGGTAATATATTGATTGTGTGCTTTACTTTATGACATTTTAGGTATCTAACGTATGTAAAGACAAGTAGCTATGGAGATTTGGACAAATATATTGAAGACCATAAAGTTAGCATCACAAGGAGGATTACATAGATAGTAATATCATTTCATGTAGAGATTTGTCATCTTGTAGTTTATCTACACTTGTAAAATAATGTAAACTCAATTGAAGATAATTGTAGGATACTTTTTTCATGAAATAAAAGTATTCATTATTATTTTTATTTGTTATTTGGATCCTAGAAAATGATATAATAATCCTTGTCACTATGGTCCACCATAGATAAGGGACAACTGGGGGAGTGGATCTTCATAGTTGTTATCAGAGCCCACATTTACCCAATAAACTACAATAATTAATATTTTCTAAATTATATAGTGACATAAGGGGTTTATTAGGACATTTTCCAAAAGTAATGGTGTGTAGACAGAAAAACAACCCTAGGGTTGACAAATTTTTCATTAGCACTACTAGATGGTTTTAAAGGAATTCTAGGCCCATGTGAATCTGATCTGACTAAGTTTTGAAGATTTTTCTTGAAGTAAAATGCCTCTAACTCTCTATAAATAAATTTCATCCTATACTCGTCTATTTGCTCCATTAACCTCGATATCAACTTCTTTCCTCCTCCTTAGTTATTATTTCATGAAGAAGTAGAAATAAGACATACTACACCAATTATAGTAAATATATGCTAAGTAGAGATACATATGTGAAAGTTTTTCAAATTAAATATATGTTCCAATTGTGAGGGTAAAGCCTAGAAAGTATAAGATGGGTTAGGGTAACTCAATTATCTATTGAAACTTAAATAGGATAGAAAAAAAATAAGACCTTATAGTGTAGAGATTCATCTGCAGCCATCATAAAATGCCCTGATTTTTTGTACAAATAAAGATTAAGGGAAATAATACCCTACCTAAGAAAAGTCTTAGAGAGGATTAAATAAAAATAAAATAAAATTGATCTTGGATAATCCAACATACATATTACTACTAGATACCATTGTTTGTCAAATGCATGCAAGTACGTAGGGTAAAAGTAGTTTTTAATTCATGTAAGATACCCATAAAGGGTTTTTTTTTATGAAAATGATAAAAAAAATACATGAAATGGTGCAAATTGGTGTATATAACATAAAACATTACTAACTTCCACTCACCTTTTAGGGATGGTTTTTATACATGGAATGGGTCAACATGAGTATTAGAAAATACCTATGAAGGATGGATAACCCTAAACCCTAGAATGGGCTTCTCAAGAAAGATGAGTTGGACATAATTCTGTTTAAAGTTTGATACAACATTGTATGTCTTAAAAGGGGTCAAATTTATGGAAATGGGATATGATAGGATGGTATTGTGTAAGACATAAACGCCCTTACCACCACACATTAGAATAAGTTGTTCATAATGACTAAAAAAATCTAGATATTAAAGTTTGAAAACTTTGGTCAGAGAAAATCCCAGGATAAATATGTAATGACAAGTAAATTTAATTGAAAGGAATGTAATAACAATGCATCCAAGGCATGTAAGACATATTGTGACAAAGTTTGACTAAGAAATATGTGTGTTTGGCTTTATACCACTAGTCATATGTACATGCAAGAATACTTTAGATAGAAAAATCCCAAACGTAATGTGTTATAGAAGTTGAAACATTGAAAGGAATTTTGTGACATGCATCTATGTTATAGACCCTCATAGTTTAGGATGATTCATCGAACTTGGAATTATGTTACTGAAGACCCTTACCCAATAACATGGTATAGACAAGGAGAAAGACAAATAAACTATAACATCTCAATTAACACTTTGTAGGGTAGGGTCCTAAGTCAACCATAGGGACAAGTAGGATGATTAAGGGTAAATGATATCAAGGGTTTAGGTGGTGATCTTTCCTTGATTATAGAAGGCCAGTAAATTCAGAATAAATCCATCCAAGAGTACATAAGTCCCATGGGGTCAGGAGAATTTCCACTCCATAATTACATGAGTCCTTAGGGGTCAAGCAAAAGGAAATTCATGAGTACACAAGGCCCTCATGCCAAGAGAAGATCGCTCTAAAAGTACAAATAGCTATAGAGACCCTAAGGGGAAGATTGAGGCCAATGGCAAATGAGATGTAGAAATAAATAATATTATAACTTATTTAATAATGGTTGATGTAATTGTCAAAGGATTTTGTGCACACACTCAAGATTTCCCTTAAGGTTCATGAAATCTAAGAGTAATCAAGAATTTACAAATTATACATGGTTAAGTGTCATTTTAAAATATGAGTCGACCTAATTCCAAATGTATAAGATAATGTGTGGATGCACCATATCTACTCATAAAATTGAATACTATTTTTTTTAATACAAAAAAATATTTATTTTATCTTAGTATGGGTGTGAGATATTAGGTATTTATTACCCCCCACACCAACAACTATTGTGATAACTCCAAACTAAATGTAGAAACAAAACTAAACAAGCAGACTACCATAAAACACTAAAATTTAAAACTGATATCATTAAGCACCAAAGAAACAAAACTTTCACATATAAGTCCTCACAGGACACCTGCATCGGATATCATAGGTCACAAGTTGCTTACATTTATCGCATACGACATCATCCCACTACAAGAGAAAAATGTTCAGAATATATACATATCTGCCATATCTTTACTTCAAAAGGGGTAAACGAGCCAAAAACACATATTGATAGCATCTCTACAAAACACACCCAAAACCATCCCAAAGACCTAAGTGTACGAGGATGACTCTAGGACTCTACACCCAAAAGACTAGCAACACTTCCAACCTTATCAACTACTGGCCTTCTTGTTGCTGCTCTGCCTCAGTTGCACGATCTCTAGATCCTTGTGCACATCCACCTAAAAGATGTGGAGAACCCATGGGTTGAGATCAAGATCTCAGCGGGAGTTATAACTCTCCACCAACGCTATTATTAACACATGGATGGTAATTAAAGGGCTGAAGTAAAGATACAAGTATGATAAGAAGATTCAACTATTGATATCAATAAGGAATTTATTATCATCTAATAGTTCAAAAGGAATATGAAGGACATGTTGATCCACTAACAACTACATCGTACAAAAGCAAGCAAGGCCTCATCCAATGTTTTCATATTTGATCCTAAGAAAGTGTACTACATGGTTGATTACATATTTTATTATGCCCCGAGGATTTGAGTCTTACTACCCAAATCCAACCAACCACTACTAAGTCAAAATCATTGCCATACAAGGTCTATGGAAGAGTCGGAATCCATGACCTCACCAAACCTCATGGTTAGTACACGAGTACACCATAGAGACATACCAGTCAAATGCAACCAATGACATATAGTCATGTTGTGAAAGTCCTAGCCCACCTTGGTACAGGTCTTGATGCTAGTAAAACTAAGCCACGGCCCGCAACTGCACTCCTACTAGAGTATGGCCCGCAACCAATCATGTGAAACCTTATAAGCATTAGATCACTGAGCTATGACCCTTACGTGAACTCCTTCTAGGGTATGGCATGTAGCCAATCATGTGAATGCATATACACAACAATATATAACTCTAAGATTTCACTAGGGAAAGCCCATTTCACCATCCAACAAATGTTGATGCTGAGATGGATCTATGGCACATGGCAAAACTACTTGATTAAGTTCCACTTGATTAGTTAGGTTAATTAAGTGTCTTTTAGCATCAATCAAGTTACAACGTATAAAGTCATAACAAACTCTAAAAAGATAAGGGCATAGTACACTTCGGAAAATATAAACATATAGAGTGTGAATGTGTCACACTATCACCATATGATGCATGTATCATTTCCATTCACCACAACATCAATACCAAAGTCACACACTATGAGATATCAATACCTCAACTCATTCCTGTAACATAAGTGTTTTGCATGGCTCTTGAAGGCTCATTCAACCTGTATCTTGTTTAATCATCATCGCATACACTAGCTATGATTATCAAGCTCATAACATTTACATGGTTAGAAGTTCATAAATGAGATAAATAGCCAGACAACACGATAACCATTCCATGAGAGAGAGAAAAAGGCAAGTCTCATTGCACATTATTAGGGTTAGGGATTCTTCTTATCCAGTTATGGTTCACAAAGTCACATTCAACCATCAACCCTAGATTCACCACCCCCCATCATCTTGAGGTATATTAGGATTAAGGAACATCATTAGGGTTGATTATATAATATTCCAATTAGTACTATACATGACCTATGCATCACACATACAAGAGTTTCATTAAGTGTCCATGTATACCTCTCAACCACCTACCATAACCATGTGTTGACCACATAATAACTAGGTCACGACCACCAAAACTAATCCATGTCATGATCGCAACACCTATAGTGTCTCGACCACTCATACTAGTAGGTCACGACCTCTTCCACCTAGGCCATGTCATGCCCAGGACATCCAGGGTTAGGGTTTTAACCTTCCGTAAATGTCTCAACTTAGAAGTGTCTCAACCTCAAGGTTGTCTTCACACTAGATAGAAACATGTCATGACCCAAGACCCCTGTTTGCGACCTCCCACTAGGGTATGTCTCAGCCAAGACAAATGTAAGACCAAGAGCCAAACACTAGGGCAACCACCCAACCAAAATAGGGGTTAACTAGTCCACTAACAACAAGTATTGTGACCTAAAGAACACTAGGTCCTACCCATCATAGGAGGGACATCTTGGCTCAAAACTAAACCATGGTTGTGACCATCAAGGAGAATATGTCTCAAAATCATAAGGGATAACATCTTGGTCTCAAAACATAACCAAAACCAAGAAGAAAACCATGGTCACCATGAAGGAAGGGCTCAAGCAAACGATCACCAAAAAGCCTAAGACATGGGTCAAGAAACCACCAAGAAACAACCTTGTCCAAGGAAGAGAAAACCATGATCAAGGTACCCAAAATAGAACTTAACCTCCCTTCAATATCTAGGTATATGAACACCATGCATGAGAGCAAGACCAAGGTCAAAAGATATGGAAGAACCTCTGTAACATATCAACCACAAAAATGAGTACATGTATATTAGGGTTTCAGATTTCTACTAAACCAAGCAAGATATCTCTACCAAACAAGTTCTAGAGATTATCATTATCTACTAACCTGATAAGGAAACTTTTTAGAGAGAGAAGGAAGTATCAAAGATCATAAAAGAGTGCAATAATGGGTTAGGTTAAGTGTTATAAAACCCACCTTAAGAAGATATCCACCAAGGATTCCAAGCTCTAAAATCAAGAGCTCAAAGCACACGATCCAAGGGTTGAAGAAACTCCACCAAAGGATCCACTCTCGGCCATAACATCACCTCAAGAAGGAGAAGACACCAAGTCAAAGATCAAATAAGAAAATTGAACAAAAAAGCTCTAGGCTGAGCCAAAAGAGAAAGGGGGAAAGAGAGAGGAAACCCTCCTCACACCTGAGTCTACCTTGTCAAAACATGGTCTATGACCCTTCTGATGATGTGTTTCTCCACCAAAACGACCACCATGGAGGAACCATGGTCTAAGGATGAGAAAAGAGAGGAATATGAAGGTAGGAGATAAAAAGAAACGTCATCAAGGAAGATAAACACTTACCAAGGGTTGAAGATGGCTATGGTCACCACAAGCACCACATGCAAGAAGAGTTTGGTCACCAAGCTCCAAGGACAGATCTCCTTGCTCCACCAAGCTCCAAGAACAAGCAAAAGAGAAGGAAGAAAATGGAAGGCATAAAGGGTTACATGCATGAAGAGATAAGGGATTATATAGGAGAGAGATGAGAGAGAAGGCAAGGGATGACGAATCAACACTCCAAGGTACTAAAGCGACACTTGTCCACTCAAAAGACCAACATGTACCCACATGCAGCAACCTTAACCATACATGCAAGACATGGTGATAACCTCTAAGTTGGGTCTCGAACACCTTCGTCACCCACATGATTGTGTCCCTCCCATGGTGCACCATTCCATGGTCGTGACACCACCAATGACCAACCACCATCACCACAAGATCAAGACAAAGGAACCACCTCAAACCCTAGGTCAAAACATCCTATAAGAGGGAAACCATCTCAACTGAAGACCACCTTGGTTGTGACCCCACCTTCTAGGGGGGTGTCTCGACCATGAGACCCTCCAAACCAGCCCTAGGTCAGGACAACACACCATATACACATAGGTCAAGACACTCAACACTCTTAGAAACTCTAATCACGACTAAGGGTGTTACTCCTCTACCAAGGCTCAAACTAGGTGCCCACTTCTTTATATCTCCTCTAGATGATGTCAAGACTCTAGATGATGTCAAGAAAGATAAGGAACACCCTAGAAGTGACAAATTGAAAATGAACCCACTATTTTAGGTAAATTGCAATTTTCACTAAAACTAGCACATAAAGCACAAACCACATCCAAACAAGCTCAAACTTGAAACTTAAGCTCTCCACAAGTCCTAATTACATCTTAGAATATTAGACCAAGGTTCTAAGAACATGATTAAGACAAGAAAATAGAGTTACCCTAAAACTCAGGTTAGGTTTCTTACAAACCATAAACCCCTAACAATGATTTTGCCCCCAAAATCCTAAGAGAAGAGATGGGTACTTCCTCCTCATCTCTTCCTTGAGATCCCATGTGGATTCCTCAACACCATGGTGATTCCAAAGAACCTTTACAAGAAATATGTCCTTATTCTCCAGCGTCTTCACTCTCCTATCAAGGATGAACACTAGACCTTCCACATAGGACATATCCTCATCAAGCTCCACCTCCACTAGTTGTAACACTAACTCATTATCAGGATGACACTTCCTCAACATACTTAGATGAAACAATCGATGCAACCTATGCGACTCATGTGGCAACTCCAACTCATAGGCCACCTTCCCAACACGTGCCACCACAAGGTAAGGTCCTATAAACTTGGGAACCAACCTACCCTTCTTCCCAAACCTCGGGAAAACCTTTCCAAGGAGAAACCTTAAGGTACACTCTGTCTCCCACGCCTTCAAATACTATTGAATCACTTTGATCTTTCTTTCGTCGGTTGCATAAGATCTATTTGAGTTCTTCCTTATTTGCATTTATTTTTTTGTTGTGCCAATCCAACACAAGTCCATACTCTTTATGGACAACCATGTAAATCAATATTGGATTTTCCATCTCATGAAAACATTTTATCCCATGAGATTGAGTCGTTCAACAAAAAATATAAGCTTAAGTAGTGGCTTAAATGCAGTGATTGATTGGCAATACTACATATGTTCATGAAAGATCTAAACCACACACTATCTATTAATTTGTTATGAAATTTTTAGTTATTTCATCAACAACAATGGCCTTATCAATCAAGTAGAATCCATTTACTATTTACATGGTTCAATGAAAGGTACTCCCATATTCACATAAAACTAGATACATTCTATTTATCTCACTTGGTAGAACATTTACCGCTTCAAATACATGTACAACTCTCTTTAACTCATTTCAATCATCCTAAACACCAAACTTGTATTATGGCCCCCCATACCTTTTTGATTTGAAAGGTTAGGTATGGCATTCATTTCATGCAAAATCCCAATTAGATCCATGTATCCTCACATAGTCTCGTAAAAACCAAACGCAGTGGTTGTTTTGAACCATAAACTAAAAGTTGACAGACAAATTCTCTAAATATAAGCTTTTTAAAATATTGGAGTGTTTTCTGATAACATTATCTTATCTCACACTAATTTCACAAATTTTAATCACCTAGACCATATTGAATCCAACCCTAACTGAAAAATATGTAGACATTTCCTCTTTAAAAGACCTCCTTCTTTCTAATGAAACATACCACAAACATAGAGCTAAAATATAATTCCTTGAGGAAGGTTATCAAAACACTATCTTCTTATATAAAAATGCCCTTCAAACAAAAGTCACAATACACACTCCAACTCGACCATTATTTTAACATTTATATCGACAACAAGTCAAATATCTTTCATCACAACATCTCACATTTTGGAAACGTCCTAAACTAGTACCCTCCAGAAAAAGAGCCTCTATATTTTATCATAAACTCTTTCACAATTTTGAACCGATTTGTCCCTCTACCAAAGTCCATCTCCGTTTCTTTCACCATAGATTAATAAAAAAATTCAAAAAATATATATAAAAAATGATAAATCACTTGGGCTTGGTGCATTTTCAAAGTCATTCTACACCTCAATTTGGTATAGCAATAAATATTATATACACACATATATATATATATATATAGTTTGGCTAGAATACACTAGAGTGTACAAATCACACGAATACACTCAAGTGTGTTTGTATATCAAGAATATTTTTGTAAAAAATATAGCATCTTGAAAAACTACTTGAGTGTATTCTGCTCTGAATACATTTGAGTGTATTCTAGCCTGACTCTCTCTCTCTCTTTCTCTCTCTCTCTCTCTCTCTCTCTATATATATATATATATATATATATATATATATATATATACATACATCTTTAGCACGCTAATTATCAAAACAAACCTAGTAGCCTCCTCAATGAGCCCAATATCACTCACCTAGATTTGATCAAATAAATCCTTTCTTCATATTTAAATATAAGTCAACTAGACTTCTTAATTTAAAATATAAAATTATAGACAAGGTCCTAAATACTAGAGAAGAACAAAATGAAACCACATTTAGATCACGTTGAAATTCATCCACTAGAATAAACAAAAATAGTTTCCTATAGCCACCCTCAACATAAATTTTTAAAAACCTTTGACCACTGTGATAACCCTGACTTTTCTATCTCATCATCTATGTGCCATGCAATTCATCTTTGCAATAATTTCTTGCTCTAGCCCTCAATTTAATGATTCAATTTGTTGTGATTCTTTTTGATATTATTTCACGTATGCATGGTGTGTGGTGACACTCAAATTTATTTTGGAACTAAGGTTGAACCCATGTTATTCATAATCATTTTATATATAATTTTATTTCATATATATGTGTATCTATGTCTTGAAATCATTCTCTTTGTGTAGAGGTCACTCTAATGTTTCCAAAGAACCAAATTTCACTCAATTCTGAGCTAGGAGGAGAGAGATATGCTTACTTGAAGTTTCCTTGCTCTATCTTGATCTCTAACCTTTTATACCTTTAGTTTTTCCTTTGGGCCGACCTAGATGGGCCCAACTGTGACCGCCTATGAGCACAGCCCACTATGCACCTTCATCTGTCCCCATCGATCTGTACCTTGTTTCTCCAACCAAATACGAGACTCACATCCCCTAGCCTTCATTTTCAGCTGTCGGGTCATGCAACCATGGATTTAAGGGACATATAATGATCACTAACCCTTCCCCAACCTCCATATAGTGCCCAACACCTATGTTGATGCGGCCCTCACCTACCCCTCCATTGGCACCAACCTAAACCCCCTTTACACGTCATCCTAGACAAATTGGTTTCACCTTTCCCCCAGCCTCGTCTCTCCTTCCCTTTCCCCTCCCTTTTATCCCCCTTTCATGCACTAATGACCTTTCCTTTGCTCCATTTCCCTCTTAGTTTCCTGATGTCGCCGCTATGACCTCACCTCTGAAGACCCTCCCTTGACCCCTTCTACCGAGAAGAAGCATTGCATCCATCCTAACGGGGTCAAGGGGAGATCGGGCGGCTACTTCTCTGGGACTCCAGTGGTCCATGCCCCTTCATCCACCTTCCTCTGGCACACTATGTGGCTTCGACACCACTATGTCTGACTCCATGACTTCCAAATGGGAAAAATATCAGGGACCGTTGATCTCAGTTGAATGGGTCAATCAAGCCTGATCCGATGACTCAAAATGTGAGGCATCGATCGTGGACCACTCATCTCGACGGTCAGTAGTAATGAGAGTTGATTTCATATAGATCCACGAGTAGGGAGAGCAACCAGGAAACTCTAGTAACCACTTTGTGGCAATTGGCAATAGTTGGGAGTCTCCAGCGGCCAATCACGATCCAAATCAGGGTAATTAACCCAAACTTACCAAGTTAATGATGCTATCTTCAAATTCTTTTAGCCAAATTCTATGATATTGTGTATCATTTTGAATAGTAAATCGTCATCTTTTTAATGATAATGCTATCTCTTTCTAGTTTTGCACAACTTATCCCTATTTTAGTAAAGATGCTTCATTGATGATCTTTGGATTGTTAAGCAACCTTAATCATGTACTACATGTGTCATTAATGATCCCTAGTTACACTAATCACCCAAATTAGAAATTTTAGTCCCCTTCTTACTATAATGATGTTTTGGTCCATTTATATGCGCTAAAAGGATAATTTTAACCTTCCATTTTAATCCTTTATGTAAAATAGAATCAGTTATGTGTTTGCATGCTATAACTTGACCAAGTCTTGAGTTGTAGACTAAATTGTGAACATCTAATCCTTGAACCTTGTAATTGGTAATACGAATGATTCTATATGCCAAGTTTGAATAATATATCAGGCCTCTCTGCCTTAAGTATCTCTTGTGATCTAATAGGATTCACCTTGGTACACTAATATGGCCTAAATGTGTTATTCAAGTACTTATGTGATTGGATCCTTATTCTTGTGTTAAAGTAGATCCTTATTATTCAAACCTTCATGGATACCTTCAAATCAGTCCTTAAATGACTTGTTTCATGAAATTTCATGTATCATACTCATGTACCCCTTTTCACAACATGTAACACCTAGTGTGATCTAAATGTTATGTTTCTTGTTTGGAATCTAACCCTATCAAAGAACATGAACTACTATTGCAAAGGTATCTTAAGACTCCAAATTAGTAGAATTACGATGCTACTATCTGCATCCTAACTTGATATGCTTAGTGCTCCTATGACTAACAATCTTGCTTGAAAAATATCTAGTTTGAGTAATTATGTTTTGTATGATTACATCATGATAAGTGATCAACTTTGATGATCATCATGGCCCCAAATCATAGATGATGTGACCTTTGTAACTAATCTAATTTGGATTGTTTGCCTAGACCTAGGATTTAAAGTTGATGTTTGGACTATGATGAAAAATGACATGTATGTTTATAAGTTTGGATCTATATTTGAACGAAGTGAAATCTCGATCTAGGAAAACATCCACATGAGTCATATGATGCTTATCTTACTAAAACCTAGTGATCTAAGACTCTATCTTGTATCCTTTTCATCTTAGTTCCACTTGGGCTGGACCATCTCTAGAGATCTTATCATATCTTGCTCACTGCTTGTAAGGTACACTTAATTTCTTGATCCTACTATGGTATTGGTTTGTTTGTATGCATGCCCGTATGAATGCTTGACTAGACAAAAACTTGTTTGAGATACTTGTTCCCAATGATTTGTACATTCATTTTTCTTGAATGATATTGCCCAAACCTCGAACATAAGTAAACTTGTCCATTATACAAACCTTGTGCACCTGCATGTATTCTCGAGGTAAGGGAACAAGGCATGTTGGAAACAAGGTTAGCTCATTGACTTAGGTATTGAGGACCCTCACGTATAGAAATGGGTCATCTAATGTTTAGTACCACTACGGAACCTTCCTTTTAGGAAGTGGGTCAATGACCATAATAAGTTGTTAAGTATAATGGAAATACACTTAAAACATGTTTTGTATAAAACAACATTTTTAGTTGTTCTTGCCTTGTTTTATCTCCTTGCTTATTATCATGTTTCTGGCCAAGCAAAGTTTTACTATATACTTTAACAGTTTACATGCCTCTTTGATAGCGTACTCAATGCACTCATATTGATATATTTTGTATATTGAATTTGTAGTTCCCAAATGAAGATGTGATGCACTCAAAACTCAAAAATTAGAAATGAAACACCAATGGGGTATTCTTGAATATAGAAATGGGTACTTATCTCTTATCTCCATGTTTAGTATCTTGTTATCTCTTTAGTCTTGTTATTTTTTCCTTTACATATATATTGCATGTGTGACATATTTGTGCCATTCTATAGACAGACACCCAAGTCCACTCGCCTTTGTCTTTGTAGCCATTAGGAGTGTGGACCTAGGGTAACAAATAGTTCCATGACAACCACCTTCAATGGCCCTTCTAATGAAAAACCCTTCAAGGTCTTGGTTTCCTTTTTACATCAATCAATGAGATTAGATATCACGGTATTACTTCCTCTTTCTCCATCCTCCTCAATTATGTCCCTCATATTTTTTTTCAAAATCTCTAATGGTCATAGACATAATGAGTCCCTATTTCTATGACACATAATCATTACAACACAATACTTGTATATATCTTTAATTATCTCTATCAATTATCCTAGATTGATAATTGAATGTCTTGAACATCATTGTTAGCCCACATATACAATTTTCTTGTGATATTGCAATACACATCAAAAAATTCACACTAAACTTTTCAAAATTTAATGTATACTCTATATCATTCAAGTCCTTTCTAGTATCTTGATCAGCTACAGAATTCCTACTTCCTTAGGTTCCAGACTAGAGTACTAAAATCTCTAATCAACTCCAACACAATATATACTACTTCCCACAAATGAAATCATCCTCCCTTATATCCACACTCCTTGAATCATGCAATGTGTAACACCATTTTAAACGCTTTTAGGAAAATGTTGTCGAGTTTCCTAATGATACATGTCCCCCACTTATCATGTCATTTAGATAAACAAAATCTTTAACAACTACCTCATGTTATTACCTTGGTTGCATATCATCCATATGAAATTAATAATATACTTGACATAACAGTGGATTTCCTTCACACCAAAATGTATTCCATTGCATCATATACTATATTCCTCCCTAAATTAGTAGGTGGTTGGGATGTCCACAATCTTACTACATTGGCTTTTGGATATGTCACAAAAATCATCCTCTCACTGATTAGATACCAAACATTCCCTTGGTACTCAATTACCATCTCAACATATCTTAAAAGGATATCCTTTTAGTCTTTAGTTCTCACAGTTCAAATGCTCATTCATTTGAAAAATCATAATAAAACATATATACAATTTGATCAATCATCAACATCCAAACAATAATAATCTCTAGATATCCTTCTATTTAGACTTTCAGTTTCTTGTATATAACATATTTTTTGATCTGAACATTTTGTCATGTTGTGTTGACTCAAATACCCCTCCCTCTCATAAAAAGATATCTTGTTAGATTTGAAAATAGCAATTTTAAAGATTGTTGTATAACATAATCTATAAGCATACCCTTTATGAAATAATAGAGATTATTGGTATAACTCAAGAATCCCATCCTTCATGTGACACTAGACCATTCCAATTCTATTAGCAAAGAATTTCATTTCATTTCTTTTAGAGGTTCTTCAGATCCTTTAAAACATCATTTTGGTGAGACTAGTCCTGACATTAAGATCTTCATTTGGCATTTATGTGCTAACAAGTTACTCCTTTGGCCTGATCTGTTACCAAACAATACATACAAACTTTTTCCATGCAATAGAAAAGTATACATTGTTCCCTTCATACCACTAATATTTTAAAAGACAATCTTTGAAAGAAGGAATGCAAAATGATTGCATGTTATAATACTCTAGTTCTATTGAATCACATAGCAAGTAAAATGTAGAGGCATGTAGAAAGTATAATCAGATTATACAATGTTTCCATCACACAATGGACAACACAAACATCCACATGCAAGTGGGAAAAGACATCAAATGTAATCAAATAAACATCCACCTCAAAGTGGACACATACAATCAAATAAGTCCAACTTGCACCAAGGCATAAGAAAAGAGTCCAAGAGAATATCCATGATCCTGAGATCAATAACAAGTAAGATAGTTCACATGAACCATGATATCAAAAGATAAGAGCAATGTGTATAGGCTATTGTCCATAGGACCAAGAGAAAGAATAAACATAGGCTAATTTCTCAAAAGAATAATCGAGGATGGAAACATACCTCAACTTCAAGGTCCAAAGTCACTTTTAGATCCAAGTCTAGCTCTCCAAAGACCCTATTAAACATGTATGTAGATTTTAGGTCAATTTCACATTGATTATTCAAACCCTAAAAATCACCTTTTTATTATTAATGAATTAAGTTATCAAAACCATGACATGTTTTTAGGTTATATTTTTTTGAGTTCAAAACATATTTTATTATATTTTTCTAACGTATAAATATTTAGTTATGAATTTTACAAGATATTAGCTAATTTCATTAATCCATTAATATCCACTTTTATTTGAACATTAGAATTCGGTAAAAAAATTAGTACCAGAAGATAGATCTTCTTTTTCTCACTTTATTGACTATTTATGCATATTTTCTGATCATTATACAATTAGTTATTAATTTTCTAAAACCAGCCAATCAGAAACTTAGAAAAATCCACGTATGCAGAAGATCCAATTAGAGGCTAAGCCAGGTTGAGTTGGCCCAATCCTTGGTCGCCAACTCCCCCCATTAGCGACCAACATGGTGCACTAACAAAGCATCAAAGTGGGGTCGTGAAAAGACAATTTTGCCCCTCAGTCAAGACATCAAAAACAAGAGAGAAACAAGGAGTATAAATAAGAAACAACCGATGGAATTCTTCCCTCATGTGCTCCCCGAATCATGGATGTGAGAAGCTACAACAACCAGAGAGAACAGCCAGAGGCTGACTTTGAAACACCCTAAAACCAAGCCACTTGGCTTCGCAAGGTCCAATCGAAGCTAATGAACCCGAACTCTGAAGAAATCGATGGTCAAGAAGCCAAAACGTACAGAAGATATCTTAGTGATCAAAAGCTCAAAGAAAAGAGTGAAAACTACGTTACTGACCAAATAGAGAATTTGCAAGGTGATTTACCTCCACCTCGCAAAAGACAAAAGGTCCAAGTTATCTCTAGGAAGTGTCGAGGTCAGAGGCCCAACCCCCGACTCAAGCTTCTCGACGCAAGCAGGTGAAGTAAGGGAAGGGGGTTTGAGGCTAAATGCCCACAAACCAAGATGAGAAAACACCTCAAGGGACCCTAGTGGTAGTTTAGGACCCAGCTCTCGACATCCCGTAGGTCCAGCAAACGGAGGAGAAGAAACGAGAGGTGAAACAAAGGAGCGGGAAAGAGGTTGGAGTCGACCGGGAGAATGAGGCGTCAAAACCCCTTATATATAGTGATCAAACCAATCATAAACACTTTTAGATCAGGATGGGAAAGAAAAAACAAACGAGAAAGTGAAGAGAAAGAGAAATCACAGATGGAAAATTGCATGCATTGTTCTCCTATTCCGACTTTGAGTCAGGTGAAGAGGAGAGTGCCAAGACCGTTAGATGGGTCCAGGAAATCCAAATAAAATATGGGTCATCTGATCAGGCCAAGAAAAGGAAATTTGAAATTCAGACCGTGTGACACATAGATATATAGAAACCTTAGTCGGATTTGGATTTGAGTAAAGTGATACATTAATTTTCTTTCCTTTTTCTCTCTCCTCAATTAAGGGTTCAAACATGATTCAAATTAGGTGAAATTTTGCATAGGGGCCAATTAAGGCATGTAGATTCCGATTATGCACTTAGTTTTGCCTTTTGGAAACCTTTAATGTGTTAAATAAATCAAACCACATTTTCTCTTTCCTCCTTCATTAATGGCATTAGGATTATCTAAATTTTATAAAACTTGACCCACAAGTCATATTTAATGTGTTGGATACGAATTTTCCATCAATTTTACATATAGGAGTTGTTTGTATATTTATTTAATATTTTGAAGGTTCTACACACTTTCTCTCTCTTGATTTCACCTTTTAAGAAAACTTTCTCCATGTTGGATGAAAATTCACCCAAAGGCTATACTTATTATGTAGATTTTGAATCTAAGATTATTTTCCTCTTTTGGAGTCATTTATTATTTTATTTGATATTTTGGGGGAAAACTTCGCATCTTCTTTTCCAATTTGAATTAAATGAATTATTATTATGTGAATAATGTGAAACTTGACTCCTAAGGCAATTGAGACGCAAAGAACACGATTTTAAACTTAGATTTCACTTTTGGGATTTCCTTTTGTGAGATATGTCATATGGCCCATTATCTTAATTACTCATTCAATTAGGTTTATTAGGGTGATTTTACATGCATTAGCTCACATTAGTCATCCTACACCCTTTTTTTTTAATTCTAACCTCAAACCATGTTTGGTCAAACCCAAAAGATCAAAGGTCTAGGGTAGGGTTCGAGATCTGATATATTACAGAGGGGACATTTGTTTCCTTGCATAATAGTGGTATCTATATAGTGCTTTCTTATTATGTATGTGATGGATGCCCTCCTATTCAATTAATGTAGAATGTTGGTATCCATGGACATACAAACATATTAAAAATGAATGTAATAGAGATAATTGATGAAAGTTTTTACTAAAAAATCTATTTATTATATAATAGTTAATAGAAAAAGGATATATATATCAGTGGATGCTAAAAAATATCAAAAGCATTTATATTTTCTAAGTTTCTCATTCAAGATTTATGTTCAAATGGTTATGAAAATATTTTATGTCGATATTATTATTAAACGTAATTCCCAATTTTACAAAGTAACATATATAGATATGTTAATCATGTCAAATTGTAAATTGTTCAGTTGGTTCAAAATCATGGTCAAAATATTCACAATCATGGTTTGTGACAATATATATGTGGTATCCTCACTAGGAGGTTGTACATTATCTATAGTGATAATGATTAGGTGTTGAGTACTGAAAATAGCTATATTACTAAATTATGATGGCAAAAATGTGGCCAAAGATGGACAAATATTATAGTCCACTATCAAATTAGTTTAAGTAAAGCATGCCTACAATACTTTCCAAATCAAAGGAGAGAGGACAATGCAACATCTTGAAGAGTTGTTTGTGTTAGCTGCTTCTTTTCTTAGGTAGTGATATAGGTTAAGTTGTGATGAAATGTGAACAAGTTAGAGTCAAGAAGATGACATGATATAGTGTAGAGATCTTGGTTTAGTTAACAAAGGTGGAATCTTGTGGTGTTATTGGGCGTGTCTAATTCTAATGGCCTAGAGGTTGTTTGTGGGGACTTTGTGATGAGAATGTTATTCTAGGGGTCACCATTTTCCAGATCCAGATAAGAAATTTCTTGGTACTAATGTTGTTTGGTTTGTCATGGATGGTAGGAGGATGTTGAGATTCGTGTAAGTAGAGGTTTGGATTGGATTAGGATTTGGTTTCAATCCTCATGGATAGGGACATTATGTGGCTTGCTAGGGGATTTGTAGTAGTGTCTTAAGGGGTATCATTTTTTGTGCAAGGTTGGTGGGTGGATCTGGTTGTCAAAGCTGAATTGCATGGTTTGTCTATATCTGAAAATATTAGAGGCTAGACTCTATCACCAACTATGATGTTGAAGGATATTGCCTAGGAAAAATTGTTGAGTGTAATGAAGAACAACTTAGCATGTCTAATTTCCTAGGGGTATTTTATATCTTTTTCAACATCTATATGTAATGCACTCTAAAATTGGAATAAGTTTATTGGAATCACTCATTTAAATAGAGATGGCTAGGTAGGCCCAAAAGGATAAACTCATATATGAAGCTTTGAGTAAAAAAATATTGACACACTTTGTATCCCATCCAAAAATGAATAATAAATTTTCCTAGAGTATGCGTCAAAGAAGAAATAATGATCAAAATTTTTTACAAAACCATATGAATAGTAAATGATATAAAGAATCTAGGGCTTATATATGATTAAGCTTATGGATGTTGGTGCCTTATGATAGTGTAAAAAGTTGTTGGGTGATGTTGTGAATTAGAGAATATATAAGGTAAAAGTGATTTCAAACCTTGAAATTTGACTCTAGCTATTGTCATTGTGACCATATGGAAGGATAGTATGAGGGAAGTGAAGTTGTACGTAGTTGAATGATCTGTCAGATTCATATTTGGATATAACTATGTGCTTATCTAGAATATCTAAAACTACTGAGTTGTTTAATATCATGTGCATACTTGAGAGATCTATGGAGCTAGGGGTGGATGGAAACAAATGGGTGGCATGAAAGGAGAGAAGATGGAGAAGGAGGTATTTTAGTATGGTGTGGGAAGGATGGAGTGACCCCAAAAGTTCGTGATTTGATTGGTTGGGTATCATCGAATATGTTTTAGGAGAGTTTTAAGGTAAGTGAATTTTAAATAAGATATTTTGATTTTTTTAAAGGGTCATGTGTAAATTTTGTGTTGTCATATGGTTGGAGGGAAGGGTCAAAAGAAGGGTATTATGAAAAACTTCATTTTCTATTTCCTCCTTAAATGCACTTTATCTCTGAAAAGATTCTCATTTCACTCAATATTCTCTATCTAATAAATTACATGATTTTGAGTCACATTTTATTCATGTAATGAGTTTTGATTGACAAATTGTAATTTTCATACATAATTATGCTATTTGGAGGCATTAGTATACTTCTAGAATGCAATTCAATTTTTGAGGCCACTCAAAATCCTTATTTTGGTTTCAATTCTTATTTATAAGAAGAAGAGATATGTGATTCTTTGGTGAAAAGTTTACATAATTCCGAGTTACAGATAAAAATCATGATTTTTGAAACTAGATTCCAGAAAGTCACATTGTTTGTTCTTTTTTTTTGGACATGTAAACGATTTGTATATATCCCTCTCAACCAATGTGAGGGATAAAAAACAGGTCTTGGATTCCCCCTCTCTTTCCCATGTCGTGTAACAAAGGATGACATGGAGGTGGGATGCACCATGCCACACCGTGTCAACCCCTTTACACATGATTGACCTACCTAATAGTTTCGTACACACCTTATTCTTCTTTCTTATCTATTTACTTTTGAATCAATGTTCCAATCCTCCATTTAGATCTTGTTGTCTTCTTTGTGTGATTTTCCTCAGGAGAAATGTTTTCTCACATCTCGGGTACACCCAGCCCCAGATAGGGCATCCATTGGCTTAGCACTCCCATTGAGAGCCACACTAGAATATTTCCATGCATCCCTGACCCCTATTCCTCTTTATCCCCTCCCACTCTTGCAATAGTTGTTGTGGCAGCTAACCCTACCGCATGATCTATTCTAGGGAGGGAGATGATCTCCCTATCATTGATTGGCTCATGGATGGCCAGGATCACATATCTTCTCTCCATCATCCTTTCTTCAGAAGTGGAGTGGAACATCATGAGGTGTGTGTTTAGTTTTTCCCTCATTGTGGACCTTCCCTCATTGTGGACCCAAAATCAATGGCCCACTATTTTTGAAATGAAGTAAGTTTGAGCCTCTCATATGAATTTTCATCTAAATTATCCAATCATGTAAAATTAATGGAAAATGCATCCTTTGTTCAAATATGGTGTAATATATACATTTTGATCAAAAAAATGAGACATTTTTGTTAAAGATGGTTTGATGGACGGATTGTTCTAGTATCTCTACTTTGTTCTTAATTGTTAATGATATTTAATATTTTTTTATGATAAATGCATTCTATTCCAATTCCTTATCAAATAATGCCTACATGCGTTGTTAAAAATAAAGATAACTAACTGATAAATGCATATTCAACACATTTTTAGTGGTAGTTTTAGCCCAACTTTTCATCCTAATATCTTAGTTTCATTATAAATAGCTTTGTTTTCAGCTACTTATATTTTCATGCTAATTTGAAGGAATTTGATACTTCTCTTGACTCGTCATGCATGTTTTGAGTCTTATCACTCTACAACAAGAAGGGAGGCCACTCACCCATTTTGTGTTCAAGTTCATAATCATCCTACCAGTCGACCTACAAATCGACCTTCAAATATCATCAATTATTGAGCTATGGTGATCAACCTTCTACCCTTTGACCTCAATGTTTGAGTTTCCAATCGACCTTCAGGGTGAAGGTCGATGACCAAAGATCAAGCTCCAGACTAATAACCTCTTTTTGTCAACCTTCGAGAATGACAGCTAGAGCTAGACACCCATTCAATCTACCTCTGTTAGTTGACCTTCAAGATAGGCTACATCAACCTACAATCATCTACCTTGAGAAGCATGACAACCATGACGAAGCTCCACCAACCATCGACCTTCCTCCTTGATAGCCACCGGTCGATAACCAACTATTGACTACAACCTCTAGGATGTTGATCATCGACCAACATTGGCCATCATTGGTCAATAGTGATGACATTGATTGGATAGGCCCGAAACCTATGAACCTAATACTTTCCTCATGGGATATAAATAGACCATGTAGCCTTCACTAAAAATGGGAAGATATCTATGAAACTTCACATATTCCCTTGTTTCTTTATCCCATGACCTCTAGAACATGGATGGAAGATTGGCCAATTGAGTAACTAGTTAGCCACACTTCTTCTCTTTTCTCCATTATTCTACTCCATATCCATCATCCTACTTACTTCCACCAAACAACAAGAGACCACTACTTCCACCATTGACAACAATACCATCCACCATCCACAACTATTATCCCATCACCTACCCAGTCCATGTAAGTTATGGTCAAAACCCATGGAAGAAGAAGGAAGAAGACTGATTGCCACACACCCACTCTGTGTCGCTGCCTTCTTGCTTTCATTAAATGATTTCACCTTCATATTTATTATGTTGTATTTATCTCTCTATGTGGAGCGAGTAGTTTATTTATCTCTCTATGGCCATGCTACCCATTTCTTGCAATAGCATTCTTATTCTAATTTTTGTATGAACTCATTTGTTTCATTAACAAATTGTTTATTACTTTTTTTATCACCCGCTCTAGGTGACTTATTATAATCTTAGACCACGAGAACTTCAATGTTTAAGATTTGAATATTGATTGGTTTTTGTTGATTCCATGACAAAAACTTCTAATAGGAAGTTTCTACAGTAGCAGATATATGCTCTTTAAGCATTGATGCCCTTCCATGCAAGTTTCTGATTCCAAAAAGGGAAACATGCATAGCTCCAATTATCTCTTCATACATTTTTTAGTTTGAATTAATGCACAAATTAGGATAGTTGAAGTGAAACCTGATCCCATCCCTGTGTTTTCCATCATTAATCTAGACTTAATTTTATTCTAGCTTTTTACTTTTTTTACAATTAGCTTAACTCAACCCAGTCAAATCATGATTTTAAATATTATTCTTAGTTTATATGGATACAAAGTAGATGTATGCCAAAAAATTTTCCTTTGGGATTTGATCCTCAACTATACTACAATAAAGACCCATCCCCTTGCAGGTGGCATCATTGCACATTTATTGTGGAAAACTCTAGGGAATTCATCCGTAGTGAATTTGTTAGTGAATTAATTTCTACATCAATAATTCTTGTTACTTTTGTTGTTAGTTTTGATTTATATCCACTCTCATGATGATTACAATAACACATTTCATAATTGATTTGATAACTAATAAAAGAAAATCCAATTATTATGATTTCTTCAATATCATAATGAATAAACATAATATTTTCCTAAAAATTAATGACTAATTGACATGTCATTTTTGTTTGAGGACCTAAACATAAAATCACGTGTAAGCTAAGAGTATCCATTCTTATCTTAGTCCCTACTCATATATTATTATGGAAACTAGGACAAAATCAATACATTAGGACTAATATGTGTTTTAGTGATGACTACATCTCATTAGTCGTGATATTGGATATAGAGTCATATACATACTTGTTATGATGAAGTTTATTGGACAAAAAACATGAGTGTGGTATATTGAAGAGATAACATAAATTGGAATCATATTTCAATATGATAATCGTAATTTTTTTCCTCAACCTTGAAGTGACTATAATGATCACATGTTGTTTTGTGTACTTTAACACTACTCAATATGACCTTGATTAAGGGTTTCTGCAAAGGCAATTCTTGGTTTCACTACAACATGTGGATTACTGAGTGCAACATAGATGGATTTTTTTCTTAGTATTAGAGTGATCTCCCAATTACTTGATGAGTGAGGAAATAAAATGGATAGCCATTCTCGTGTGAGTGAACATACGATGTTGAGATCATATGTATCTTAGATATTGTTCTTCATATGAAGGAACATAGAGTAAGCATGCCTCAAATTTAATATGGATATCAAAGATGAAAGGATTATACAATCAGTTTAACATTGGTCACAATACTATGTTGAAATTTTTCCCCAACTTCTCCAATTACTTGAATGATGACCAAGTCTTGCTATATATCAATCATTGTTTGTGAAATCTTAATATGATTATTGATATCTCTTGTAATTTAGATCTTATTAAGTCACACATAGGATGCATAGTGAAGATGAGTATAATAATGACAAATGATTAATTTGCTATTAAAAGGTTTAGGTCATCAGATAAATCATTAGTGAACTAAATGCAAGCCTACTCGATCAACTGATAAGTCTAGTTGCCAATAGGATAGACTGGTGGATGAACTTGATGGTCCAATTGATTGACCAAGTTACGATCTATTCAATCAGTCGACTAACTAGCCCAATCAATCAATTATACTAGCTCAGTCAAGCAGTCAACTCTCTTGTCCTATTCCTAATTGGATTTGATCAATGGATCAACCGATCAAATCCAGTAGCTGTTGACCTTGTGCAAGTGATTGGCTATACTAGATAGTCACTTGACTGAAGGTCCTAGGTGGGTCACTCTAAAGCAACCCACCTAGGACATTTGATCGAATGGACTAAGCTGGTAGATTGATTGGATGTCTGTGAGTAGGATGCTGGAAGATGGTCATTGTTTACAAGGGTTTTCCATCTTGTGTTTTCTGAAATATTAATGTTGATGGGATCTTCTCCTTGGAACATGGATTATATAATTTTTATTAGTTTTTTCATGCTTTTTGCATCAATAAAACCCCACATTGACTTCAAAGCCACACCAACCTACATTATTTATGGATTTATAACTGATATGGTCAGATTCATCATCTATCATTTTATGTTACTAATGATGTGAATGATAAATCAACATGCATGTCATCTTTAAATTGGCATAACCTATATCTAGTTTTTTATATAGTGTATGATGTTGAATATGGAAAAATGTGAATTTCCTCTTCCATGGAAATCGAATTCCATAGACTTTTTCTGTGGTGTTTCCCTTGAGATGGCATTTCCTTAACTCCCCAGATGTTGTTTTATGTGGGTGAAAAAAATGTATCATGGGATTTTCCCCCATGAAAAAATGCAAACTTATGTATATATAGATGTATATATCAATATATATATATTATCAATATATATATATATCAATATATATACATCAACACATTATATCAATATATGTACATGTTGTTGGGTTTTGTGGGACAGAACAAGAAGCATAAACAAAAAATTTATATAACCACAAACCCATAACTAGTAGATCGCATAAAAAACTATGCAATAGGAAAGTTGGTTTAGCGAGATATACTTGGACCTCAGGCTTGCTCAGTGACAATACCTCATAGCTAGTGCAGTCTTAAACCACCTAGTCTTTGGTGGCATCTGAGCAACTCCTGGTTTTGACCTAGACTGTGGTTGACAGTCGTCCTAGTGAGCGGCAGAAATCTCCTGCCTCTATAGATAGTCCACACAGACCACCAGAAACTCTAGTCATCCTAAAGGACAAACTAGAAGGAGTCATCCCCTTCTATCAGCATACTATTCACCGACACACTCTCCCACCACCAATTGCTTTTCTATAGTTGTCTTTCCCTCAATGTTCCTCCTTTGATGGGTAGAACTTGCTTGGGCTCTCTCAGTTACCACAAATAGAGAGGACAACAACTTTGCAAAGAAACTGATGTTCTGAGTGGTGTGTTTTGAGAAGCCCCCTGTACCCCTCTATTTATAGTAGAGGGCAAGGTCAGGGTTCCCAGTCTGTGTGGGAGTAGAAGGGTCCTGATTTTCCATGAACTGATTGCACTGCGGTAGGCGAACTGATTGTTTCATAACTGAACTGGTAGTTTGGGTCGGTGAGCAGATTGGTTCATAACTGAACTGGTCATTTAACTTCCCAGTTCATAATTATCCTTCTTACATTTTTCACAACTTATTTAATTATAAAAAAGATAATATTAGTTCTTTTTTTTTGTCAGTAAAAAACTCATGTTACTATAAAATGAAACCCAAAACTTTGGGTACATAGAGCACCCCTTACAACCCAGGATATAAATCCAGACAACACTAGAGGCATAGAGAAGACCTCCCAAGAAGAGAAGGAGAAAAGATGAAAATCGCATATCCTATGCTAGAAACACCCACGCAGAAGTAGAGTTGCCTACAAACGACTCAAGACCACTAACAGTATGCCCACCTTCAAAGTGTGTCTTCAAACCGCCAGAGACAACCTTAGACTACAAGGGAAGATAGCATCATCCAAGGGTCAGCCATCGACAATCTTGATTCTACAACCAGGCAAGCAACCAAAAAAGCCAGAAACGGAACCAAGAAGCACATCCAATGGACATGACAAACAGCTTATGTCCATGAAAGGGAAGCCCCCCTGTCCTCCATATGCAATATGCTCAGCTATCTGAAAGAATGGAATTCAAGAGCGCATCCAATCATCTTCATCATTCGTCATCACATCCATCTTAGGGGCCTTAAGCAGCCATCTGTAGCCATCCAGGAAGCAAGCGATTCTGGCTTTACAAAACCGATGAGTACGATCAGTACTCATCCAGTTTTTTTTCTGCCTGACTTCTTCTTTCTCCTTGACCAGACTTGATCATAGTCCAAGGAAAGAGAATCCCAGAGTTCTGCTTCATTGTTAGTGGAGTTGGACACCACATCATCTTGAAATAGATTCTCTCTATAGTGACTGGAGAAGCTGCAGCTATTCCATATTTTGTTCAGTTGGAACGAACCAGACCCGGAGCCTTCTGTAACACAAGATGGCGTACCAACAGGTTCCATCCTTTGAATGTTGGAGGAGAGGCATAGGGCTTGCTGGATCTCTCATTCGCTGTCAATGAAAGTATCTTTGACTTGTTGGAAGATCAGGTCACGTAGGTTGTCATCCACGTCTGAATGGATCTCACAAGCACTGCTCGTTGGGCGCTTCGCAGGCTTGCACTCCTTCTTAGCATTATGTCGAGCAGCTGACTTACCTAGCTTGACTTGAATGTCCTTCTCAGGTGGCGGCTTCCTTGTCTTCTGAGGGCAAGACGCCCCCCTATGCCCGAAGTTCTTGTAGCTGGGGCAGATTACAGGGCGTGCAATTGGCTCCACCTTCAGGGACTTCAGCAAAGAATCGACCTCCACCTTCGTGGCTTTAGGGAGCCTGTGTCCGCAGCTGACCTCTATGCAGACAAGTGAATCTCCAAGACACCCTACAGCAACGGATTGCTCATCCACATCGACAGGGATGCCAACGATGCTAGAGACACGGGCTACATTGTGCCTGGTCCATGGCAGACCCATGTTTGTGATTCTAAACCAGATTGGAACCTGTGGGAAGGAGAGGGGCTGGAGAGGTGAACCTGGCTGCCACACATGGACGATGATCAGCGATCCGTCCATGAACCACGGTGCCTCGTCCAGGACCCGGTCCTTCTCGCTCTCGGTCGGCATCTTCACGATGAAGCCATCACGTTTCTCAGCAATGATCTCGATGAGGCCGCTAGGTCTCCAGAGCCGTCGCATCCAGCCGCTCAGTTGACCACCAAAGGGCTTTCTACCCATGAATCTCACCGAGAGGTACTCGTTCCAATTAGGGATCGAGCACTCTTAGCTGGAGATTGTAGCATACTTCTCACCGTCTCGGATGCAGGGCTCAATGTAGTAAATCACCACCTCGATTTCCACCCTATCCATCCTACTGGCAGTGAACCATTCTGCAAGACGGATAGAAGAAGAAGCCTCCGCGGCTTTGCCCAGAGATGGCTTCAAGGGGCTGGCGGTGGCACTTTCAGCCCTAGGCGATTGTGGAGGGGTCGGTTTTCCCCTACTTCCTTCTCCATCTGCCTCTGGTTGGCGGCATGGAGGAGCAGAAGACTGCTTCACAGCAGCGTGCTCCTTCCCCCTTCCCCCTCTCATGCTAGGAAAGCGCCCTCGCCCCCTTCCGCCTCCTCGTCGCGGCATCTTCCGCCTCTTCGTCGCACACAAGGGCATCTTATATGTGTTACTTTTAACAATTATATAACATTATTAGCAAACATTTACACTACTAGTTCTTATATGTGTACTTTACTTGTACTTATTACATAATATACCGACAAATTTACATATATTTTATATCAAAGTCGGTCTGCGGTCCGATCCACAGTCAGAACATTTATGGACTGAACCGGACTGAAGACCGAACTCACCAAAATTTGCAGACCATGGACCAGACTGAATTCATAATGTACCGAACTGGACCAAACCAAACTGACCAGTCCAGTCCGGTTTGGTGGTATGGACCATCATTTGCTCACCCCTACCACCAATGGCCTCAATTGCACATTTTTTCCTCACTCACACATAATGCAGTGCAATTTCCTAACATGTCACACATCTTGGTACTACTCTGGGTTTAGAAAGATTAAACACATAGTTCTTTAGTGATGGACTCTATGGAAAGTAGATGTATCTTAGTGATATGTGTAGTTTAATCACTCCTTTTAAGATCATTTTATCCAAGGCATCAAGACTTGCGATGCTACAATCTTTCCCACTTAGACTCTTGAGATTCTCATCAAGGCTTAATTATAAAGCCACATGATCATTCCATGTTCTAATGTAGACCCAGGATGAAGCATGTGCACACATCTCCATATTATGACTACTAGAGCAAGGGTGGCTAGATCACCCTGGATAGCCCTTTCAAACACGCCTCAACCTCACAACTCAAGAATGGTGTGCCACATGGTCACGTGGCCTCTATCTACTAGAGGGATTTTGGCTTTGATACCATTTTTAATGCTCGATCCACCACCAAAGGATCTAATAGAGTTTTATGAATAAAGACTGGCCCCACAGACCATCACTAGTCTCATCTATGCTCTTTGTCGTTACCCACACACAACCCAAAATCAGCTTCCCGATTGTCACTAATCCTAGTACTACTCTGGGCTAAGTACACTTAATCATCTAGTTATTTAGTAATGGTCTCCTTGGTGATATGGGTAGTCCACTAATTTCTTTTAAGATCATTTTATCCAAGCCTTAAGATTTGGGACATTACAACTTACATGTTGCATTTTCATTTATGATACTCAAATGAGAATCACATTTATAGACTCCATAACGCTAGATGTTTAGGCTCATTGGATTTTTAATAAATCCAAATATGCAAATTCTATATACTAGGCAACATGAGAAAAACACCTTTAGTATAAATAGTGGAAAGTAAAGTGAATTATTATGACTCACACATATCAATGTATCTGGATCTTTCAACCCAAATACCAAAATGGGTATCAATACTTCATTACATTTGTTGATGACCTCACTACTTTGTCTATGTGTTTACTAAAAGACAAGTCAGAAGACATTTACAACTTCAAGAAATTTATGATTCATAGAAAACTCTTGTAAAAAGAATTTAAAAACTTTGATGAGCTTGATGTGGCAAGTACTTAAGTCAAGATTTTGAGGCCCTTCTAAGGAATTTTGGTATTGTATCACAATGGACATCACCTATAATTCCACAACATAATAGTGTATCAGAAAGAAGAAATCACACCCAATGAAATATGCTACAATGAATTATGAGTTTCGTTATTCTTTTGAATTTCTTATGAGGATGTTCTATAGAACTATTGAATTTAGACTTAATCGTTTACCTTTTAAATCAAATTAAAAGATGCCATATAAGACATGGTTAGCAAAACATCCCAATATGTCTTTTAGGAATATTTGGGGAGGTGAAGCTTGTGTCACGAAATAGTTTTCTTAAAATCTTTGACCCAGATGTAACAAATGTCATTTTTTGGATATCCTAAGAAAATAAAGGGATAATAATTTTGTATTTCATATTAAAACAAATGTTTGTTTTCATAACTACTTTATCCCTAAAAAATAGTCTATTTTCATAGGAACTAATGGGATGAAAATAGAATTTGAAGAACTCTAAGTATAAGGATATAACATTGAACTGATGGAGGTAGACAAGGAACAAGGGGAATCATAAACTATTGTGTAATATCTAGTTTCTCCTCTAATACAAGAACCTTAAAGGTCTAGTAGGGCATATCACAAGCCAATGAGATATTGATTTCTTGTGAGTCAACTAGATGATGTGTTGACATTAATAAAAATGAACAACAACAATGAGGCTATTCAAGGACCATAATCAGAGAAGTGGCTTGAATCCATGGGATTTGATATGGATTCTGTAACATCCCCGGATTTTCACCTTCTCAAAACCCCATGGAGATGAGAAGACAAAATCCAAAAACGTTAGCAATCATATCAGAAAGTGATGCAGAAGCATAATACGCATAAATGAACATACAACTATAACATACACCATAACATTTCTCAGCATTCAACATGTATATTACAAAGTGAATTACATTTACATATTAAAAGAAGATTTACAAGTCTATGAATATGTATTCTAATTCAGGATCTACACAATAGGTACAACATGGACAACTGCTCACTTCCTTTCTTTTTCTCCCATGCTAGCTCTGAACCTAAAACATACGTGAAACAACAAATCAACACATGAGGTGTTGTGTACGTGGGTAGAAAGATACATACTAATATGTTTGCATAATTGAAATAACTTGAGAAAGAAAGAGTACAAGAAAACATTATTTAAAGTGATAATTAGGTAAACATTCCTTTTATTGATTTCACTTTGATATGGTTGTACTACACATACTTGTACTTGACTTACATCTGGTGTGGGCAATATAGTATCATCATACATCTAACATGGGCCAAGGAATCATACATCCATGTTAGGCAACATACATCCACACCAGGCTATGTGCTCTAGTAGCTACAACCCATCATACTCATTTATGTTCTATTAGATTTGGTGAAGTATAACTCATACTAGTTCAACCAAGCAATCATATCCAAATACGAGCATTCAAGATATTGCATATCATAGGCAACCAGAAAAACTAGTCTTATACTTAGTAAATCCCACATACCTGAGTTCAGAGATTTCTAATCATTCTTGCTCATCTAGATATCTGGTCATCACCTGGTTAATAACAAAATTACATACATGCATTAGATTCTCATCATTAATCCTAATTAGAGCATTTTAGGGTTTTGGCCAATATAGGTTCCAAGTTGCTTAAAAGTTCATTAAATGACTGTATACTGATCTAGGGGTCATCATGAAGGTGTGGTTCAAGTTTCAAGTCATTATGACGGTCCATGCACTTTCTATGATCATATCAAGGTTTAAGGCATTTACATGCATTCTAGGGTCAAAAGACTCACAATAGAGAAACGGATACCAAGAATCAACAAGAAAGAAGAGTCAAGCATAAGGGATGGTTTTAGATCAGCAAGAAAAGAACATAGGAAACACAATCAAAGTAGGGTGATGTCCACTAGGGTCTAGACATCAAACTACCAACATGAAGCACTAGCATTCAATCATACGTGTAGTTATCATAATAGCACATTTATGTCATCGAGAGTACAAGGAATGTTATAAGGTTTCCCAAAGGTTCCAGGAGCATAAAATACTTATTTCATGATTGGCTAAGCATTTAGAGTCATTAGGAAGCAAGGTTAGGATTATAAGAGCAATGTACATCATTATAGCCCAATATGGTCACATATGTACAAAAAGGAGTCATTTATGAGAAAATAGGGAGAATAAGACCTTCAATAGAGATACCAGGACATGAGAGTTACTGATTTTATACTTAGGTGGGTATATATGCATCAAAGTTCCAAAATTCATCATATCATTACATTAAATATGTTAAGAAGATCAAAAGATAGCATTTTTGGAAAAACAGAGAACAAACAAGGAATTAGGGTCTGCAATTATGTCCAAGTTGTAGATCTTTTCGAGACGATCAAAATGGTATATAGATTTACCCTATTTGGCCAAGGAAATTGGGAGTTATCATTTTTTTTAAGATCAACATTTAAAACTATAGTTGAGGGAGTTATTACCATTGTTGTTATTTATGCCTTGAGCTTGGCCGTCGATCCTAGATCTGACGACTAGGGCTGACCCACACCTGTGATTGGGCTGCCCCTCTCCGTGCGCAGTGGTTGGAGACTCCCAGCATCTACAGATCGCAGGTTGGGTCTTCAATCATGGTCGCCCATGACTCTAGGTCGCCTGCACCCTCCACCAAGAATGAGCATCCGGTCAAACGATCTTCCCCACCTCTCGCCGACCTCCCTTACAAGATTCCCCTATTTTTGTGCCCAAAACAGGGGGCCGAACAGAGAGCATCCCGACACTCCCGACGGCGTCAGCTGCATCCACGGACAGGGCAAAGGGAGGGGAAGAGCCCTTGGATCCCGACGGAGGCCATGATGGCCCTCCCTTGACGTGCGGAGGCAACCTGTTGCTGGGCGGTCCCAGCCCTAGCACCGCCGAGGCTCCAACCTATAGGAGATCAAAGCACCACCTCCATCAAAGAAGGCAGCGTGCTAGGTTGCTTCGGTGGGTGAGGGTAGCGGTGGATGGGACGTTCGCTTTCCTCTTGACTGAGGTTGGGCTCATGGAGGTAGGGTTGAACTGTCCCCTTGTCTCTACGGCTGGCTGCTGCTTTCCGCAAAGGAGGAAGAAGGAGATGAAGGTTGGTCTCCCTGTACTATGGGTCTCCGACGTCAAAGTGAAGGGTACCTTCGTTCGAGTGTTGAGTAGGTCATGGGTTTACTAACAAGATTTCCTTAGCCTACCCCCACCTTCATCGGATCACATGGCACCCCAATTGTTCTGTTCCTCCCTTTATGGGGATTAGGGATGACTGATTCCTTTAGTGCCTTGCTGTAAAAAGGCAACATGACATTAATATGTCACATATCCAAAGACCAAAGTCTGATCAAGAAAAAAAAATATCATCAATGTCCCCAATTTCAAATAATTCTATCTCTTTGTAGCAATCTCCAAAAATTCTGAAATTTTACACATAGGCTCACAAAATCCTAATCTATCTTCTATTGAAGTTTGAGACTCAAAGACTATTATCTATCCATGCCAATATTTTTTTTAACTAACCTCATAAATAAGTGTATTAACCTTAAATATAAGTCGATTCATCATCAACTCTATCTCTAATCATGCTTTTTGGGTGAAATTATTCTTATCTGAATAACAAGATCCTCAAGATGAGTTCAACCATATACAAGCATCCTTGGTCATAAATTTCTACATTTGATATCAAAATCCTAAAATAGAGGTCATCACATTCACCCCACCTTATAAGGAATTTCCTCCTCGAAATTTAACTAAGCTCATCCTTAAGAGGCTATTTAGGAGTTCAACTTCATATATATCATCATTGCTTAGGTTCTAAGACCACCATAATTGCATGCACTCTAAGTTGTTAGCTTAGGGCCTAGAGATTCTTGGGTGTGTCCACCCCACCCTATTTGTGGAAGCTCCACTTAAAGTCTTATCCACATCATATGACATTATGATATCTTAGTATTACATCACCCCTAAGGATACATGTTTTGTTCATGCTTCTAAAGTTCAAGAGAATTCATTTATATGTCATAGTATTCAGATCATTAAATTCTAACATCATTAACATCTTACAATGATTTCAGCATTAGAGGAGATTTATCTTCATCCTTGATATTAGAATTTTTCTACTTAAGAAGGGCTTACGTGACATGTTTGACCATTAGGGTTTCACCCTATGGTGTGATATTCATACTCAACTTAGAAGCATACATTGATAAGGATCAAAGTTACGAACTATATTTCTGATCATATATCATATGATCCAAAAATATCTTTATATCAAGTTCATGAGTTCAAATTTTTATGTCTTTCATGTATTATGTAAGGGAAAATAGAATATACTAAGTTTATCCCATAATCTCAGCATCATATCTTTCGTATTTCATATGAAGGGGAAGGGAATATTTTAAAGTCAAACTTATCATGATTTCAATCTTTGGTACTACATGTATGATATAGGGGGAATATAGAATAGGTCAAGCTTATACGAGTGACTCCTCATATATAAATAATCTATATAGCTCAAGTGAGGTTTCTATCATCATATATTAAGAAAGAGAAGAAGAAGGGAGAACATGTATTTTGAGTATCTTTTGCACAAAGCATCATACTCTCATAACTAGAGTTCATATATTACCTCACTTGCAACTAATGATGAGATTCACAAAATATGTCACTCCAGCTAGGACCTAACTCAGACAAAGGATTGACTTTATCATATGGGTCATCTACCCATCCTTTTATTTTACCCAATTCTCACATATAGATTTGATTCATGCATAAGGACTCAACTCAACACTCGAGAGTAATCTAGTCTAGGATTTTTTTTAACACATATCTCATATATTGGAGGCTAGGTCCTATGACCTTCTCCCTGTGGGTCTTACTCTCTCTAGAGTTCACCACATATCTCATCCTACCACTAGACATCCTCCTTGTATAAGAGCTTGAGGCCCATGAACACTCATCTCTATCTTAACTTAGCTCATCTTAAGTAGGAAAAGGGAATGTACTTTCATCATCCCGACTTAGCATAGATCCTCTAAGAGTGGATTCAGATCATATACAACTCAAATCTTAATAAGGGAACTTATACCATCATGGATTAAAGATAGATAAGATTGCACATTCTTATTTCAACCATCATTCTATCATCTACTCTATGTATCACCTATCTTGATAAGGCTCTAGACATCTAATCTAGACTACTCTCTCTTCTAGACTGATGTCACTCCCTTTCACTTAGATTGCATGAACACTAACTACTCTACAGTGTGACGGACACATTTTTATATTTACATATATATATAAAATACTATATAGTTTTTTTTCTCCGAGAAGGCAGACGGCAGAGAAAACTATCGAGGCTCGAGCCGATTGCAAAACAAAACCAAGTCAGCAAAATGAGTGTCCCACACACAGTAGATAGTCTAGTGCCATGTCACCTAGTGAAATGGTGAGAAAAAGGTGTAGACTAGTGTAGCTACCCAATATATATGAGCTCTATATGGAAAGGGTTTCAGACACTTGTCTAAACCTAGTTCTCGAACATCTAGGTTCTAACCTAGAGGATAAGTCAGAACTTATTCCTATAGAACAACTTACTAAATTTCTAGCGTTTAAAGTGAAAGGTGAAGTTTAGTTTTATGTTTCGTGGTGAGCAATTGTCAGGTGTAGCCATTGTTCATGCTCTGATACCAACTGTAACGTCCCCGAATTTTCACCTTCTCAAAACCCCATGGAGATGAGAAGACAAAATCTAAAAATGTTAGCAATCATATCAGAAAGCGATGTGGAAGCATAATACGCATACATGAACATACAACTATAACATACACCATAACAGTTCTCAGCATTCAACATGTATATTACAAAGTAAATTAC
This sequence comes from Alisma plantago-aquatica, assembly GCA_963693085.1. Lineage (NCBI taxonomy): Eukaryota > Viridiplantae > Streptophyta > Magnoliopsida > Alismatales > Alismataceae > Alisma > Alisma plantago-aquatica. The sequence goes on along the minus strand of OY856412.1, from coordinate 838,735,000 downwards.
ATTTACATATTAAAAGAAGATTTACAAGTCTATGAACATGTATTCTAATTCAGGATCTACACAATAGGTACAACCTGGACAACTGCTCACTTCCTTTCTTTTTCTCCCATGCTAGCTCTGAACCTAAAACATACGTGAAACAACGAATCAACACACAAGGTGTTGTGTACGTGGGTAGAAAGATACATACTAATATGTTTGCATAATTGAAATAACTTGAGAAAGAAAGAGTAAAAGAAAACATTATTTAAAGTGATAATCAGGTAAACATTCCTTTTATTGATTTCACTTTGATATGGTTGTACTACACATACTTGCACTTGACTTACATCTAGTGTGGGCAATATAGTATCATCATACATCTAACATGGGCCAAGGAATCATACATCCATGTTAGGCAACATACATCCACACCAGGCTATGTGCTCTAGTAGCTACAACCCATCATACTCATTTATGTTCTATTAGATTTGGCAAAGTATAACTCATACTAGTTCAACCAAGCAATCATATCCAAATACGAGCATTCAAGATATTGCATATCATAGGCAACCATAAAAACTAGTCTTATACTTAATAAATCCCACGTACCTGAGTTCAGAGATTTCTAATTATTCTTGCGCATCTAGATATCTGGTCATCACCTGGTTAATAACAAAATTACATACATGCATTAGATTCTCATCATTAATCATAATTAGAGTATTTTAGGGTTTTGGCCAATATAGGTTCCAAGTTTCTTATAAGTTCATTAAATGACCTTATACTGATCTAGGGGTCATCATGAAGGTGTGTTTCAAGTTTCAAGTCATTATGACGTTCCATACACTTTCTATGATCATATCAAGGTTTAAGGCATTTACATGCATTCTAGGGTCAAAAGACTCACAATAGAGAAACTGATACCAAGAATCAACAAGGAAGAAGAGTCAAGCATAAGGGATGGTTTTAGATCAGCAAGAAAAGAACATAGGAAATACATTCAAAGTAGGGTGATGTCCACTAGGGTCTAGACATCAAACTACCAACATGAAGCACTGGCATTCACTCATACATGTAGTTATCATAATAGCACACTTATGTCATTGAGATTACAAGGAATGTTATAAGGTTTCCCAAAGGTTCCAGGAGCATAAAATACTGATTTCATGATTGGCTAAGCATTTAGAGACATTAGGAAGCAAGGTTAGGATTATTAGAGCAATGTACATCATTATAGCCCAATATGGTCACATATGTACAAAAAGGAGTCATTTATGAGAAAATAGGGAGAATAAGACCTTCAATAGGGATACAATGACATGAGAGTTACTGATTTTATACTTAGGTGGGTATATATGCATCAAAGTTCCAAAATTCATCATAACATTACATTAAATATGATAAGAAGATCAAAAGATAGCATTTTTGAAAAAACGGAGAACAAACGAAGGAATTAGGGTCTTCAATTATGTCCAATTTGTAGATCTTTTTGAGACAATCAAAATGGTATATAGATTTACCCTATTTGGCCAAGGAAATTGGGATTTATCATTTTTTAAGATCAACATTTAAAACTATAGTTGAGGGAGTTATTACCATTGTTGTTATTTATGCCTTGAGGTTGGCCGTCGATCCTGGATCTGACGACTAGGGCTGACCCGCACCTTCACGCTATGCAGAAGTCTGTGATTGGGCCGCCCCTCTCTGTGCGCGGTGGTCGACGACTCCCATCATCTACGGATCGCTAGTTGGGTCTTCAATCATGGTCTCCCGTGACTCTAGGTCGCCTGCACCCTCCACCAAGAATGAGCGTCCGGTCAAACGATCTTCCCCACCGCCCTCTGACCTCCCTTACGGGATCCCCCTATTTCTGTGCCCAAAATAGGGGGCCGAACAGAGAGCATCCCAACACCCCCGACGGCGTCAGCTGCATCCACGGACAGGGCAAAGGGAGAGGAAGAGCCCTTGGATCCCGACGGAGGCCATGGTGGCCCTCCCTTGACGTGCGGAGGCGACCTGTTACTGGGCGGTCCCAGCACTAGAGCTGCTGAGGCACCATCCTGTAGGAGATCAAAGCACCACCTCCAGCAAAGAAGGCAGTGTGCCCGGTTGCTTCGGTGGGTGAGGGCAGCGGTGGATGGGACGTTTGCTTTCCTCTTGACTGAGGTTGGGCTCATGGAGGTAGGGTTGAACTGTCCCCTTGTCTCTACGGCTGGCTGCTTCTTATCACAAAGGAGGAAGAAGGAGATGAAGGTTGGTCTCCCTGTACTATGGGTCTCCGATGTCAAAGTGAAGGGTACCTCCATTCGAGTGTTGAGTAGGTCATGGGTTTACTAACAAGATTTCCTTAGACTACCCCCACCTTCATCGGATCACATGGCACCCCAATCATTCTATTCCTCCCTTTACGGGGGTTAGGGATGACTGATTCCTTTAGTGCCTCGCTGTAAAAAGGAAACATGACATTAATATGTCACATATCCAAAGACCAAAGTCTGATCAAGAAAAAAAATATCATCAATGTCCCCAATTTCAAATAATTCTATCTCTTTGTAGAAATCTCCAAAAATTCTGAAATTTTACACATAGGCTCACAAAATCCTAATCTATCTTCTATTGAAGTTTGAGACTCAAAGACTATTATCTATCCATGCCAATATTTTTTTTTAACTAACCTCATAAATAAGTGTATTAACCTTAAATATAAGTCGATACATCATCAACTCTATCTCTAATCATGCTTTTGGGTGAAATTATTCTTATTCGAATAACAAGATCCTCAAGTTGAGTTCAACCATATACAAGCATCCTTGGTCATAAATTTCTACATTTGATATCAAAATCCTAAAATTGAGGTCATCACAGATTCCATGTACACAAACACATATGAATATTGGTGGATCCACCTTAAGGGGTAAAACCCATAGGGTTCAAGTGGGTCTTCAGGAAGAAGACTGACATGGATGGTAATTGATGCATCCCTATTTTAGGGCTACATCCCGTTCCTTATTGCATGATAATCGCATCTGAACATCATAGATTACAATTTATTCCCTCCAATATGATTTTTAATGATAAATGCACTTATTCCTTTTTTGTGTGTATTTCAGGACACTTATCTATGCATTGATGCATGGGAGAGAGATGAAGAACATCTATGGGGTCTTACACCCCAAGAGTGGACCTAGCCTCCTTCCACCTAAGTTGCGTAGGAAAGGCCCAAAGCCAATCCCAGGGAACAATGAAACTTCATAGGGTCTTTCTGCCCAGATGTAGGTAGTCCGTGTCTTCACAGACATGTCTATTTCACTGAGACTCTCTCCGAGACAGTGCTCAAATTGTTACACCTTTTGTGTGAGTCAGAACTTTCTTTTTTCTCTCAAATCAAAACCTCATTGATGCCAAGTGTGAGGTGTTGGTATGTATGCCCTGAGAGACAATCATGGGATGATTGGTGGGATACATTAAGATTGATTTGATAAACATCAAAGGCAAGCTTTCAATTCTTTCTAGTTCAGTCATATGAGATAGTGATAGAACAGATTGAATGTCTAGAGAATGACAGTACTCAATGACGTATGCTTTCAGGTTGAGGACCTAAACAATGAGATCATACAGATGCTAAGAGTTTTTACATTCTCATTATGTCCCTAGTCGTATGTCATTGTGGAAGGTAGATAGACAGCAATGACACATAAGACTAGATTGTGGTGTTGGTTGATGACAGAATCTCATTAGTCATGATATAGAGATATCAAACCAAACACATAGGTACTTGTTAGAGAACAAGTGTACCAGACAGACCCACCGTGAGTTTGACACATGGAACCATGACATGGTAGTCACAGTCAGTACTCACAGTGATGGTGGTGAGTGTGATTCTTTGACCTGAAATCACTACACTCAACACATGTCGTTGGGCACACTTTGACATCATCAAACGCAGACCTAAAACATGGGTTGTTATAAAGGTGATGATTGGGTGGCTTTGACTCATGGGCCTTTTGAGGGGTGAGTGATAGATATGGGATTTGTCCCTCCTGAGGGAGTTTGATATCCATGGCCACTTGATGAGTAGGATTGAGAAAGGCGTGCACGCATGTATGAATCAGTATGTGATATTGATGTCATAACATATCTCTTCCAATCTACTCTGAGATCAAGAAAGTGAATGAACATTGACAGGATGACTGTTCCATTCCTTGAGTTCATTCGGGATATCAGTGACAAAGGAATTATACATTCACTGTAACACCATTCAAGGATTGTAGGATTGAAAGTTGTTCTCCAACTTTCTATTTCACTTGGGTACCACTGATGTGTGACTAGGCACCGCTCTTTACTTGTGAAGTCATAAGTGTTATGGACTTTCACTGCCAACGTGAAATGGACCTGCAGGGTCACACACACATAGGATTTAACCTGGAAGAGGAGTTTTGTCCACAAACAATGTTTAGATTGATTACTAAAGGAGTTTAGTAGTTCAAATAAACACTCAATTAATTGATAGCTCAATGTTATAATGTTCAAGGTGTTGGACACATTGATTGGAGTATCGGATTGATTAAAACTACAATTGACTGATTCTGCACAATCTGCACTCCCAACCGATCGGCTCATGTGATGAACCGATCAGCTGAGCTTGGTGAACCGATCGGCTCAGATGGTGAGTCGATCGGCTCATGGACATGGTGAAATGATTGCTTCAAGTGTTGAAATGATCGGTTCAACTGATGCAACTGAGCAAGTTGGGAAAGTAGGATTGGTGAGAAATTTCCTTTCGTTTCACTTGCCCAATTTGATTGGAACAAGGATTGGTATTTGATACCAATTAGAAACAAAAGATGAAAAGTCAATCAGGAACTGACCAGGACCACGAACCGACCGGTTCATAAGTGAACTGATCGTTTCATGGGTCCCAACCAATCGGTTGAGGTGTCAACCGACCATTTCAGGAATGAAATGATCGGTTCATGACAAGGAGGTGCATATTCATTGTGTTTTCTTTGGGTCGGACTTAGGAAGGTGATCTAGATGGGATATAGTACCTTGAGGCATGGAGGTGATCATGGCAAGGAGGTGCATATGACATCTTATCAAGAGTTTCATATGATGCAATTGGAAAGAGTTGCCTACCTGAGAGATCTAAGTTGTGGGTGACAGCCCTAGATGGTCCATGATTTAGAGGATTTCAGGATCTTTCCCACTAGAAGGTTGTACGCTGCAATCTTCTGAATTGATGGTGAGGGCTATCAATTTGAAGTAAAATAGTGGGAGCGATAATTAATTAAAGGCCTAATTATAACGTCAACTTTTCAAATCAATCAAATAAGTCAAAAATGAGTTTTTGGACTAAAATTCAATATTTCCTTTTGTAGTACAAATGACAACAAACAACAATCACTTTTCTTTGCAATCGGTCCTTGAAAAGGACAAATTAAATGGGAATTTTTCCACGACTGGTTAGGACATTGAGAAGTGTTCTCAATCGTAGAGTGAAAGCTCTAAGTCCTAGTTATACCAGAACTAGATGAACTCGATCCCACCACATCAATGGCTGAAAGTATGCTTATGGAAGCATACCGAGGAAGACATTGATGAGTAGTGCTTGATGTTGTGTTCTCTGAACTATGAGTTGTAGAGACAACATGAGACATATGATGTCTCCAAGACATTGTCCTAGTATGTCATGACGGAAGGAGATCCAGTAAGGTATTCACACACTCAATATGATTGGGTATGTGGAAAGACCTGACTAAGAAGGATTCCCTTTGAGCCAAGAGTTGGCTATTGGTATGATACTGCAAATGTTGCGAGAATCATACAGTTCATGATAAACTACAACATGAACAACTTTGACAAGCATTGACAAAGTTGTTGGAAATGTTGAGGCAAATATGAAGAAAGACTAACCCTAATCTTTGATGAGATCAATGAATGGTAAGTCTTAAGGGCAAGGACAAGGGCAAAGCAAAGAAGTGTTCTGATGCTAGCCAGCAATCCAAGCCATCTTCAGCCTCAAGGCACATGGGGAAAGGGTGTATGAGGGATTGTCCTCTATATCTAGAAGAACAAAAGAAGATGAAGGAAGGGATGGAGACCTCCACCTAAGGTATCATGAAATGAACCGCTTCTTTATCTGAGGTATATGATACCAAGATATGGATATGTCATATATGATATGCAATATCCACTTAGAAGTGATGGCTTTTGTGAAAGGACCAAGAAAGGAGTACCCATCATTGGAGAAAGTGTTGCTGCCATAGATAGGAGTACCTTTCAGTTTATTTCAGCCTAAAGGGTACGAAATAAAGTTGAGAACTGCTATTTCATATTTTCCAATAGATAGAAACACTTTATTTTTGCATATTGTATGACAATGATGGCAATTAATAAAGAGATGTTTCAATATGATCTTTGTGGCAATGCCTTGTTTATCTTGTGCTATTTGATATGCATAAGATAAAATGATACCTAAAAGTTATAGATAACTCAAACAATCAAATTAGCATCAATCATGAGAAATTCATTTCTAGTTTCCATGTGATGGATAAATCTATACTCTTTTGGTTAGAGAAATAGTAAGAGACATGAATATCTTGGACATGATTAATCAATCTTCACTAATGGTAGTGGGGGAATGATTGTCCTATTAGGTATGATACATGTGATGTATTTACATACCTATTGGAACAAATGCTAATACTTCAAATGGTGTTTAGAGAAATACCAATATGAATATCTTGAAGTGTTCAAGAATATCATAAATGAAGTACAAATTTGGTAAAGTTTTAATTCTTGATGAGATCAATGAATGAAATACTTGGACTAAATGTTTGAGATCCTTATGAGTGATTATGATAGTGTATCATAGTGAACTCATGATTAATGCATGGTGATGTCTAAATCAAGAAGGAGTCATACTCTAAGGAGTTAGAGGATGATTATCAAATAACTGAATTCTTCTTAATAAAAGAATACCCCTCACTAATAAAAGAAATTAAGAATCACAAGGGTTGTGAATTCTTATATCCTTACACCTCAATTATCTATGTGATCGGTTGTTCATGTGATGAGTCAACTATCTAGATGAATATGAGGAACCGAATTTTGAGTTATGGTTTATGACTCATCCTAAATGACATCCATGTGAACCATAAGGTATGACCTTGATGGTAGCACCCATTGGATGAAATCCATAAGTGCAAATGAATCTTAAGTGTTAAGACACATGGATAACATTTTGAGAAGGATGATGCTTGTTGATTGCAACTTAATGACTAAGACATTTGGCATATGGATACTAAATCTGCATTCCTGTGAGGAATAAAATAATGATGTGTACGTGACACAACCTATAAGGTTTATGAATCCACTAATGCAAATGAAGTCTATAAGCTACAATGGACAAATCAATGTGATTGATTGACTACAAGCACCTCAGAATTTGATCTTTACTTTGATGATATAGTCAAAGGGTTTGACTGATATCTCAAAGATAAAGAAGGGATCTGTGATTTAGTGGGAGCGTGTTCACATTCCACATGTTGATGTGAAATGGAAATGTTCTAGAATGGAAATCCAAAAGTGGAAATTATCTTTAAGGAAGATAGAGATGTTTCTTATGTGGTAGGAATAGAGATCTATAGAGATAGTTCTCGAAAACCTCTTGACCTAAAAAGAGAAAGCATACATTGGCAATCTGTACTGAAGGGTTAAGTATGCACATATTCAGTGGGAGAAAAACCTATCCATGTTACATGGAGTTAGTATCCCAAGGACGAGTGTCCTTTTGAAGAATGGAAACACTAAGAATAGATATGGATCTATCATGTATGTAATCATCTCATTATCTTGCATGTATCGACATGGCAAGAACAAAATGCATTCATCATCTTGTATGTAGGACATGGCAATATGATGTGCTCATCCTGATAACTCGTATGTGGGACATGACGAGTGGATGTCTGTCTACTTCCAGTAAGGGTTACTAGAATACCATGAGAACCTGATAAGTACTTGAGAAGTACTAGTTCTATGGAGATAATGAAGAGTTCAATGTAAAGAGTTACATTGATGCGAACTTCTAAAAGGATAGAAAATTAATCACAAAATATATATAGGATATATAAAGGTGAAAGTTTGTTGATAATTGGAAGTATTCCAATAAAACCATTTAAAAGGAAATGTCAAGTATCTATGTGTTGGAGAACAACAGTGGATACTATATGGATCTAGAAGTTCACGAGATGAACTTATAGATATTCCACTCATTGATGACAAGTATGGAATCCTCGATCATGCAATGTGGCTAAAGGTTAGTAAAGGAATACTAGATCGCATATTACGGCAACTCCATTTCATACGTGTGACGAACATCGAAGAGATGAGAGACATGCAATTTATACTGACTTTGGCAAGGTGTTGCCATTACTCACTATGATCGCACTAGAGCAGAGTAACATGTGGGACATTTTTTGAAGATCACTATGAATATGATTCAAGGGTGATTGGCTCATAGTGCAAGTGGGAGTCTGTTGGTATGTATGCCCTGAGAGCCAATCATGGGATGATTGGTGGGATACATTAAGATTGATTTGATAAACATCAAAGGCAAGCTTCCCATTCTTTCTGGTTCAGTCATATGAGATAGTGATAGAACATATTGAATGTCTATAGAATGACACTACTCAATGACGTATGCTTTCAGGTTGAGGACCTGAACGATGAGATCATACGAATGTTAAGAGTTTGTACATTCTCATTATGTCCCTAGTCAGATGTCATTGTGGAAGGTAGATAGACAGCAATGACACACAAGACTAGATTGTGGTGTTGGTTGATGACAGAATCTCATTAGTTATGATATAGAGATATCAAACCAAACACTTAGGTACTTGTTAGAGAACAAGTGTACCGGACAGACCCACTGTGAGTTTGACACATGGAACCATGACATGGTAGTCATAGTCAGTACTCACAGTGATGGTGGTGAGTGTGATTCTTTGACCTGAAATCACTACACTCAACACATGTCGTTGGGCACACTTTGACATCATCAAACGCAGTCCTGAAACATGGGTTGTTATAAAGGTGATGATTGGGTGGCTTTGACACATGAGGCTTTTCAGGGGTCAGTGATAGATATGGGATTTGTCCCTCCTGAGGGAGTTTGATATCCATGGCCACTTGATGAGTAGGATTGAGAAAGGCGTGCACGCATGTATGAATCAGTATGTGATATTGATGTCATAACATATCTCTTCCAATCTACTCTGAGATCAAGAAAGTGAATGAACGTTGACAGGATGACTGTTCCATGCCTCGAGTTCATTCGGGATATCAGTGACAAAGGAATTATACATTCACCGTAACACCATTCAAGGATTGTAGGATTGAAAGTTGTTCTCCAACTTTCTATTTCACTTGGGTAGCACTGATGTGTGACTAGGCACCGCTCTTTGCTTGTGAAGTCATAAGTGTTATGGACTTTCACTGCCAACGTAAAATGGAACTGCAGGGTCACACACATAGGATTTAACCTGGAAGAGGAGTTTTGTCCACAAACAATGTTTAGATTGATTACTAAAGGAGTTTAGTAGTTCAATTAAACACTCAATTAATTGATAGCTCAATGTCATAATGTTCAAGGTGTTGGACACATTGATTGGAGTATCAGATTGATTGAAACTGCAATTGACTGATTCTGCACAATCTGCACTCCCAACCGATCGGCTCATTTGATGAACCGATCGGCTGAGCTTGGTGAACCGATCAGCTCAGATGGTGAGTTGATCAGCTCGTGGACACGGTGAAACGATTGCTTTAAGTGTTGAAATGATTAGTTCAACTGATGCAACCGAGCAAGTTGGGAAAGTAGGATTGGTGAGAAATTTCCTTTCGTTTCACTTGCCCAATTTGATTGGTACAAGGATTGGTATTTGATACCAATTAGAAACAAAAGATGAAAAGTCAATCGGGAACTGACCAGGACCACGAACCGACCGGTTCAGAAGTGAACCGATTATTTCATGGGTCCCAACCGATTGGTTGAGGTGTCAACTGATCAGATCAGGTCCCCAACCGACCGTTTCAGGAATGAAACGATCAGTTCAGGTTGCGCAGTTGGTTGTTTTTGTGGAAAATCTCGAACCCTTCTACTCATGCTTTAGTCCCATATTGTCCGGGATACAGAACCCTGTCCCATGACCCTCCTATATATAGGGGTATTGGGGGCTTCTCAAAGAACAACTCAGTGCAACCAGTTGCTCTGTAAAGTTGTCGTTCTCTCTGGTTTTGGTAACTGAGAGAGCCCGAGCAAGTGCTACCTGATAAGGGAGGCACAACAAGGGAAAGACAACTGCAGAAAGTGATTGGTGGCAGGAGAGTGTGTCAGTGACTAGTACACTGACAGGAGGGTGCGACTCCTTCCAATTCCTTGTGGGACAAGGAGATTGGAGTTCCAGGTGGTCCGTGTGGACTACTTTAGAGGCGGGAGATTTCTGCCGCGTAGAGGACAACTGTCAATCTCGACAGTCCCGGTGAGACCAGGAGTCGTCAGTCCCAGTGCGACCAGGAGTTGCACAGACATCGTCCAAGTCTGGAGGTGAAGACCGTGCAATCCGTGAGGTATTGTCGCCGAGGAAGCCTCGGGACAAGGTATGATTCCACAAACCATCCCTTCCTATTGTATAGACGTTGACGCGTTTCCTTGTTTTGGGTTAAGGGGAGAAATTTTTTGTTTCCGCTGCCTTCTCTACCTCCCCTAAAACCCAACATGAGGTTCTATTTATTACATAACCATAGACGAGGATATCAGATCCCATTGAAGCAACTAATCCCCCCTGAGATTTCCTTGGATGCACAAGAGCAATTCAAAGCAAAAGGAGGCTAGATGAAGAAGATGAAGTCGAGATCATCACTTAGAAACCCCAAAACGGTCATAGTACCTCACCACAATCGTGGGGAATTATGTTCAAAAAGTGACAGGGAAGGTGTTCATTTTACAAATGAATGACCACGATCATGATCATCACAACGGATGTGGTCACTGAAGACCCCATGGTCATGGCCCCCAAAACGGTCGTGGCCAGCACCTTCAGCCTCGACTGTGGTCATCAACACGACTGTGGTGATTTATGCATTAAGTTCCCAAAAATCAATAGGGAGTTGGTCCAATTTACATGTGAATGACCAATGGCGTGTCCATCAGCATGAATGTGGCCCATGAAGGCTACCACACCCGTGACGGGTTGAAGACACAATGACCTCAAAGCGGCCTCACTTGTGGCCTCCTCCTCCAACACGTATGTGGCACCCCACACGATCGTGGTACCCTCTACCCACCACGACTGTGGCACCCCTCCACGGTCGTGGCCACCATACACACTTATCATTTCAACACCAGTTCCCACCTCAGCCATTCCACTACCCACTACCATGCCATGAAACCCCCATGACGGTCGTGGCACCTCAACATGACCATGGTGACCACCTAAACCTACCCATTTTCACCACTGATTTTCCCACTTTGCCCCTCCTTACCCTAGTGCTTCCCCACCACCTATATATACATAGGTGGCAGCCAAAACACGAAGGTTAGCCCCCCTTATATGCCATTACATCACGCCACCTACTCTAGAGCATTCATTGACTCCTTCCTTGCATTCAATCCATCCATCCACCATTTTCACCCCATTTCCACCATAGAATCGTAGTTTTCTAGGTTTTATACCATAATCCCCTTCATTTCCATGCCCTTCATCCACCTTGGAGGAGGGAGGTCATTATACATCACCTAGGAGGTGAAGAAAAATAAGCTACTTCGATCTCCATGGATTCTTATCCCCTTCTTCTCATTTCTTTTATCTATTCTTTGAGCATGTCTAGCTAAGCCCCTAGTGGTGGGATGTTTGGGGTTCAAATGTGACTTGGATACCATGTTGGGGGGAAATATTTTGTATTGAACATAATTTCATTCTATGATGATTGCTTCTTACTTCTATTTCATTTCCCATTATCTTGCATGTCTTTTGTGCTTTTAAACATAAATTGCTTGTTTTGTGATGCTTCATGACACTAAGCTTCTAGGAGAAATTGGAATGTATGCGGAAATCTTAGGAATGGCTCCTAGTTCCAATTATTAGATCCCTAGCTAGCTCCCTTGGTTCCTTCTTCTATAAGTGAGTGTGAGATCTAAGTAGCTAGTGTAGGTGTGATTAGTAAAATTGCCTAGAGTTTCCTAATGGCTATATGGCAAGTAACATGAGGTGAAATACCCTCATCTCTACTCCCATTACTACCCTTGGCTCTCAATTTCCCTAATACCACTTACCCTATAAACCTAGAGTTGCCAAGTCCTACTAGAATTACACCTAGCCCTAGTTCTCCAACTAGTACTATCAGGTATATTCTAATAGCACATGCCTTGTTGTTTGATTTGGTAATCTAGATTGAAATGTGAGGATTGCATTCTATGTTGACCTTCCCCCTACTAATATCAAGTTACATTCCCAAATGGCCCACCTTTCCATCATATTGCTTAAAATCCACCTTTGCCTTCTTAATTTGTTAATGCTAGTTTAGTAAATTACCTTAGTTAATTCTTAGCTAATTGCTTAGTTCTAGATAGTTAGTTCTTGCTTAAGTAGTTAGGGCTCCTTTGAGATTGCTTGTGTTAATTTGTCTAATTAGTGATAAAAAAGGCTCTTGCTTGTCTAATTTATTAGTTTGCATCTTACTTGATCACTTAGCTTGCTAGTGTAGTGTAACTCCTTCCCTAGCCTAATTGCTTGCCTTGCTTAGTTTGATAGCCTTAGCTTGCTTAGAGTAATCTACATTATTGGTTAACTTAGTCTCCTTCTTGCTCTTTCTTGCTTGCAATTGTAGTGTAATCAAACCAAACCCAATTTTAAACCCTCAAACTCGAATCTCCACTTTAGGAACATAGCTAACACAAACCTAGTTCTAGTGCCCCCTCTCTCCCTGAGGATCGACCCTAATCTTACCACTAGCCTATACTATAGCACGACCTCGTGCGCTTGCGGGAACATGTGATTAGTTGAGCCTGTGAGTTGGACTAGGTCCACATATAAATTTTGAGAGATCTGTCTGTTTCCCTTAGGGTTGCATCTAGCCACCTTTAGCTGGCTAGTGTGTGGCCTTGAGAAGAATCACATCAAGATTTCTAGTGCCATTTTCAGGAGTGAGGCGCTCGGCCTAGCTAGTTAGAGTAGCTTAGCCTTTCTTACTACCCTCACCATTGCTATTCTTTATTCTTTGTTCACGTTTGCATATTTTCATTCTAACTTGGTTTTTGTTGCTTGTTTGTGTAATGTACAGGTAACAACTGTGTATGTGTCATACGCATTTGACTTGTACCAACTTGGTGTTATATGACCCCGATATAGGTAGTAGGAGATGCCAAAACCGCCTCAACCAACACCGAGAAACCAAAATGGGTGACCGTGAAGCTGAAATACCTCATGGAGATGCTCAACCACAACCCAACTGCCTCCTCTATGAATACTTCACCCCAGGGAACTACAATTCTCCCATTGCCACCCTTATTGACCAAATGTCGGGTCAACAATTCTCCATACCACCCACACTTCTTGGACTCCCTCCTACTTACTATAGGATGGAGAATGAGAACCCCTACTACCATATTGAGACCTTCCTTGAAACTTGCTCCACTTTTTGCACACATGCCGCCTCCGACAACTCCATTCAGAGAACACTTTTTCCATTTGCTCTAAAAGAAAAGGCTAAGGAATGGTACATCTCCAAGCCAGAGTTGGTGAAGTGGAATGTGGTAAAGAATGAGTTTCTCAAGAAGTTCTTCCCCATTGCCAAGTTGATCCAAATGTGAATATGTATCACCACCTTCTCCCAAAGAGAAAATGAACCTTTCTACAAAGCATGGGAAATGTTCCAAAATCTCCTACACAACAGCCCCCGTCATGAGGTACCCTTGTGGCAGCTGGTCCAAGATTTCTACATTGGGCTAGTAGAGTTTAGCCAAAACAATGTTGATTCATCATGTGGAGGCACCTTGATGGCAAAGATACATGAGGAGTCATGGCCCTTGCTTGAGCACCTTGCTAAGAATTCTCACCATCATGCTTCTACTAAAGGGGAACATTGTGTCTGAAACTACATCCCTCCACCTCCTCCCATAGTTCCAGCCCGGACCGCTGTCAACCCCAACATGATGAAAATGATGGAGGATATGATGAATATCCAAGATGGTGGTTCTTCTAGTCAATCCACTATGATAGTTGAAGATGAGGAAGAAGAAGTTCATGCTTTGCATGCATTTGGTAACTGAAACAACCAAGGCCCAATGTCCAACACTTACATCCTAAGCGGCGAAACCATCCCAACTTTTCATGGAAATAACAAAATGAGGATGGTCAAGGAAAAGGACAGCCAAGGCCAAGGTATAGCTCAAAATTTGAAGACGAAGTGCTTGGAAAATTGAGAAGTTTGGATAAAGTAAAGAAAGATGTGTCCTCTCATGGGCAGTCTATTATCTATCTTGAGAAAAGTTTGGACCAAATATTGCTTTCACTTTCTTAGAGGGAGGAAGGAAGACTCCCATCCCAACCCACGGCAAACCGAACAATGATGGAACTTGCATGGGAAATGCTCAAAGTTCATATGCTCCCCCTTCATATCAAGGACCACCAAACATCTATGCTCCACCACCTCCTCAAGCTCCTCTCAACTATCAATATGCTCCACCTCTACCTCACTCATACCAATAGCCCCCTCCACAATATCACACCCATCCACAACACCCACAACCACAACGACAACCACTGTTCATCCTACAAAATCCAAACTCACCCCAACAAAGACCACCACCACCTCAACAGTCACAACCACCTCCATATGCCTCTTTGTCCACTACCCATGAGCATGTGAAGGCGGTGGTGATATTGAGGAGTGGTTGGACCTTGGAGAATTTGCGTGATATTGTTATTGACAGTGCACCCAGTGAGGATAGAGGTGATACTATGATTAGACATGTTGATAATGAGATTTAGATTGATGATATTGTGACAGGAACTAGGGTTGATATTGTAATACCAAGAAGTGATACCGTGGTTCCCGTGATTCCAGTTGATGATTTAGTTTATCCGAGTCAGATGGGAGCCCAACTCCCGCCATTTCTTGATGCTCTTGAGGAGCCCTCTGCTGAAAGAAGAAAAAAGAAACATACTATAGATATCATGTAAACTTTCAAACAGGTCAAGATAGACATTCATTTGCTAGATGAGGTCAAGAAAATCCCTTCCTATGACAAATTTCTAAAAGAGTTGTGCACATTTATGAAGAAAACAATGGGGAGAACGCCAAAGAAAGACAAGCTCGCTAAGCAAGTCGGCTCAATTCTACAGCACACCATGTTGAGAAAGAGGAAAGACCCCGGTGTTCCCATCATTTCATGTTATATTGGAGCACACCACATAGACCAAGCCCTTCTAGACTTGAGTTCTAGTGTGAACTTGATGCCATATGAGTTGTTTGCCGAGCTCCAAATGGGACAATTAGGTCCAACTCATTGCACTTGGCAATTGGCCGACCGATCGGTGAAGATGCCTAGACGGTGTGTTGATGATGTGCTAGTTAGACTTGACGATGAGACTTCTGCATTCTTCTCCATTTACTTCATTATCGTAGATATGGAAAAAGATGCAAGAAGAGTCCCTATTATCTTAGGGAAGCCCTTCTTGGCTACAGCTGACACAGTGATCCACGTGAGAACCAACACCATGTATGTGACTTTCATGCACATGAAGATCTGATTGAACATCTTCAAGTCTTCAGCTACACCTGAGGTGATAGGTACCACAGAAGAGGATTGTTATCTTTTTGAATGCCTTGAAGAGATTGTAAGGGAGTGCCTACCTGTGTGGATTCAGACTGCTACTCAAGCTAGAGGTTTACATACCATTGTTGAATTTCTCGATGATGATGATGAAGAGGATGAAGTAAACAAGCTAGCCCTAGTGGCTACAAGTGAGGACCTCCCATCCATTTTTTAGCCATTAAAGAATTCTCTTGAAGAACCTCCAATTCTGGAACTCAATTCACTCCCCAAAGGGTTGAAGTATGCATTCCTAGGATCCAATGACACCCTCCCAGTGATCATTTCTCCTATTCTCTCTCCGGAGCAAGAAGATGCATTGATGACAGTCCTAAAGAAGAACATGTGGGCCATTAGATGGTCCATTAATGATTTGAGGGGTATTGACCCCTGCATTTTTGTGCATATGATTTATCTAGAGGATGATGATATACCAACCCACCAAATGCAAAGGCAGTCGGACCCAAAATTGAAGGAAGTTGTGACCCAAGAGGTCGTGAAATTGTTAGATGCTGGAATTATTTATCCGGTTTCTGATAGCACATGGGTGAGTCCCATCCAAGTTGTAGCAAACAAGGGTGGGATCATAGTGGCAGAGAATGGTGATGGTGAGATGATGCATGTTAGAGAATAGTCCAAATGAAGAATGTGTGTAAACTATAGAAATCTCAATGAGAAGACTAAGACAAACCACTATCCTCTTCCATTTCTTGATCAAATTTTAGAGAGGTTGGTAGGGCAGCATTTCTATTTCTTTCTTGATGGATACTCCATGCATTTTTAGATTGTTGATCATACTACATATCAAGAAAAGATGACATTCAATTGCCCTAGTGGTACTTTTGCTTACAGTAAAATGCCATTTGGGCTATGTAATACCTCTTCTACTTTTCAGAGATGTGTGACTTCCATCTTCGCCGACATGCTTGATTTGTCACTTGAAGTATTCATGGATGATTTTTCTATTTTTGGTAAGACCTTTGATGAGTGTCTGCTCCACTTAGACACCATTCTTGAGAGGTGCGTCAAGGTTCATTTCGTGCTATCTTGGGAAAAGAGCCACTTCTTGGTGCCCAAAGGCATCGTTCTGGGTCACTGTGTTTTAAACGATGGTATTGAGG
This sequence comes from Alisma plantago-aquatica, assembly GCA_963693085.1. Taxonomy (NCBI): domain Eukaryota; kingdom Viridiplantae; phylum Streptophyta; class Magnoliopsida; order Alismatales; family Alismataceae; genus Alisma; species Alisma plantago-aquatica. The sequence continues at coordinate 838,718,023 of OY856412.1, read as the reverse complement.
TCGATAGGGCCAAGGTGGGCCACATTTCTACTCTAACCATTCCTTCTACCGTAAGACATGTCTGATCTTTCTTGGGACATGTAGGTTTCTATCATCATTTCATCAAGGATTTTAGCAAAATCTCAAGACCTCTTTGTCATTTACTTGAAAAGGATGTGGAATTCCACTTTGGTGACAAGTGTGTTGAAGTCTTCAACCACTTGAAGAACAAGCTTATCTCTGCTCCTATCATGTAGCCTCGAGACTTCTCTTTGCCATTTGGGATCATGACTAATGCATCAAACATGGCAGTGTGGGCTATGTTGGGCCAAAGGATTGGCCAAATTCCACATGCCATTTACTATGCGATCAAGACTCTTGACGAAGGACAAAGGAACTACATGACTATAGAAAAAGAGTTGCTTGCGGTGATCTTTGCTCTTGACAAGTTTTGCTCATATATTTTGCAAAACAAGGTAGTGATATACACGGACCATGTTGCATTGAAGAATGTCATGGAAAAGAAAGACTCAAAGACAAGGTTGATCCGATGGATTGTGTTGCTTCAAGAATTTGATATTGAGATTGTGGACAAGAAGGAAGTGGAAAATTCTGCCGCCGACCATCTCGCGCGAATTGAAGCACCCTTTGATGATAGAGACCAAATTATAGAAATAATGCCACATGAATATCTCTTCCTGCTCTCATCCGAATGGAAGGATACCAAGCACATGGACAAGGGAGGAGAGCAAAAGGCTATTTTCTATGGTCAAAAATTATGTTTGGATTGATCCTCATCTTTTCAAATATTGCCCCGACCAACTCATTACAAGATGTGTCCCGGAGATAAAGCAGCAAAAAATTCTATTTATGTGCCATTTCGGAGTAAGTGGAGATCATTTCGGCAGGAAACGCACGGCTGCTAAGGTTCTCCAAAGTGGATTTTATTGGCCATACTTGTTTAAAGATTCTCATGAGTTTTGCAAGTGCTGTTTGAAGTCCCAAAAGATGGGCACTATCTCTAAGAGGGACATGATGCCTCTATCACCCATTCTTGTGGTAAAGGTGTTTGATGTTTGAGGGATTGACATCATGGGTCCATTTCTTACCGCCTTCAGATATGTCTACATTCTGGTTGTTGTAGATTATGTGTCAAAGTGGATTGAGCTTGTTGTGACTAGGACCAATGATCATAGAGTAGTTTGCAATTTTGCAAAGTCAAACATCTTCAGCCGGTTCGGTGTGCCACGTGCTTTGATTAGTGATGGAAGAAGCCATTTCATCCCTCAGACATTTGAAGGGTTGCTTAAGAAACATGGAGTGAATCATCGGGTGGCTACTCCTTACCACCCCCAAACGAGTTGTCAACTTGAGTTAGCCAATCGAGACATAAAGCTCATTCTACAAAAGACAGTGAGACCAGACCACAATGATTGGTCATTACGTCTCAATGAGGATTTATGAGTTTATAGGATTTCATATAAAGCCCTGATTTTTACCACACCATTCAAGCTTATTTATGAAAAAAGTTGCCATCTACCAGTTGAGATGCAACACAAAGCATTGTGGACTTTGAAAGTCATGGATATGGATGGAGACACAGTCGGGTTGAAAAGAACATTGTAGCTGCATGAACTTGAGGAAATGAGACATGAAGCCTATGAGTTGTCCAAAAGCTACAAGGAAAGAACAAAGTTTCATCACGACAAGTTGATCAAGAAGAAGGATTTTGAGCTCAGGCAATGGGTGTAGTTATACAACTCTAGGATGTAGTTCTTTCCCAGGAAGCTTCGGTCTAGATGGGAAGGACCTTACCTAGTCAAGAATGTGTACCCATCTAGAGCTATTGTGATATGTGAGAAAGAAGGAGAAAGAGAGTTTATCATGAATGGAAAAACATTGAAGGAAGTTGTTGAAGTTGGGCCAGATAGAGCAAATCAAAGTTTTGATTTTGTGATGTTAGTAGAAGAACACCATCTTGATGAAGAGATGTACATTAATGCAAATGAGAGGGATATTTACTTCAAAGATTCTTTGAGAATTCCACGAGGATGAAAGAGATCAAGAATCAATAAGCCCAACTGTAGGCATAAACTTTAGCACCGGTGGGAGGCAACCCACCTAGGTTTGGCAACGTTTTCACCCAACCTTCACTTTTTGATACTTTTGCTTTCTTTTCCATGAAATACACACACATTTGTGCTTGATAGTTTTTGTTTGAGTTTTAGTGAGATGCAGGTAACATGTTTAAGAGAGAGAGGGGGCAAGGAATGGGTGTTGAAGTTAAAATGTTGCAAAGAACAAAAATTTTGCAAAAACATCAAAGATTTTGAGATTGAATTGACAAAGTATTGAATGAATAACCACCACAGTCGTTGTGCCTCAAAATGGCTATGGTGATTTAATTGCAAAATCTCAAGAAAGTTGCAACAACATCACCAAATTTGAGAAGGATTGGCCATGGCTATAGAGGTCAAAACGGTCATGGCCCATGCTGGACAACACAAACATGGACATCACCACGGTTGTGGCAACATGAAGGCAAGATGGTCGTGGAGACCACCATGACTTTGGTGAATTAAGTGCAAAAATTCAAGGGATTTAAAGGGATGGAGGTGATTTTGTACATGAATGGCCACAGTCGTGGTCACGGTCGTAGTGCCACCACGGCCGAAGCAATACGAGCACACCACAATCAAGGAAAGGGTCGATCTACAGCCATATCCACCACCCACCATGGTTGTGGCACCTTCCATGGCCGTGTTGCCAAACCCCAACCATGACCATGGAGACCCACCACGGTCTTGGCGGGACTTGAACCCACCTATTTTTTCACTTCAACACCACGACCCCCTTCACTTCTTAACTCATTTGCTCGACTCCCCCTCGGCCGTGGTGACATTCTCTGCCTCCAGCACCTCCGATCTTGCATCTCCAGCCCACATACTCCAACAAATCAACCTCCAATCACTTTCTACACCTCCACTACCTCTCCATCTACCATTTCCACCCCTAAAATCTCCACCAATCGAGCCATCATCTCCATTTTCGTTCTCCACCTCACCTATAGCCGCCTCATACAAACCCTTACAAAAATCCACAAATTTTTGCTCAAAACCTTCAACCAATCCATCCTCCACCATCCAAGAAACCATCCTAGCCCTTCCACCCATCACTCAACCTCCATTTTGCCTCCTTCACAAAAAGCCAAAAATCATAGTCATATACCACCACCACCAATGAAGGGAATTACCAAGGCTGTGAGGAAGGGGGCCCAAAAGAGCCTTGAAGTGATCAATGGGGGCAAGGTGCACACCAAGAGAGCCTCTTCCCAAGTCTCCATGCCATCCCACACTCCATCACCATCAAACTCCATTTCCCAATCACTCCACCACTTAACGTTGGTGACTGCATCCCGCACCCAGTCGTCAGACAGCCACCACATCATAGATGAGACATATAGGGACGAGGAGGAGGAGGCATCAGAGGAGAACCTTGATGTTATGATTGACGAGGTTGACCCAGAGATCACAACTTGCCAAAAGCGGGGTAAGGGGGCTATAGTCCCATCTTCATCAAGGATGCCTCCACGAACCATGCCAACACACCACTCTACCTCCTCATTGGGGGAGAGACAACAGAAGCAGTCACAAGAAAGGTGGTAGTTGATGATTGACGAGGAGGATCACCCACAACGATGCCCCAAGCAATGGGTACTGCTAAATCTTGACATGAGCTCGGGGTCAAGATCCTACCAAGTTGAAGAAGATGATGATGACATTGTTGAGGAGATGGATTTTGAGCCAGAGGACACTTTGGCATACTTGTAGGCAGATAGGATGAAAGGGTTTTACAACGATCCTGAGGGAACTTCATATGGAAGGGGTCAGAGGAAGATGCATATCACACCTACTTACCCTGAGTGCATGTCAAGGAGAGTTATCCCCATAAGATATGGGTGTGAGAAGGTAATGCAGACATGGGAATCAAAGTAGAGGTGGTAAGGAAGCTGAAAAAAGTCAGTATGTGGAAGGTGCACTTCACAGTACAAACCACATACATGGAGTTAACTCAACAATTCTTCTCCACACTAAACAAGGTCAAGGTAAAAGGGGAGGAAGCCATCAAGTTTGCAATGTTCAACAAAGTACACACATTGACTTCTTCTGAGCTAAACTACATCTTTGAAAAGGATCCCGAAGAGGCCAACACAATGAGTGATGGCTTAATTGAGAGAGAGGTTGACTTAGACTATGGCAAATTCTGGCTTAGGTTGATAGTGGAGCTAACATACACTACATGCAAGTCAAAAACTAAGTACATCAGTAATCTGTTGGTCAGATACTTGCAAGAAGTCTTCACCAATACGATTGTAGGGAGGTATGACAATCAGGGCATCATTTCACCAAAGGACCTCATATTCTGCATGGTATAAATAAAAACTTACACATTAACCTAGGGTCGCTTTTCATAGATCACATGAGGACAATCTCCTTTAAAAGCAAGACTTCATTCTTTATGGGAGGGATTGTAACCTTAGTCGCCATAGCCCTAGGTTTTGATGTAACCGGACTTAAAGAGGCCAAAGGAACTCAATTTATTGATTTAAAGTATCTCGTGTGCTCTCCAAGAATAAGAGGTTGATTAATAATGTGAAATTTGTATCACTGTAAAGAATTCTTGAGTTGCCCTATAATGCTTTTCCACTCCTCTCATCCATGCCCCCCCGACTTACTACATGACAAGATGAATCAATGGGAGCAAACCAACCCCCAAGAAAACTTCAACCTCATTATTGTACAAGAAGTGGCAGAATCAAATGCACAACAACAACAAGAAGAGGGAGGAGATCAAAGAAGACAACCCCAAAGGGTGAGAAGAAGGGATAAGGCAACATCCCAGTCACATGAGCCTTCAGTGAATGCATATGACAGGTCACCCATCCATGCACATCTTGAAGGCATCTAGAATACACAGCAAGACATGCAGCTCATCCAGCAGTACATGTGGCAGGACCAGCAACAGATGCATCAACATGTCTACCACTTGTACCATTACCACCATATGCAAGCATAGTGAAACCTCAAATGGGGTGAAGACTTCTGGGGTGGAATTTTAGGATATCAGGAGACCTGCCGTCCCCCTAAGGATGCATATTGGGGCCATTATTACCAATTTTCTCCATCCTATCTAGGACCTCCACCTCCTCAGTAGCATCAGCTGGAGCATCCTGATCAGCCATAGCAGGGAGATCTTCCCTTTCATTCAAAACACCAGCCATGATCTTCACCCTACTAGCCATAAGCTTTAGTTTCATTATCAGGACAACATGATTCAAAAGTTTGGGGTGGTCGGTATGCACCACCATGTCTTTATCTCTCATTTTGTTTACACTTGTCCCACCTAATTTTTGGAATCGCTTGTTTTCACTCTTTAGAGTAGATTTCTTCTTGATAGCATGCATGCATACATGTAGTTTAAATTCATGCATTTTTGCATAATTTTTCAAAAAAATTGCTCTTTTTACCTTCCATGTCATGCATTGCATTTCCATGTAGATTTTGGTAATTTTTGTGTGTTTTAATTAGGATTTGCTATTTTATTCTTTAATTTCCCTTAATATAGGTTTGGATGTGATTGATTGCAAATTGGTACCTTTTTGTCCAATTTTTCCCAAACTTGGTTGGTCTTGGCTAAAAGTATGTTTTAACGTAATCTCCAATTTTTTAACTGAAAATGTTGTTCTTTGACAAATGCATAGCACATTCTTAGATTTTATTGATATATGGTCTTAATTGTTGACTCTTTACATGTGCATCACCTCTCTCAAGTTTATGAATGTCTTGGTTGAATTGTGATTTGAGCAAGCCATGAACACTTAGAGTCTATAGAATTGCATGATATAAATGTCAATCTCATATTGTTCAATCATGTGGTGTGATATTATTTGATGAAGTGATGTATTAGTTTTCATGCAGGGGATTTTATGTTAAGGACTACACTAATGGCTGCCCCCCTGCCCGACTCTTCTTTCACCATCTTCATACCTCTCCACCTCATGAAAGGATGTCTTAATGCACATATATAGCCTTGGCCACCTCCAAAAATCTTGGGGTGAGCATATCTACATCTCCCTGCTTCACTCTATCCATCATATGCCATACCTACACCAAGGGCAAAAGAAAAGAAAAGAAGAAAAGAGAAAAGCAAAAATAAAATAAAGATTCTCCTATTTAAGAGCATCTAAATAAAGAAAAGATGGGTGTGCAAAAAAATACAATCTCTTATTATAATCGTTTCTTCCTTTTTCATACCCATTGAGCTAGAAAACATCAAATCTAGCTCACTTTACCCTTTTTCTATAGCCATGTGGGTCATTTGATGTGGTTTGAGATATAAGATTGAATGCATGAAAGTGAAACAACACTCCTAGTCATCATTGATTAACGCCAACATGAAATGGTTTACCCGAAATTACATGAAGGACATATCGAAAGCTTGTGTATTCTATTCTATATATTTCAAGTTTGTAAGCTCAGTGCTTTTTTCATGATTGGTTTGTCAAATTGGAGAGGAGAAAGGTGAAACACATGCACTTAATCACTTCTAAGACCTTTTAGTCAATAATATTCTATTGCAATGCATTTTTTCATTCTTGTTTAATTGAAAGAAATTAAAGGGAGAGATTAAGTTGGAGCATACTTGAGGAAAAGAATGTTTTAAATTTACAGTGGTGATGCAACCCTATTTTAGGGCTTCATGATGTTCCTTATTGTATGATAATCACATATGAACATTGTATATTACAATTTATTCCCTACAATATGATCTTTTATGATAAATGCACTTATGCCTCCTTTTGTGTGTATTTAAGGGCTCTTATGAATGAATTGATGCATGGGAGAGAGATGAAGAAAGTCTATGGGGTCTTACATCCCAAGAGTGACATATATCTTCCTCGAGCTTTCCTTGGATGCACAAGAGTAATTCAAAGAAAAAGGAGGCTAGATGAAGAAGATGAAGTAGAGATCAACACCAAGAAGCCCCAAAACGACTGTGGTACTTCACCACAGTCGAGGGGAATTATGTTTTAAAAGTTACAAGGAAGGTACTCAATTTACAAATGAATGAACATGGCCATGATCATCACAACGACTGTGGTCATTGAAAACCCCACGTCTGTGGCCCCCAAAATGGTTGTGGCCAACACCTTCCACCTTGCTCGTAGTCATCAACACGACCGTGGTGATTTATGCATGAAGTTCCCAAAAATCAACAAGGAGTTGGTCCAATTTACACATGAATGACACGGTCATGGCCATCAACACAACCATGGACCATGAAGGCTACCTCGCCCTTGGTGCTCACCACACCTATGGTGGGTTGAAGACACAACGACCTTAAAATGGCCTCGCCCATGGCCTCCTCCTCCAACACTACTGTGGTACCCCACACGGTCATGGTACCCTCTGCCCACTATGACCATGGCACCCCACCATGGTTGTGGCCACCATACATACTTATCATTTCAACTCCTCTTTCCACCTCATCCATTCCACTACCCATGACCGTGCCATGCAATCCCCACCACGACTGTGGCACCTCAACACGGTCGTGGTGACCACCTAAACCTACCCATTTTCACCACTGATTTTCCCATTTTGCCCCTCCTTACCCTAGTGCTTCCCCACCACCCATATATACATAGGTGGAAGCCACAACACAAAGGTTAGCCCCCCCTAGATTCCATTACATCACTCCACCTACTCTAGAGCATTCATTGCCTCCTTCCTTGCATTCAAGGCATCCATCCACCATTTCCACCTCATTTCCACCATAGAATCGTAGTTTTTTAGGTTTTATACCATAATCCCCTTCATTTCCATGCCCTTCATCCACCTTGGAGGAGGGAGGTCGTTCTAAAGCAACTAGGAGGTGAAGAAGAAGAATCCACTTTCAGCTCCATGGAGTCTTATCCCTTTCTTCTCTTTTATCTTTTATTTGAGCATGTCTATCTAAGCCCCTAGTGATGAGTTGTTTGGGATTAAAATGTGACTTTGATACCATGTTGGGGGAAAATAATATGTATTGAACATAATTTTATTCTATGATGATTGCATCTTACTTCTATTTCATTTCTCATTATCTAGAATGTGGTTTGTTCTTATAAACATAAATTGCTTGTTTTGTGATGCTTGATGACACTAAGCTTCTAGGGGAAATTGTAATGTATGTGGTAATCTTACGAATGGCTCCTAGGCCCAATTAGTGGATCCCTAGCTAGCCCCCTTTGTTCCTACATAATCTCCCTTCTTCTACAAGTGAGTGTGAGATCTAAGTAGCTAGTGTTAGTGTGACTAGTGCATTTGCCTAGAGTTTCCTAAAGGCTAGATGGAAAGTAACATGGGGTGAAATACCCTCATATCTACTCCCATTCCTATCCTTGGATCTCAATTTCCCTAGTACCACTTACCCTAGAAACCTAGACTTCCCAAGTCCTATTAGAATTACACCTAGCCCTAGTTCTCCAACTAGTAGTATAGGGTATATTCTAATAGAACTTGCCTTGTTTTTTGCTTTGGTAATCTAGATTGAAATGTGAGGATTGCATGCTATGTTGACCTTCCCCCAACTAATATCAAGTTACAATCCCAAACGACCCATCTATCCATCATATTTCTTAAAATCCACTATTGCCTTCTTAACTTGTTAATGCTAGTTTAGTTAATTACCTTAGTTAATTCTTAGATAATTGGTTAGTTCTAGATAGTTAGTTCTTTCTTAAGTGGTTTGGGCTCCTTTGAGTTTGCTTTTTTTAATTTGGCTAATTAGTGATAATATAGGCTCTTGCTTGTCTAATTGCTTAGTTTGCATCTTAGTTGATCACTTAGCTTGCTAGTGTAGTGTAACTCCTTGCCCTAGACTAATTGCTTTCCTTGCTTAGTTTGATAGACTTAGCTTGCTTAGAGTAATCTAGAGTATTGGTTAACTTAGATTCCTTCTTTATCTTTCTTGATTACAATTGTTATGTAATCAAACAAAACCTAATTTTAAACCCTCAAACTCTAATATCTGCTGTAGGAACATAGCTAACACAAACCTAGCTCTAGTGCCCCCTCTCTTCTTGAGGATCGACCCTAATCATACCACTAGCCTATACTACAAAATGACCCCATGCGCTTATGGGAATGTGTGATTACTTGACCCTGTGAGTTGGACTAGGTGTTGGGTTTTAGGGGAGACAGAGAAGGCAGCGGAAGAAAAACATTTCTTCTCCCCAAACCCAGTGTAAAGGAATCGCGTCAACGTCTATATAGTAGGAAGGATGGTTTGTAGAGGCATACCTTGTCCCGAAGCTTGCTCGACATTGATACCTCGCGGCTTGCATGGTCTTCACGTCTGGTCTTGGACGGTGTCTGTGCAACTCCTGGTCTCACTGGGACTGTCGGGATTGTAAGTTGTCCTCCAAGTGGCAGAAGTCTCATGCCTTTGTAGTAGTCCACACAGACCACCTGGAACTCCGATCGCCTTATCGCACAAGGCACCAGAAGGAGTCATACCCTCCTATCAGCATACTAGTCACTTACACACTCTCCTACAACCAGTCGCTTTTCTGTAGTTGTCTTTCCCTTGTTGTGCCTCCCTTATCGGGTAACACTTGCTCAGGTTCTCTCGATTACCACAAATAGAGAGAATGACAACTTTGCAGAGCAACTGGTGTTCTGAGTTTTTGTTCCTGAGAAGCCCCCAATACCCCTATATATATAGGAGGGCCATGGGACAGGGTTCTCTATCTCAGGCAATGCGGGATTCAAGCAGGAGTACAAGGGTTCGATATTTTCCACAAAACAACCAACTGCGCCAGCTGAACCGGTCATTTCAAGCATGAACCGATCGGTTGGGGACCTCAGCCGATCGGTTCACATCTGAACCGGTCGCTTGGGACACCTCATTCGATCGGTTCATGGTCCTGGTCCAACTCGAATTGAGTTTCATGTTTGTTTCCAACTAATCAAATATTAGTCCTGGTCCAAATCAAATTTGTACAAGTGAAACAAACATTTGTTTGCAAAAAGAGTCTTCTGACTTTCCAAACGATCTCGGTTGGTCACACGAACAGTTCAACTATTGAGCCAATTGTTTCATTGACACATGAACCGATCGACTCACCACTTTGAGTCGATCGGTTCACCAACCTGAGCCGATTGGTTCAACCCTATGAGCCGATCGGTTGGGGCAGTAGACTGTGTAAATCAGTCAATTACAGTTCCAATCAATCGGTTACTCTTAATCACCTGGTTCAACACCTTGAACACTATGATTTTGATCTATCAATCAACTGAGTGTTTAATTGTACTACTAAACTCCTTTAGTAATCAATATAAACATTGTTTGTGGATAAACTCCTCTTCCAGGTTAAATCCTATGTGTGTGACCATGTAGGTCCATTTCACATTGGCAGTGAAAGTTCATAACACTTATGACTTCATAAGAAAAGAGCGGTGCCTAGTCGTACCTCAGTGCTACTCAGGTGAAAATGAAAGTTGGAGAACAACTTTCAATCCTACAATCTGTGAATGGTGTTACAGTGAATGTATAATTCCTTTGTCACTGATATCTCGAATGAACTCAAGGCATGGAACAGTCATCCTGTCAACGTTCATTCACTTTCTTGATCTCAGAGTAGATTGGAGGAGATATGTATGACATTAATATCACATATTGATTCACACATGCATGCACACACCTATCTCAATCCTACTCATCAAGTGGTCATGGATATCAAACTCCGTTAGGAGGGACAAATCCCATATATATCACTCACCCCTCAAAATCCCCATGTGTCAAAGCCACCCAATCATCACCTTTATAACAACCCATGTTTCAGGACTGCATTTGATGATGTCAAAGTGTACCCAACAACATGTGTTGAGTGTAGTGATTTTAGGTCAAAGAATCACACTCACCACCATCACTATGAGAACTGATTGTGACTACCATGTTATGGTCCTTGTGTCAAACTCACGGTGGGTCTGTCTGGTACACTTGTTCTCTAACAAGTACATATGTGTTTGGTTTGATATCTCCATATCATGACTAATGAGATTTTGTCATCAACCAACACCACAGTCTAGTCTTGTGTGTCATTGTTGTCTATCTACCTTTCACAATGACATCCAACTAGGGACATAATAAGAATGTATAAACTCTAAGCATCTGTATGATCTCATCATTCAGGTCCTTAACCTGAAAGCATACGTCATTGAGTACTTTCATTCTCTAGACATTCAACCTGTTCTATCATTATCTCATATGACTGAATCAGAAAGAATTGGAAGTTTGCCTTTGATGTTTATCAAATCAATTTTAATGTATCCCACCAATCATCCCATGATTGGCTCTCAGGGCATACATACCAACAGACTCCCACTTGCACTATGAGCCAATCACCCATGAATCATATTCATAGTGATCTTCAAACATGTCCCACATGTTACTATGTTCTAGTGCTTACGTAGTGAGTTATGGAAACACCTTGCCAGAGTCACTATTAACTGCATGACTCTCATCTCTTCACTGTACATCACACGTATGAGATGGAGTTGCCGTAATATGCGATCTAGTATTCCTTAGATAACCTTTAGCCACATTGCATGACCAAGCACTCCTTATTTGTCATCAATGACCATAATATCCATAAGTTCATCTCATGAACTTCCAGATCCATATAGTATCCACTAATGTTCTCTAACACATGGATACTCGGCTTTTCCTTTTATTGGAATGTTTCCATTTATCAAACTACCTTTTCACTTTTATATATATCATATATATATTGTGATTAATTTTCTATCCTTTTTGGAAGTTCGCATCAGTGTAACTCTTTACAGTGAACCCTTCCTTATTTCCATAGAACTAGTACTTCTCAAGTTCTTATGGTATTCCAGTAACCCTTACTGGAACTAAACAGATATTTACTTTTCATGTCCCAAATACGAGTTATCAAAATGAGCATATCATATTGTCATATCCTACATACAAGATGATAAATGCATTTTGTTCTTGCTATGTCCATACATGCAAGATAATGGGATGATTACATACATGATAGATCCATATATATTCTTAGTGTTTCCATTCTTTATAAGAATTGGACACTTGGCTCTGGGATACTAACTCCATGTAACATGGATAAGTTTTCTCCCACTGAATCTGTGCATATTGAACCCTTCAGTATAGATTGCCAATGTATGCTCTCTCTTTTCAGGTCAAGAGTTTTTCGAGAACTATCTCTATAGATCTCTATTCGTATCACATAGGAAATGTCTCTATCTTCCTTAAAGATAATTTCCACTTTGTATTTCCATTCTTAGAACATCTCCATTTCACATCAACATGTGGAATGCAAATATGCTCCCACTAAATCACAGATCGTTCTTTATCTTTGACATATCAGTCAAACCCTTTGACTATATTATCAAAGTAAAGATCCAGCTCTGAGTGGCTTGTACTTAATCAATCTCATTGATTAGTCCATTGTAAGTTATAGACTTCATTTGCATTAATGGATTCATAAACCTTATAGGTTGTGTCACGTACACATCCTTGTTTTATTTCTCATAGGAATGCAGTTTTAGTATCTGTATGCCAAATCTCTTAGTCATTAAGTTGCAATAAACAAGCATCATCCTTCTCAAAATGTTATACATGTGTCTTAACGCTTAAGACTCATTCGCACTTATGGATTTCATCACAATAGGTGCTACCATCAAGGTCATGCCTTATGGTTCACATGGAAGTCATTTAGGATGTAATGGTCATAAACCATAACTCAAAATCTGGTTCCTCATGTTCATCTAGATAGTTGACTCATCACATGACCAACTCATCACATAGACAATCGATGTGTATCTGTTAAGGATATAAGAACTCACAACCCTTTGTGATTCTTAATGCCCTTTATTAGTGTAGGGTATTCTTTATTTAAGAAGAAATTAGCTATTTGATATTCATCCTCTAACTCCTTAGAGTATGACTCCTTTTTGATTTAGACATCACCATGTACGAGCTCACTATGATACACTATCATAATCACTCATAAGGATCTCAAACATTTGGTTCAAGTATTTCATTCATTGATCTCATCAAGAATTAACACTTTACCAAAATTGTACTTCATCTATGGTATTCTTGAACACTTCAAGATACTCATATTGGTATTTCTCTAAACACCATTTGAAGTACTAGCATTAAGTCCAATAGGAATGTAAATACATCACATGTATTATACCTAATAGGATAATCAATCTCCCACTATGACTAGTGAAGATTGATCATGTCCAAGAGATTCATGTCTCTTACTAGTTCTCTAACCAAAAGAGTCTAGATTTATCCATCATATGGAAACTAGAAATGAATTTCTCTTGATTTATGCTAATTTGATTGTTTGAGTTATCAATAACTTTTAGGTATCATTTTATCTTATGCATACCAAGTACTACAAGATAAACAACGCATTGCCACAAATATTGAAACATCAACTTTATTAATTGTCGTCATTGTCATACAATATGCAAAAATTAAGGTGTTTCTATCCATTGGCAAATATGAAATAGTAGTTCATAACTCTATTACATGCCTTCAAGACTGAAAATAAACTAAAGTACTCCTATCTATGGCGGCAACACTTGCCCCATTTATTGGGTGCTTTACATTTTATATCTTGGTATCATATACCTCAAAAATGTTACAAGTTTATATCATGACACCTTCAGGTGGAGACGTTCGTCACCACCTTCTTCTTTAGTTCTTCCAGATAGAGAGGACAATTCCTTTTCCAATGTCCTAGTTTTTGACAATGGTGACAATTGCCTCTCTTGGTCACGACTCCCTTGGCTTTGAGAGTTGAAGATGACGTGGGTTGTTGGCTAGCATCAGAACCTTTCTTAGCCTTGCCCTTGCCCTTGCGCTTGGACTTGCCTTTCTTGTTGCTGATCATCATCACAGACTTAGGCTTGTTCTTCTTCATCTGTGCCTCGGCTATTCTCAACATGCCCAACAACTTCGTCAATGGCTAGTCAAAGTTGTTCATGTTGTAGTTCATCACAAAGTGACTGTAGGATTTTGGCAACGATTGCAATATCACGTCAGTTGCCAACTCTTAACTCAAGGGAAATCCCAATCTTGTCAGGTTCTCTACATACCCAATCATTTTGAGCGTGTGAGGACCAACTGGATCTCCTTCTATCATGACACACTTGAACAGCGTCCTGGAGACGTCATATCTCTCTTGTCGTGCTTGATCTTCATACATGTTCTTGAGATGATGAATCATCTCAATGACACCCATGTTATCATGTTGTTTCTACAACTGGTGGATCATGGAGCACAACATCAAGCACTTTGCATCAATGGCATCTTCAGAATGCTTCTTATAAGCATCCCTTTCTGACTTTGGTGCGGTACGAGCAGGTTCCTCTGGAGCTGGAGTATCCAGGACATAGAGCTTTCTCTCTTGAGTGAGAACAATTCTCAATGTCCTAAACCAGTCGTGGAAGTTAGTCCCATTCAACTTGTCCTTTTCAAGGACCGATCGCAACGAAAAGTGATTGTTGTTTGTTGTCATTTGTACTACAAAAGGAAATATATGCAATTTAGTCCAAAACTCAATTTTGACTTATTTGATTGATTTGAAAGGTTGATGATATAATTAGGACTTTAATTAATTATCGCTCCCACTATTTTGTTCAAATTGACAGCCCTCACCATCAATTCGGAAGATTGTAGCATACAACCTTCTAGTAAGCAAGATTCATATTTCATCAAGTCATGAGTCAGCTTTGGTTGATCGCCCACAACTTGACTATTTAGGTAGGCCATCATGCCAATTGCATCATATGCAACTCTTGGATAGATGACATTGATGGAGCTAGAACTTACACCAAAAGATTACTCTTCCAATGGAAGTCCTAATATGCACCAAAAACCCTAGGGAGTTGATGTCCTCTCTAGGTTTACCTACAACTGGTGCTAGATAAATGCTCCAACCCCACAAGAGTGTGGAAGCCTTATCATAGTACATATTTAGGATCGAACCCAAAGGACAACGTTAAGAATCTGAGTGTCTTTTTCTTGTTTCGTATCAATCTAAGTTGATCATCTAAGACCAGAAGTTTGATTTGAGTTATTTAACCTAAAATTTGCAAAAGTAAAGGCAAGAATAAAAACTAGTTTAAGGATTTAAAATCTAAGATTAGCAAATGATGATGGATCACTGGGGTGATGCGGGTATTCGCCACCACTACACATGAATTGTACTTGTACCAAACATAGCAAGACTTGTAAGCAAGATACATGTATGTTGTACAATACCGATGTCTTATAGGACAAGAGTAATGCACATATCCTTCACGGGTTGAGTAACTCTCATCCGGTACGTATCTACGTGTCAATGAAGATATGTAGTCTCCGAAGAGAAAATCTTACTCAACCTCGTGAAACGTGCATCGGAAAACTAACAAGCGAGCGATAATTACCAAATTGATTAGTATCCTTATAGACTATCCCTCTTTCGAGGATATAGCTACGAGAAACGTGATAGTTTTGCAACGTCAGCCATTCCCGAATGAATGGTCAAGTACTTTGCACCACTCTCTCCTCAGAGTGTGTTCCTCGACCTGTCAAGGTTGCACTTTTGTACGTCAACTGATTCCATTTCATAGTACAAAAGTACAAAGATGGAGGTGAGTTTACCCCATGCCTTGGAAAGCGTTCCCAGATACCGAAACAGATGCGTGGTGGATACACACACCAGAACCCAATACTAAATCGGTATTCGAGTCCCAAGAGCGGTCGTAGACGAACCACAACGAAAGACAATAGATGCATACAAGAACGCGGCCAACATTCAAGCATGTATGAAACAATTTAGTATTGAATCAGAATGATAACATCTTTTTAGTACAAGTTACAAAACACGGGCAGCAGGGCTAGTCCCCGCACCCCAGTGAATGGGACTACTCACTCATATCAAGGGTAAAGAAGGAGGAGAGAAGAGAGAGAAAGAACGTCATCTCCACGGAGGAGGGAAGGTTGAACCCTTGGTGAAGAGAGCAACAATCTTCGCACTTCGTGGATGCTTTGATGATGGATCTTCTCTTCCCACCTTCTTTGTTGTTGAAGAGAGAAGGTAGCTTGATGATGGAATGTAGATCTCAGACCGGCAGCCTTGGGGTGATGGATGAAAATGCTCTGGAGCTGGAGAAGCAGCCTTTGGGCGTCTTGGAGATCTCTCTTTTGAGGACCCCTTTGGGTCTTATTTATAGGCTTAAGTGGAGCCCAAACGGTCTTGAACCCGTTTGGGCGCTAAACTCGTTTGGGCGCTAAACCCGTTTGGGCGCTGAACCCATTTGGGCACTGAACCCGTTTGGGTGCTGAACCCGTTTGGGCGCTGGACTCGTTTGGGCGCTGAACCCGTTTGGGCGCTGAACCCGTTTGGGCGCTGAACCCTTTTGGGCGCTGAACCTGTTTGGGTGCTGAACCCGTTTGGGCACTGAACCCATTTGGGCGCTGAACCCGTTTGGGCGCTGAACCCGTTTGGGTGCTGAACCCAGCGCTGAACCCGTTTGGGTGCTGAACCCGTTTGGGCACTGAACCCGTTTGGGCGCTGAACCCGTTTGGGTGCTCGCCTCCATGCGGTCTTCAGGGTCGTTTGGCCTTATGCGGTCTCGGGACCATTTAAAGTTCATGCGGTCTTGAGACCGTTTAGCCTTAAATGGTCTTGGGACCGTTTGGCCTTGAACGGTCTTGGGGCCGTTTGGAGCTTTTGTAATTTTTTTGTGTTTTTCTACAAGGATAAAGAAGAGAAAGGTTAATCTATTGAAGTGTCAGCAATAAGGTAAATAGTTAATGATTCTATCTAATTTATTTGAGAAAGAGTATGGAAAACAAGGGAAAACCAATAAGATAACATCACAAATGAGAGGTTATCACCACACTGAACTTAAGCGTTGCTCGTCCCGAGGAACGAAAAAGCCCAAGACAGTCGCCGAAACGCATGCAGTTGGTCTCGTAAATACCTCACCTTCGTGCAAGTGTCAGAATTTTCACAAAAAAGGGAAAAGGAAAATGAGGAGAAACAAAAATTAGGAAAACACGTCAAAAATCCTTTGAATTGGTGACTGAGGATGAGTCTGGAAGATTCATCACCACACCGAACTTAAGTGTTGCTCATCCCGAGAAACGGAAAACTTAAAATAGTCGCCAATGAAATCGTTCATCTTAGGATTGCCTCATCCTATTGTCATATCGTAATTTTGTTCATGGCTCAGATCGATACAACATTAGAGCTTCCTTAAATCACAAAATACATCTTATGATATCCTCATTTCTGAGTTCATTTTGCTGAAGTATTTCCATCTCATTCGCTGCCGTATCAGTCATGTTTAAAAGTTTTATGAGACTTTGAAAAGACCCACAGAATCAAAAAAATGTATATGATCTGTCACTGGTGTTGAAAAAAAAGAATGGGGGTATCATTAAGAGATAAGAGTCTCTCCTTTGATTGAATCAGGACTCTTATTATTAGTTGACTCATCGAGATACTTTGAATGATTTATGCACAACTCTGGTTGACTTAGCCTTACACCCGATTTTTTTTTAAAGGTAACTCAGATGTGTGTATAGGTTGGCTTAAGGCTTTTGGGCTATTTTACCTCTTCAAGGGAAGGTAAGGGATTATTTTTAGATCCTTAGGATCTTACTACTTGTCACGACACATCTGCCTTTATGAGGGCAGCTAATGTACCGGTCGGGCAAGACCTTTATCGGTTATCCTTTTTTAGGGCACAACTCTCATGTTTTTATTCACACTCTGGCTTTTATTCATTCTCACTTGGCTTAGGAGAAAGGGTATTTTTGAATTTTTGCATATTTGGGCTGCCAGGCCTCTTTTTGGAATCGGGGTAGATTTTTCCCCAACCTCGGTATGTGCACAATCATCATTGTATACTCTTTGAAGCGAAAAGAGGAGGTGGTACGCCCCTGTTATGTATTGAGGGGTATGGAAGAAGCGGTAGTGGAAAATGAGGTGTGGTGTACCACACCGAACTTAGAGTTTTGCAGAGGTGTGGTTTACCACACCGAACTTAAAGTTCAGCAATGTTCTAGTTTTCACTAGAAAGGAGTGTGGCGTGCCACACTGAACTAAAAACTTTGGCATGGTTAGTGAACATAGGGGTATGAAAATGAAGGAAGAAGCGTAGAAGAGAGTTTGGATCATGATGTAGTTTGCTTGACGAATCCATGCGACGGGTCTTTTCTCCATCACACTCTGCTCAAAAAGAGACATGATGAAACATCAAATGAGAAATCCATACAACAGATCCATTAATCAGATAAAGGTGTGATGTATTTGATCTATCTCATCCTTATTGAAGTGTATCATATTTTCCTATTTGAGGGTATGACATTAGGTTTCATAGACAATTCAAGATGAAAGACACGCATTGGCTAGTTTTAAGCATTCTTTTCTTGGAAAATTGCAACGAAAAGAGGTGATGATCACAGATTCGAAAAACAAAAAGCCGACTAGAATAAGGCTTTATTTTTGGAAGACTACCGAAAGGTAGAAAATTATGAAAAAGAAACTAGAATGGAAAAATAGGAAGCAATAAAGATAGAGGGTGGAGTGAAATTCATACCACCCGCCCTCCACCTTGAACTCATGAATTCGCTCTTTTCTGAACAAATATTAGGTTCAAGGTGGAGGGGAAGGGTTGCTCAATGTTAACCAGGCGGTCCTCGTAGTTGGAAGAAGGTGCGGCAAAGATGTCTCGCGATAGCTGGTGCCGAGAACGAGGAAGTGGCCCGAACAACCTGTTGACTGGGTGGTTGTGGCGACTCGAACGAGTCTTCTGGACGACTTGGATCCACATTTCTTTCACCTCGTTGTCCATCTAGAAGAATCCAAAGACCTTCCCCTATCAACGAGGGAGGTGAAATATAAGCAGTCAAAACTGGAGGACTTTGCGATAAATTAAGGTTATGCCCACTTGTGCCCTCCAGTTGTGGCTCACCCTCGAAGTTCAAAGTAAAATTGCTTTCTTCAAAATCTAGGGCAGTTGATTGAGGGTCGGCCACTTGAACTTCCTCCTGTCCAGGATCAGGTGGTGGATCCGGTTCCAGCTTTATTTCGTCACCTGGTTTTTCTTGTGTGGGATATGGTAGCCAGGATGACGTTTCTTCATCAGAGGAGTTATTTTGAGAAGTATCATCATCTTTATCAATGTTGAAATTGGTAAGAGCGTGGTTCTTCTTTTCAAGGTTTTGTCCAGGATTTTCCTCGTAGAACATCCTTAGTTCATCCAAGAAACTAGAAGAGGATTTGACTGGTAAAACGAACTCTTGCTCGGGTAAGGAAATCATGGGATCCTGGGATAGGGGTTCCAATGATATATCTTCATGGGATGGATTAGTCCATGACATATCGTTCTGAGGGCTAAAATCCCCTGATGAACCCATTTCTTCGATATTGGGACTAATATATACCATTTTTGACTCATGTTGTTGTTCCAGTTCTTCTTCATAACACTCCTCTGGTTCTATTGAGTGCTCGGGAAGAGTTTCTATGGGAGGAATGGAACCTAGCTCAAGTAATGGACATATCTCAGTTTCTTGAATATCAGGAGGGGCTTCTTCATAGGGATGAGTGATTATAGAGGACTTGATGTCTTCCCAAGGGTCCTTTTTATCATTACAAGAGTTTACGATAATATCGTAATCAGTTCCAAAGTCAAGAGATGGCTCATGTTTCTCTTCATAGTGCACTGTCAACTCGTTCAAGTGACTAGAAGGAGATTCAATAGAAAGATCATGCTCTTGTTCGAGGACTGGGTCCGACTGGACTTCTTGTGGTGGTGGTAACTCAGGTGATATCATCTCATGAAAAGGACTGGTCATATGATTGTCATCTTGAGACCCGTCATTCTCCCTTGATTCTACTTCATCAGTGACAGTGGTATGGTCCATTTATGAATCAAGATCTTGATCAGTCCCATCCTCGAAGTTTGTTTCTAGATCATTCGAATGATCAGAAATTTCTTCATAAGGAAAAATCAAATTATGTTCCAGAAATGGGGTCATTTGAGTCTATTGCATAAAAGGTGTCTCCTTATCTGAATCAGTCACATCTTCATCTAAGTCTGGCCGTGAAGGAGTGTAGGGTTCTTGTAACGCAGACCCTTCTTCATTGGAATTCAATGACAAGATAGTTGAAGTTGAAGAATATTTGTCGTAGGAGTCAATCATTGCTGATTGCCCCTCAATCTGTATGGTTGGATCTGGGTCTATGGGGGGAGAAGATGGACAAACATCGAAATTTATCCCCAGTTTTTCTTCCAATTGTAGAAAATCTTCATATTGGCTACTCATTCTTTCATCTAAGAGCATAGTGAATGAATCATTATCCGAGTCAGACCTTGGCTCGGAAAATGATTCTTTTTCTTGTGATGTTGTGAAGGAGTCATCCTTAAATTCAGTCATTAACTCTGAGGATGATTCCCCACCTTGCACTAGTGCTTGAAGATCATTGGAAGGCACCTCCCACATGATATCGTAATCATCATCGTAATCAACATGTGGACTAGGGATGTGCTTAGTTAAAATTGGTGGAAGTTCTACATATTGCTCAGGAGTGTTGACAAGTTGTGTAAGTTGATCTATCAACTTCTTGATCGTGGCTGTCTGATCAGCTAGTTGTTGAGCCACCGATGTCTGTATAGCATGTAGTTCTTCCATCAATGTGTGTTGATCTTCATGCACTTCATCGTCTTCCAGTTTCCCTTCTACATTGTAGTCCACGCCTTGAAATCCACCATAGTTAGGTTTTTCATAGTAACCTCTAGGGTGATACGAACTATAACTTGCATTATATCCATGGTTGTATGAAGAGGCTGCTTTGAGTTTCCCAACTATCCGATTCATGATTACTTGACGCAAGGCCATCACGTAGAGAGGAGGGACATTGAAGCAGTAAATTGATGTGTGAGAATAGTCACCACATAGTTGACATCTAACGGTTGGTGGTGTCGATTGCTTCATTTTGAAGAGAGTTGGTACCTGAAATCAAGGAAAGAGTGTATCAGGCTTGACCAGCCACTTTGAATCCAAGAAGATATGCAAGATTAAGCCCTTCACTTTTTATGTATTTTTTTTTGAAAAGAAAATGAAAAACCCTAGAGAAACCTAAATTGACACGGAATATGAAAAAGACGATTCTTATACCGTTGTCCCCGGTAACGGCGCCATTTTTTGATGGAGCTAGAACTTACACCAAAAGATTACTCTTCCAATGGAAGTCCTAATATCACCAAAAACCCTAGGGAGTTGATGTCCTCTCTAGGTTTACCTACAACTGGTGCTAGATAAACGCTCCAACCCCACAAGAGTGTGGAAGCCTTATCATAGTACAGATTTAGGATCGAACCCAAAGGACAACGTTAAGAATCTGAGTGTCTTTTTCTTGTTTCGTATCAATCTAAGTTGATCATCTAAGACCAGAAGTTTGATTTGAGTTATTTAACCTAAAACGTGTAAAAGTAAAGGCAAGAATAAAAACTAGTTTAAGGATTTAAAATCTAAGATTAGCAAATGATGATGGATCACTGGGGTGATGCGGGTATTCGCCACTACTACACATGAATTGTACTTGTACCAAACATAGCAAGACTTGTAAGTAAGATACATGGATGTTGTACAATACCGATGTCTTATAGGACAAGAGTAATGCACACATCCTTCACGGGTTGAGTAACTCTCATCCGGTATGTATCTATGTGTCAATGAAGATATGTAGTCTCCAAAGAGAAAATCTTACTCAACCTCGTGAAACGTGCATCGGAAAACTAAAGCGAGTGATAATTACCAAATCGATTAGTATCCTTATAGACTATCCCTCTTTTGAGGATATAGCTATGAGAAACGTGAGAGTGTTGCAACGTCAGCCATTCCCAAACGAATGGTCAAGTACTTTGCACCACTCTCTCCTCAGAGTGTGTTCCTCGACCTGTCAAGGTTGCACTTTTGTACGTCAACTGATTCCATTTCATAGTACAAAAGTACAACGATGGAGGTGAGTTTACTCCACTCCTTGGAAAGCGTTCCCAGATACCAAACCGGATGCATGGTGGATACACACACCAGAAACCAATACTAAATCGGTATTCGAGTCCCAAGAGCGGTCGTAGACAAACCACAATGAAAGACAATAGATGCATACAAGAACGCGGCCAACATTCAAGCATGTATGAAACGATTTAGTATTGAATCAGAATGATAACATCTTTTTAGTACAAGTTACAAAACACGGGCAGCGGGGCTAGTCCCCGCACCCCAGTGAATGGGACTACTTGCTCATATCAAGGGTAAAGAAGGAGGAGAGAAGAGAGAGAAAGAACGTCATCTCCACGGAGGAGGGAAGGTTGAACCCTTGGTGAAGAGATCAACGATCTTCGCACTTCGTGGGTGCTTTGATGATGGATCTTCTCTTCCCACCTTCTTTGTTGTTGAAGAGAGAAGGTAGCTTGATGATGGAATGTAGATCTCAGACCGGCAGCCTTGGGGCGATGGATGAAAATGCTCTGGAGCTGGAGAGGCAGCCTTTGGGAGTCTTGGAGATCTCTCTTTTGAGGACCCCTTTGGGTCTTATTTATAGGCTTAAGTGGAGCCCAAACGGTCTTGAACCCGTTTGGGCGCTGAACCCGTTTGGGCGCTGAACCCGTTTGGGCACTGAACCCGTTTGGGCACTGAACCCGTTTGGGTGTTGAACCCGTTTGGGCGCTGAACCCGTTTGGGTGCTCGCCTCCATGCGGTCTTCAGGGTCGTTTGGCCTTATGCGGTCTCGAGACCGTTTAGAGTTCATGCGGTCTTGAGACCGTTTAGCCTTAAACGGTCTTGGGACCGTTTGGCCTTGAATGGTCTTGGGGCCGTTTGGAGCTTTTGTAATTTTTTGTGTTTTTCTGCAAGGATAAATAAGAGAAAGGTTAATCTATTGAAGTGTCAGCAATAAGGTAAAGAGTTAATGATTCTATCTAATTTATTTAAGAAAGAGTATGGAAAACAAGGGAAAACCAATAAGATAACATCACAAAGTGAGAGGTTATCAGACATGCACAACCCCTTGCCATTCATCATGTGCCTCTGGGCTTAGACGCTCTAAGAATCACCAGTTAAGTCTAACCCAAAAGCCGACACAATAAACATGCATCCTACTTTGGAAGATCCTACATGTCTATCCTTCACACTTCCGCAAGATGGACGGTGCACCACACTTTGGCGTAACCTACGCTTGGTCGATCGAGTTTTTCATGTGTGCCACTAATGGAAGGCGTATAAGTCTTAATATTTAGATGAGGGATTTGGTTTATAGGTACATATACATATCCAATCACCACAATACATAGTACATATCATATACATGATATATCCTACAAAAACATGTGAAATGATAAAAGCGATTATGCTGACCATCCTAATGTGATTCCTCAAGCCAAGAGGAATCACATTCATCTAGGTCTACATCACATGCAACTTGTACAAGATGAACTCTGTGCGTTTTTGTTCTGGGTTTGATCAACTCATCTCCAACTGATCGATTGGCTCCTCCAACTGATCGGTTCATCTGGTCGTCGTGCATTGCCTCAAGTCTGCCACTCGCTGGTCTCATTCCTCGAACCAATCATCTAGAATGCCAACCGATCAGTTCACGCCTTGACCTGATTGTCATAGTTGTCATCAAGTTGTCCGTCGTTCTTTGACATAATAGGAAATACAAGTTCTATCCTATTTATATTTTAATTGGGAAACCTCGAGTTACATTCGGGGGGAGTAAAGGTAGGAAAGAAATCTCGAGTTATCTCGAGTTACATCAAGAAAAGGAGGTAGGGAATCGGTGCGCAGATCGAGATGCAAGAAACCACATTCCACCAAGCACACATACATAGGGTTTATTGGCCATAACCATGTTATACATCCACCACAAAACTCGTTTAAGGGCGACGTGTATCGAGTGCATTCATATTACATATCATATATGTATATTGAGATTTGTTGATTTAGAATTGGACATGCATAAAGCCAATTTTATTCACATCGTATGCAATAAATAAAGGCGACAAACCAAAATCGATCATATCGATAATCCTAAAGTATAGAGAAGTTGACGTGGCTCTGATACCACTGTTGGGTTCTAGGGGAGATAGAGAAGGCAGCAGAAACAAAAATTTTCTTCTCCCCAAACCCAGTATAAAGGAATCGTGTCAACGTCTATACAGTAGGAAGGATGGTTTGTAGAGACATACCTTGTCCAGAGGCTTTATCAGTGAAGATACCTCACGGCTTGTGTGGTCTTCACCTCTAGTCTTGGACGGTGTCTATGCAACTCCTGGTCTCACTGGGACTGTCGAGATTGACAGCTGTCCTCCGAGTGGCAGAAGTCTTCCGCCTCTGTAGTAGTCCACACGGACCACCTAGAACTCTGATCGCCTTATCGCACAAGGCACCGGAAGGATTCGTACCCTCCTGTCAGCATTCTAGTCACTAACACACTCTCCTACAACTAGTCGCTTTTCTACAGCTGTCTTTCCCTTGTTGTGCCTCCCTAATCGGGTATCACTTGCTTAGGCTCTCTCGGTAACCACAACCAGAGAGAATGACAACTTTGCAGAGCAACTGGTGTTCTGTGTTGTTGTTCCTGAGAAACCCCCAATACCCCTATATATAGGAGGTTCATGGGACAGGGTTCTCTATCCCAGGTAATGCGGGATTAAAGCAAGAGTAGAAGGGTTCGAGATTTTCTATAAAACAACCAATTGCACCAGCTGAACCGATCATTTCAAGCATGAACTGATCGGTTGGGGACCTGAGTCGATCGGTTCACACCTGAACCGGTCGGTTGGGATACCTGAGCCGATCGGTTCAAGCATGAGCTGATCGGTTCGTGGTCCTGGTCCAACTCGAATTCACTTTCATGTTTGTATCCAACTAATCAAATATTAGTCATGGTCCAAATCAAATTTGTACAAGTGAAACAAATATGTGTTTGCAAAAAGAGTCTCCTGATTTCCAAACGATCTCAATTGATCACACGAATTGACCGGTTCAACAATTGAACTGATTGTTTCATTGACACATGAGTCGATCGACTCACCACTTTGAGCTGATCGATTCAACCCTATGAGCCGATCGGTTGGGGTAGTAGACTGTGCAAATTAGTCAATTGTAGTTCCAATCAATCTGATACTCTTAATCATCTGGTCCAACACCTTAAACACTATGATTTTGAGCTATCAATCAATTGAATGTTTAATTGAACTACTAAACTCCCTTAGTAATCAATCTAAACATCGTTTGTGGATAAACTCCTCTTCCAGGTTAAATCCTATGTGTGTGACCCTACAGGTCCATATCAAGTTGGCAGTGAAAGTCCATAACATTTATGACTTCACAAGCAAAGAGCGGTGCCTAGTCATACATTAGTGCTACCCAAGTGAAAATGAAAGTTAGAGAACAACTTTCAATCCTACAATCCGTGAATGGTGTTATAGTGAATGTATAATTCCTTTGTCACTGATATCCCAAATGAACTCAAGGCATGGAACAGTCATCCTGTCAATGTTCATTCACTTTCTTGATCTCATAGTAGATTGGAGGAGATATGTATGACATAAATATCACATACTGATTCACACATGTGTATGCACACCTATCTCAATCCTACTCATCAAGTGGCCATGGATATCAAACTCTCTTAGGAGGGACAAATCCCATATCTATCACTCACCCCTCAAAATCCCCATGTGTCAAACTCACCCAATCATCACCTTTAAAACAACCCATGTTTCAGGACTGCGTTTGATGATGTCAAAGTGTACCCAATGACATATGTTGAGTGTAGTGATTTCAGGTCAAAGAATCACACTCACCACCAACAATGTGAGAACTGCCTGTGACTACCATGTTATGGTTCCATGTTTCAAACTCACGGTGGGTCTGTCCGGTACACTTGTTCTCTAACAAGTACCTATGTGTTTGGTTTGATATCTCCATATCATGATTAACAAGATTTTGCCATCAACCAACACCACAATCTAGTCTTGTCTGTCATTGTTGTCTATCTACCTTCCACAATGACATCCGACTAGGGACATAATAAGAATGTACAAACTCTTATCATCTGTATGACGTCATCGTTCAGGTCCTTAACCTGAAAGCATACGTCATTGAGTATTATCATTCTCTAGACATTCAATCTATTCTATCATTATCTCATATGACTGAACCATAAAGAATTGGAAGTTTGCCTTTGATGTTTATCAAATCAATCTTAATGTATCCCACCAATCATCCCATGATTGGCTTTCAGGGCATACATACCAACGCTAGGTCCACGTATAAATTTTGTGAGATCCGTGTGTTTTCAGTTAGTGTTGCATCTAGTCAGTATTAGTTGGCTAGTGTGTGGCCTTGAGATGAATCACATCAAGCTTTATGGTGTTGTTGCTGGGGAGTGAGGCGCTCGACCTTGCTAGTTAGTGTAGCTTAGCCTTTCCTACTACCCTCACCATTTATATTCTTTATTCTTTGTTCACTTTTTCATATTGTCCTTCTAACTTGGTTTTTGTTGCTTGTTTGTGTATTGTGCAGGTGACAGTTGTGCATGTGTCATACACATTTGACTTGTATTGACTTGGTGTTATTCGACCTCAAGATAGGTAGAAAGAGACTCCAAAGCCACTACAACCAACACTGAGAAATCGAAATGGGTGATCGTGAAGATAAAATACCTCATACAGATGCTTAACCACAACCCAACAAACCCCCTCCATGAATACTTCACACCAGGGAACTACATTTCCCCCATTGCCACCCTTGTTGACCAAATGTCGGGTCAACAATTCTCCATTCCACCCGTACTTCTTGGACTCTTTCCTACTTACTATGGGATGGAGAATGAGAACCCCTACCACCATATAGATGCCTTCCTTGAAACTTTCTCTACTTTTGGCACACCCACCGCCACTGACGACTCCATCTGGAGAACCCTTTTCCCATTATCTCTAAAAGGAAAGGCAAATGAATTGTACATCTCCAACCCAGAGTTGGTGACGTGGAACACGATAAAGAATGAGTTTCTCAAGAAGTTCTTCCCCATTGCCAAGTTGACCCAAATGCAAAGATGTATCAGCACCTTCTCCCAAAAGGAAAATGAACCTTTCCACAAAGTGTGAGAAAGGTTCCAAAAGCTCCTGCACAACTGCCCCCATCATGAGGTACCCTTGTGGTAGTTGGTTCAAGCTTTCTACATCACACTAGTGGAGTTGAGACAAAACAATTTTGATTGTCATGTGGAGGCACCTTGATGGCAAAGCAACCTACGGATTCATGGCCCTTGTTTGATCACATTGCTGAGAATTCTCACCATCTGGATTCTACTAAAGGGGAACATTATGGTCGGAACTACAACCCTCCACCTCCTCTCGTAGTTCCAGCCCAGACCACATCCAACCCGGACATGATGAAAATGATGGTAGATATGATGAATATGATGAAGAGCCAAGATGGTGGTTCTTGTAGTCAATCCACTATGGTAGTTGAAGCTGAGAAAGAAGAAGTTCATGCTCTGCATGCCTTTGGCAAAAGAACCAAGGCCCAATGTCCAATACTTACACTCCCGAGTGGTGAAACCATCCCAAATTTTCATGGAAATAACAAAATGAGGATGGTCAAGGACAAGGACAACCAAGGCCAAGGTATAACTCAAAATTTGAAGATGAAGTACTTGAAAGATTGAGAAGTTTGGATGAGGTAAAGAAAGATGTGTCCTCTTTTCACTTTCTCAGAGGGAGTACGGATGACTCCCATTCCAACCCACACCAGACCTGAATAAGGATGGCGAATTCATGAGAAATGCTCAAAGTTCATATGCACCCCCTTCATATCAAGGACCACCAAACCGCTATGCTCCACCACTTCCTTAAGCTCTACTAAACTATCAATATGCTCCACCTCCCCTTCACTCATACCAACAACCCCCTCCGCAATATCACCCCCATCCACAACAACAACAACAACAACCACAACCATATTTTATCTTGTAAAATCAAAACTCACCCCAGTAAAGACCTCCACCACCTCAACAACCACAACTACCACCATAGGCCTCTTCATCCACTACCCATGAGCAAGTGAAGGCACTAATGGTATTGAGGAGTGGTCGGACCTTAGAGCAGTCCCATGATATTTTTATTGATAGTGCATCCAGTGAGGGTAGAGGTGATACTGTGATTAGATATGTTGATACTGAGATTCAGATTGATGAAACAATGATAGGAACTAGGGTTGATACCATGATACTGAGAGGTGATATTGTGATTCTCGTGATACCAGTTGATGATTCCATTGATCCAAGTCAGATGGGAGCCCAACTCCCCTCATTTCCTGATGCTCTTGAGGAGGCCTCTGTTAAAAGAAGAAGAAAGAAACATACTAAAGATATCATGGAAACTTTCAAATAGGTGAAGATAAACATTCCTTTGCTTGATGTGGTCAAGCAAATCCCATCCTTGTAAGGCCCATGAACTTGCTTAATGAGTTGAATAAGCTTAATTACCATAATTGAATTCTTATAACCCTAATATAACCTTATGATATTGTAAGAACCCCGCCTCCTAGTAGCCCCCACTTAAGGGAGACCAAGAGGTCAGAGTCGTTATCCCAATAAACCGGATCAAAGGTTCGATAATTAATTAGTAATAATTATGAAATTCTACCAAATAAACTAAAATCTGGTATAAAATAAAACCTTGCATACATTTTAAAAAGTTTGGAAATCTACTTCTATCCACAGCTTGAATCTATTCTATCTAATCTGCTTTGTACTTTATTTCTTATTTTCACAATGTGTTACTTTACTGTTTGTTCTTTTCAGAGTTGCACCTAAAACGCCGACAAAAAAATTGTCGATCATCATATATGAATATGCCCGTATATGGGGACAACCAAAATTTCACAAATATGGCTAACAATCTAAATATCAAAATCAAGTTAATTAACAAGCCAATTTATGCTTTCAATGTGACGTTCTCCACTGCTTTTGCCCTAACCCTGGAATACCCTCTTTAGGGTTTCTCTTTTGCCATTTACTTAAGGCCACCTTCTCAATCCCGAGCTTGGTTCCTGGGGTCACCTCTCATGGTTCCCATTAGTCATGCAATAAAGACCACCTTCTCAATCCCGAGCTTGGTGTCTGGGGTCACCACTCATGGTACCCATGGGTCTTCCCTCCTGGGCTTGACCTTTTTGCATCATCCATCAGGGTGGCATGTAGGTTCAAGAATACACAATTATATTATAATTGTGATAATTATAGTGACTTTATGATTTGTAAGTATGAACATCCAAACTGATAGGTTGCATTCAATGTGATAAATCATCCAGAAAACCTTTGGGAAACTAATGCGATTAACCATAATTAACCACATACCTGTCAGGCTGACTTGAGTGCAAATTAATCCAACTAATCAAGGAACCCAGTAAACAAGCAAGCACACAAGATGATCTTGAAATATACATCAAATTTTTCTATCATTGATCATGCCATCAAGGTCTATTAAACCTAGTTGTTTCCTAGGATTACTAGTCCTTTTTAGGGTTTCGATTACAATTAGGGTTTCACTTCATTTTTACTATTCTAAACCCTAATTTTATAAAATTACTCACAAACCCTAATTATCTCATCTACTCCTCAAGAAAGATATTAAGGTTACCATTTAACAACATATAACCCTAATTTTGGATTAAGGGCAATTTTCCTTCCTTTTTCCCCCAGTTAGGGTTTCTAAGTATATTAACCATCATATTATGTTTAATACCTTAAATCTTGCAATTTCATATTCAAAACAGGTTAAGATTCATATTTATCTTTAAAAAAGTTAAAAAATACTTGAATTAATCTACCTGCACTTATAAAACTATCCATTATCATCAATTAAGGTTTCTAATCAAACTTAATTATCTTTTTCATCAAACTAAAACACTTCTGCAAAATTTTATAAATTCAGGCCTTCAAACTATTTTTAACATATTCCTCGTATTTTTCTAATCAATTTTCATGTATAACACTTCTTCATCTGAGTTTTCTAGCAAAAGATATGATTTTTGCAAGAAAAATAATTTCTCTGATTTATTCGATAACCCTAGAAAATCGGTGACCGCTTGATCCATGGTCCATCGGACCACACATGATCCAACGGCCTAGGATTCGTGCACCTAAACTTTGATCTGAAGTATACAATAGACCAAAGTGTCATTACCTTGACAGAAGGAGATGAGGGGACACACTGATGATTTGGTGGGGTCCCTTCTTCAACCTCGTGACTCCTCTCCGCTGTTCCGATGGTCAACCTCTTGGTTGACGCAGAGGTTTCAACCACCTGTGAGCATGTCGATCATCCAGGGAGCTTTGCCTCCCTCCTCTGAACTTGACCACAATTTCAATTACTTGTCACGGCCACGCTACGACCTCCTCCTACTCGTCGGACTCCGACGAGGCTTGCCGAGAAGACGGGGGTGCAAGTCAGGGTGGTTGATGGAATTGGATGCACAAAAACACTCCTCCCGATCTTTCACAGCATTTAGGGTAGCAAGAAGGTATACTGGTACTCTCTCTGACCCTCCCCTATCTATAGGATTGAAGGTAGGAATTGGGTGGATTTAAAACTTCCCCAATCGTCGACCAAACCCCTACAAAGTAGGGACGATTCTCTTCAGACTTCTTTCTTGAATCCAAAGGAAACAACAACGGCCTTGCACATGCTCGGGATCATGAGGAAATCAAGGGGGAAAGTCCCTCTATAACCCGTCCAAAGTCCTAGTTCCTTTAGAATGGGACGATGAGCGACACTCGTTGGATCAAGATCCAACGACCCTCATCCCTCGCGCTCAACCAAAAGGAAAAGATTTCCTATTTTCAAGACAAAACCATATTTTTGAAGATAATTTGAGAAAATCATAACTCCTAATATGTAGCTCATTTTTATATCAAAATTTAAGGGAAACTAATTAAAGTATTAATCTTTATCATGCCAAATTTGGGATTATTATCTAAAGAAATCGGGTCCTTTTCTTTAGTTGCAAGTCATCACTTAATTATATACATTTTTCATATATTTTCTATTTCCCTTGCCGTTAAATTATCATCTTGGATTCCTTAGACCTCAAGGAACCTTAAAGGCATGAAATATCACCTTGGGAAATATACCCTTGTCCTTTCCTCTGATTCTTTTATCCCTTTTCTTATTTATCCCTTTATTCAAACAAATTCCTTTTTCCTTTTCTTTTCTTTTTATTTGAATTGGGCTTAATAGCCAATAAAGCCCACTAAGAAAACAAACAAGGCTATTAGGAATGAAAACCATGCATTTCAAACAAATAATCAACCATTGATTTTATCTTTTAAAAATCTCATTACATGGTTTAGAAAATGAGGTTATAACATATATGCTTTGAAATCATAAGACAAGCTTAAGTTTCAAAATTGGTCAAATTTGGACATTGTTTGAGCAAGTTATGCAATTTTATGCACATTTTGAACTTTTCTACAATTTACCCAATTGAGAGGTTTTATTTGCAATTTATCACTTGAATTATGCTCCTTGGATATTATCTCATCATTCTTGATCTTGTTAAGCCATGGGGCTGTTGGTATGTATGCCCTGAGAGCCAATCATGGGATGATTGGTGGGATATATTAAGATTGATTTGATAAACATCAAAGGCAAGCTTTCAATTCTTTCTGGTTCAGTCATATGAGATAATGATAGAACATATTGAATGTCTAGAGAATGACAGTACTCAATGACGTATGCTTTCAAGTTCAGGACCTGAACGATGAGATCATACGGATGCTAAGAGTTTGTACATTCTTATTATGTCCCTAGTCGGATGTCATTGTGGAAGGTAGATAGGAAACAATGACACACAAGACTAGATTGTGGTATTGGTTGATGACAGAATCTCATTAGTCATGATATGGAGATATATCAAACCAAATACATAGGCACTTGTTAGAGAACAAGTGTACCGGACAGGCCCACTGTGAGTTTGACACATGGGACCATGACATGGTAGTCACAGTCAGCTCTCACAGTGATGGTGGTGAGTGTGATTCTTTGACCTGAAATCACTACACTCAATACATGTTGTTGGGTACACTTTGACATCATCAAACGCAGTCCTAAAACATGGGTTGTTATAAAGTTGATGATTTACTGACATTGACAGATGGGGCTTTTGAGGGGTGAGTGATAGATATGGGATTTGTCCCTCCTTAGGGAGTTTGATATCCATGGCCACTTGATGAGTAGGATTGAGATAGGTGTGCGCACACATGTGTGAGTCAGTATGTGATATTGATGTCATACATATCTCCTCCAATCTACTCTGAGATCAAGAAAGTGAATGAACATTGACAGGATGATTGTTCCATTCCTTGAGTTCATTCGGGATATCAGTGAAAAAGGAATTATACATTCACTATAACACCATACACAGATTGTAGGATTGAAAGTTGTTCTCCAACTTTCCCTTTTCACTTGGGTAGCACTGATATGCGACTAGGCACCGCTCCTTGCTTGTGAAGTCATAAGTGTTATGGACTTTCACTGGCAACGTGAAATGGTCCTGCAGGGTCACACACATAGGATTTAACATGGAAGAGGAGTTTATCCACAAATGATGTTTAGATTGATTACTAAAGGAGTTTAGTAGTTCAATTAAACACGCAATCAAGTGATAGCTCATTATCATAGTGTTCAAGGTGTTGGACCGATTGATTAGAGTATCAGATTGATTGAAACTAAAATTGACTGATTCTGCGCAGTCTGCACTCCCAACCGATCGACTCATGTGATGAACCGATCATCTCAGGTTGGTGAACTGATCATCTCATGTGATGAACCAATCGGCTCAGGACAGGTTGAGAGGACTAGTTCAAGGGTTGAACTGATCGGCTGAACTGGTCCAACCAAGCAAGTTGGGAAAGTCAGGTTGGCTAGAAATTTCTCTTCGTTTCACTTGTCTAATTTCATTGGAACAAGGATTGGTATTTTGATCAATTCAAAACAAAAGAGGAAAAGTCAATCGAGAACTGATTAGGACCACAAACCGATCGGCTCAGGTGCCCCTACTAATCGGTTCAGGTGTGAACCGATCGGCTCAGGTCCCCAACTGATCAGTTCATGCTTAAAACGATCAGTTCAGCTGGCGTAGTTGGTTGTTTTTTTGGAAAATCTTGAACCCTTCTACTCCTGCTTTAATCCCGCATTTCCCGGGGTAGAGAACCATGTCCCATGACCCTCCTATATATATAGGGGTACTGGGGGCTTCTCAAGTACAACTCAGAACATCAGTTGCTCTACAAAGTTGTCGTTCTCTTTCGTTGTGGTAACCGAGAGAGCCCGAGCAAGTGCTACCCGATAAGGGAGGCACAACAAGGGAAAGACAACTATAGAAAAGTGACCGGTTGCAGGAGAGTGTTTCGGTACTAGTACGCCGACAGGAGGGTATGACTCCTTCTGGTGCCTTGTGCGACACAACGATCAGAGTTCCAGGTGGTCCGTGTGGACTACTACAGAGGCGGGAGATTTCTGCCACTAGGAGGACAGTTGTCAATCCTGATAGTCCCGGTGAGACCAGGAGCTGCACAGACACCGTCCAAGATCGGAGGTGAAGACCGCGCAAGCCGTGAGGTAACGTCACCGAGCAAGCATCGGGACAAGGTATGTCTCTACAAACCATCCTTCCTATTGTATAGACGTGGACACGATTCCTTTAGACTGGGTTCGGGAGAAGAAAATTTTTGTTTCCGCTGCCTTCTCTATCTCCCCAAAAACCCAACAGTGGTATCAGAGCCACGTCAACTGCTCTATACTTTAGGATTATTGATGTGATCGATTTTGGTTTGTCACCTTTATTTATTGCATACGATGTGAATAAAATTGGCTTTATGCATGTCCAATCCTAAATTACAAATCCCAATATACATATATGATATGTAATATGAATGCACTCGATACGCGTCGCCCTTAAACGAGTTTTGTGGTGGATGTATAGTGTGGTTATGGCCAATAAAACCTATGTCTGTGTATGGTTGAATGTGGTTGCTTGCATCTCAGTCTGCGCACCGATTCCCTACCTCCTTTTCTTGATGTAACTCGAGATAACTTAAGATTTCTTTCCTACCTTTGCTACCCCCAAATGTAACTTGGGGTTACTCAATACAAATTTAAATAGGATAGAACTTTTATTTCCAGTTATGTCAAAGAACGGCGGACAACCTGACGACCATTGGGATGATTGGTTCAAGGCGTGAACCGAGCGGTTGGCATTCTATACGACCGATTTGAGGAGCAAGATGAACGGGTGGAGACCTAAGGAGATGCACGGCGACCAGTGAACCGATCGGCTGGAGGCGCCAGTCGATTGGCTGGTGAAACCCAACCGACCGGCCTGATGGCGAGCCGGTCAATCATGGAGATGAGTTGATCAAACCCAGAATGGAAAAGCACAGAGTTCATCTTGTACAGCTTGCATGTGATATGAACCTAGATGACTGTGATTCATCTTGGCTCGAGGAATCGCATTAAGATGGCCATAATCATTGCTTTTATCATTTCATATGTTTTCTGTGGGATATAACATGTATATGATGCGTACTATGTATTGTGGTGATTGGATATGTATACGTACCTATAAAACCAAATCCCTCATTAAATATTAAAGTTTTAGATGCCATCCAAATGTGACACACATGAAAAGCTTGATCGGCCAAGTGTGGGCACGCCCTAGCGTGGTACACCATTTATCTCGTGGAAGCGTGAAGGATGGATATGTGGGTCTGCCCTAGCAGGGTGCATATTCATCGTGTTGTCTTTGGGTCAAACTTAACAAGGTAACCTAGATAGGATCTAGCACCTTGAGGCATGGAGGTGATCATGGCAAGGAGTTGCATATGAAATCTTTCAAGAATTATATATGATGCAATTGGAAAAAGTTGCCTACCTGGAAGATCTAAGTTGTGGGTGATAGCCCTAGTTGGTCCATGACTCAAAGGATTTCAGGATCTTGACCCACTAGAAGATTGTACGATGCAATCTTCCGAATTGATGGTGAGGGCTATCAATTTCAACAAAAATAGTGGGAGCGATAATTAATTAAAGTCCTAATTATATCATAAAACCTTTTCAAATCAATCAAGTCAAAAAGGAGTTTTTGGACTAAATTGCATATATTTCCTTTAGTAAAATAAATGGTTAATCAACAATAATCACTTTATTTGTGATTGGTCCTTAAGATGGACAAACTAAATGGGAATAATTCCATGACTGGTTAGGACATTGAGAAGTGTTCTCAATCAAAGAGAAAAAGATCTAAGTCCTAGTTATACCAGAACCAGATGAACTCGATCCCACCACACCAATGGCTTAAAGGATGCTTATGGAAGCATACCGAAGATGCCATTGATGTGGAGTGCTTAATGTTGTGTTCTCTGAACTATGAGTTGCAGAGACAACATGAGACATATGATGTCTCCAAGACACTATCCTAGTATGTCATGACAGAAGGAGATCTAGTAAGGTATTCACACACTCAATGTGATTGGGTATGTGGAAAAACCCGACTAAGAAGGATTCCCTCTGAGCCAAGAGTTGGCTATGGGTATGATACTGCAAATGTTGCGAGAATCATACAGTTCATGATGAACTTTGA
Source organism: Alisma plantago-aquatica (assembly GCA_963693085.1). Classification (NCBI taxonomy): domain Eukaryota; kingdom Viridiplantae; phylum Streptophyta; class Magnoliopsida; order Alismatales; family Alismataceae; genus Alisma; species Alisma plantago-aquatica. The sequence continues at coordinate 838,682,221 of OY856412.1, read as the reverse complement.
CATGAACAACTTTGACAAGCGTTGACAAAGTTGTTGGACATGTTGAGGACAGTAGAGGCAAAGATGAAGAAAGACAAAAAACCTAATCTTTGATCGATGAGGGCTAAGTCTTAAAGTTAAGGACAAGAGCAAAGCAAAGAAGTGTTCTGATGCTAGCTAGCAATCCAAGCTGTCTTCATCCTCAAAGCACAAATGAAGAAGGACAAGCCTAAGTCTGTGATGTTGATCAATAGAAGAAAGGCAAGTCTAAGGGCAAGGGCAAGGGCAAAGCTAAGAACGGTTCTAATGCTATCCAGTAGCCCAAGTCATCTTCAACCTCAAGACACATGGGAGGGTGAACGAGGGAATTGTCCAATATATCTGGAAGAACAAAAGAAGAAGAAAGAGGGGATGGAGATCTCCACCTAAAGTATCATGAAATGAACCTCTTTTGAGGTATATGATACCAAGATGGAGATCTGACATATATGATATGTAAGATCTACAAAGAAGTGATGGCCTTTATGAAAGGACCAAGAAAGGAGTACCCATCATTAGAGCAAGTGTTGCTGCCATAAATAGGAGTACCTTTCAGTTTATTTCATCCTAAAGGGCACGAAATAAAGTTGAGAACTGATGTTTAAATTTTCCAATAGAAACACATTATTGTTGCATCTTGTAGTGAAAAGATGACTATCAATATAGTTGATGTTTCAATCTTTGTGGAAATGCCTTATTTATCTTATGGTACTTGGTATGCATAAGATAAAATGATACCTAAAAGTTATTGATAACTCAAACAATCAAATTAGCATAAATCATGAGAAGTTCATTTCTAGTTTCCATATGATGGATAAATCTAGACTCTTTTGGTTAGAGAACTAGTAAGAGACATGAATCTCTTAGACATCAATCTTCACTAGTGGTAGTGGGAGAATGATTATCCTATTAGGTATAATACATGTGATGTATTTACATACCTATTGGAATTAATGCTGGTACTTCAAATGGTGTTTAGAGAAATACCAATAAGAATATCATAGATGAAGTACGAATTTGGTAAAGTGTTAATTCTTGATGAGATCGATGAATGAAATACTTGAACCAAATGTTTGAAATCCTTATGACTGATTACGATAATTTATCATAGTGAGCTCGTGATTAAGGCATGGTGATGTCTAAATAAAAAAGGAGTCATAATCTAAGGAGTTAGAGGATGATTATCAAATAACTAAATTCTTATTAAATAAAGAATACCCTACACTAATAAAGGACATTAAGAATCATAAGGAGTTGTGAGTTATTATATCCTTGACAGATACACCTCGATTATCTATGTGATGAGTTGGTCATGTGATGAGTCAACTATCTAGATGAATATGAGGAACCAGATTTTGAGTTATGGTTTATGACCATTACATCCTAAATGACTTCCATGTGAACCATAAGGTGTGACCTTGATGGTAGCACTCATTGGGATGAAATCCATAAGTGTGAATGAGTCTTAAGTGTTAAGACACATGGATGACATTTTGAGAAGGATGATTCTTGTTGATTGCAACTTAATGACTAAGAGATTTGGCATACGAATACTAAAACCGCATTCCTATAAGGAATAAAACGAGGATGTGTACGTGACACAACCTATAAGGTTTATGAATCCATTAATGCAAATGAAGTCTATAAGTTACAATGGACTAATCAATGTGATTGATTGAGTACAAGAAACTCAGAACTATGATCTTTACTTTGATAATATAGTCAAAGGGTTTTGACTGATATGTCAAAGATAAAGAAGGGATCTGTGATTTAGTGGGAGCATATTCACATTCCACATGTTGATGTGAAATGGAAATGTTCTAGAAAGGGAATCCAAAGTGGAAATTATCTTTAGGGAAGATAGAGAAGCTTCCTATGTGATAGGAATAGAGATATATAGAGATAGTTCTTGAAAAAACTCTTGACTTGAAAAGAGAAAGCATACATTGGCAATCTATACTGAAGGGTTTAGTGTGCACATATTTAGTGGGAGAAAACTTATCCATGTTACATGGAGTTAGTATCCCAAGGCCAAGTGTCCAATTCTTATGAAGAATGGGAACACTAAGAATAGATATGGATCTATCATGTATGTAATCATCCCATTATCTTGCATGTATGGACATAGCAAGAATAAAATGCATTCATCATCTTGTATGTAGGACATGATAATATGATATGCTCATCCTGATAACTCGTATGTGTGACATGACGAGTGGATGTCTGTTTAGTTCCAGTAAGGGTTACTGGAATATCATAAGAACTTGATAAGTACATGAGAAGTACTATTTCTATGGAAATAAGGAAGGGTTCACTGTAAAGGGTTACACTGGTGCGAACTTCCAAAAAGGACAGAAAATTAATCACAACATATATATGGGATATATAAAAGTGAATGTTTGTTGATAAATGGAAACGTTCCAATAAAGTCGTTTAAAAGGAAAAGTTGTGTATCTGTGTGTTAGAGAACATAAGTGGATACTATTTGGATCTGGAAGTTCATAGAGATGAACTTATAGATATTCCGGTCATTGATGACAAGTTAGGAGTGCTTGGTCATGCAATGTGACTAAAGGATAGAAAAGGAATACTAGATTGCATATTACGAGAACTCCATCTCATACATGTGACGTACATCAAAGAGATGAGAGACATGTTATTAATACCAACTTTGGCAAGGTGTTTCCATAACTCACTATGTTAGCACTAGAGCACAGTAACATGTGGGACATGTTTCAAAATCACTAAGAATATAATTCAAGGGTGATTGGCTCGCAGTGCAAGTGGGAGTCTATTGGTATGTATGCCCTAAGAGCCAATCATGGGATGATTGGTGGTATACATTAAGATTGATTTGATAAACATCAAAGGCAAGCTTCCAATTCTTTCTAGTTCAGTCATATGAGATAATGATAGAACATATTGACTGTCTAGAGAATGATAGTACTCAATGACGTATACTTTCAGGTTCAGGACCTGAACGATGAGATCATATAGATGCTAACAGTTTGTACATTCTTATTATGTCCCTAGTCGGATGTCATTGTGGAAGGTATATAGACAACAATGACACCCAAGAATAGATTGTAGTGTTGGTTGATGACAAAATCTCATTAGTCATGATATTGAGATATCAAACCAAACACATATGTACTTGTTAGAGAACAAGTGTACCAGAAAGACCCACCGTGAGTTTGACACATTGAACCATTACATGGTAGTCACAGTCAGTTCTCACAATGATGGTGGTGAGTGTGATTATTTGACCTAAAATCACTACACTCAACACATGTCGTTGGGTACACTTTGACATCATCAAACGTAGTCTTGAAACATGGGTTGTTATAAAGGTGATGATTGGGTGGCTTTGACACATGGGGCTTTTGAGGGGTGAGTGATAGATATGGGATTTGTCCCTCCTGAGGGAGTTTTATATCCATGGCCACTTGATGAGTAGGATTGAGATAGGCATGCGCATGCATGTGTGAGTCAGTATGTGATATTGATGTCATACATATTTCCTCCAATCTACTCTGAGATCAAGAAAGTGAATGAACGTTGACAGGATGACTGTTCCATGCCTTGAGTTCATTCGGGATATCAGTGACAAAGGAATTATACATTTACTGTAACACCATTCATCGTTTATATGATTGAAAGTTGTTCCCCAACTTTCCCTTTTCACTTGGGTAGCACTAAAATGCGACTAGGCATCGCTCTTTGCTTGTGAAGTCATAAGTGTTATGGACTTTCACTGGCAACGTGAAATGGGCCTGTAGGGTCGCACACATAGGATTTAACCTGGAAGAGGAGTTTATCCACAAACGATGTTTAGATTGATTACTAAAGGAGTTTAGTAGTTCAATTAAACACTCAATCAATTGATAGCTCAGTATCATAGTGTTCAAGGTGTTGGACCGATTGCTTAGTGTATCAGATTGATTGAAACTGCAATTGACCGATTCTACGCAGTCTGCACTCCCAATCGATCGGCTCATGTGATGAACCGATCAGCTCAGGTTGGTGAACCGATCGGCTCAGGACAGGTTGAGACGATTAGTTTAAAGGTTGAACTGATTGGCTCAACTGGTCCAACTGAGCAAGTTGGGAAAGTCAGGTTGGTAAGAAATTTCTCTTCGTTTTACTTGTCAAATTTGATTGGAACAAGGATTGGTATTTCGATCAATTCAAAACAAAAGTGGAAAAGTCAATCGGGAATTGATCAGGACCACAAACCGATCGGCTCATAAGTGAACCGATCGGCTCATAAGTGAACCGATCGGCTCAGGTGCCCCAACCGATCAGTTCAGGTGTGGACCGGTTGGCTCAGGACCCCAACCGATCGGTTCGTGCTTGAAATGACCGGTTCAGCTGGCGCAGTTGGTTGTTTTTGTGGAAAATCTCAAACCCTTCTACTCCTGCTTTAATCCCACATTTCCTGGTGTAGAGAACCATGTCCCATGACCCTCCTATATATATAGGGGTACTGGGGGCTTCTCAAGTACAACTCAGAACACCAGTTGCTCTGCAAAGTTGTCGTTCTCTCTGGTTGTGGTAACCGAGAGAGCCCGAGCAAGTGCTACCCTATAAGGGAGGCACTACAAGGGAAAGACAATTGCAGAAAAGTGACTACTTGCAGGAGAGTGTGTCGATGACTAGTACACTGACAGAAGGATACAACTCCTTCCAGTGCCTTGTGTGACAAGGTGATCGGAGTTCCAGGTGGTCCGTGTGGACTACTACAGAGGCGACAGATTTCTGTCGCTCGGAGGACAGCTGTAAATCCCGACAGTCCCGGTGAGACCAGGAGCTGCACAGACACCATCCAAAACCAGAGGTGAAGACCATGCAAGACGCAAGGTAATGTCACCGAGCAAGCCTCGTGATAAGGTATGTCTCTATAAACCATCCTTCCTATTGTACAGATGTTGACGTGATTCCTTTAGACTAGGTTCGGGAGAAGAAAAATTTTATTTCCGCTGCCTTCTCTATCTCCCCTAAAACCCAACTGGGGCACGTATTAAATCCTTGGTTTGAAGTTATTTTCTTTAAGGGTATTTTAGGGTTTACCCCTTCACCGATGAGCTACCTTTAGTAGCTATCAACTAATGAATTATGTGATTTGCTGGGAAATTCGACAAAGGAAAGCTAAGAAGGTCTATAAGGATGGTGGGGGAGCTACTTGTGTGTGTACTTGTACATTCTTAATAGTTTAAGGCCATAGACACATGGGGAAGATACTTTTACACCTCATGCTTGCTTCCATCCTTATCCGTGGGCTATATTTACCTCTTCCTTGCCCAAGTACGAATCTATGCTTGATTTCTCTTTCTTCTAAACTGGAGAAATGACTCCACTCCATTTTTATGTGGAGCCAAGTGCTCTAAGGTAGAAGACAACCTCTTTTTGAAGAAGAAGGTCTCCTAGAGCTCTATCTAGCCCTACCTAGGGTTTCCAAGGTCATCTTCTAGGGATTTCAACCAAGGCAAGTTATTTTCTTCCTTCCTTCTCTGTTTCTCTTGCTCTTCCCCTTCCTTATAACTTCCTCCAGGTCGAAACCTTGCTGTTCCATGGTAGAAATTGCTTTAAAGCTCTAAAACCCTACCTTTCTTGCTCCTTATGCTTAGGGTTTGCTCATTTGATGAATAAAGGTGCTTGATGGACAAGTTCATAGCTTATGCATGGATTTTCTACCCTACCTTCTCGAGATTGCTTATGTTTGGGGTTTCATCTTCTCATTAGAGGCAAGTTTTATAACTTTCTCCACGTTTATTGCTTACCATAAGAATGGGGTCAGTTGGACTTTGAATGGTACGATTCAAATTCCCCAGGGCATAATAAAAGATGTAATACAACCCTTTATCATATTTGTTTAGGGTTATACACAACGTTTCACATTGGATGATGACCCTTGTTTGTTATCTTTACATAAAGATGATGCTTAGTGCAATTAAGAGATAGTAGATACACTTAGGTTGTGTATTCTTAAGATTGTAGATGCGTACATAGAGTAGCTATATTGCTACTATTGATTGTAATCATGATGCTAGCTATCTCATGTTGTTAGTTATTTTTAGCATGCTAGCCATGCCTTTGTAACTAGAGATGCATATACTACTAATCATGCTTATCCAGATAGTTGTGCTTATGTTTTTATCTCTTCTTATGATGTTGATATGTTCAACCAATTAGACATGCTCATGTTGTTAACTATGCTATGTTACTAGACTTGCTCATGATGCTAGATATATATGCATATGCTACTGAATTTCTTATATTGTCAACAAGATAAAGGATGATAGTCTGGCTAATGATGATAGTTATTATCTGCTCCTTTATGTATTTTTTAAATCATCAGTACTAGTGATCTTATTTGTTATATCTGATTAAACTACTTAACTGTTTAATTACTTTAAAATGTTGTAATCAATAAACATTATTGGAGGTTATATCTCTTGCTGGGACATGGGTCTCACCCTTGTGGTTCGCCACATTTTTTTAGGTAATCAGAAGTGACGAAAACAAACATGTGGTAGAAAAGAGGAGATATGGTAATGAATCTTTGATAAAGTTGATTAGATGACTAGTGTATCCTAGAGTCGACCTTGTACTCTAAGGTCCAGGCAGGAAAAGTTTGTATATGGTGTTTCAAATAAATCAGACTTTTGTTAGCATATTAATGATTGTTTGTGTGGCATATACAACTATTGTTCTCCTGTGTATATATTTTGTGGCTAAGATGATAGAAAAATTTGTATCAATTTCTTGGCATAGTATGGATACAAGAAAGATGTTGGGCTCTTATGCTAATGTTTTTGAGTGGGTGTTGATGTTGAAATCAGTTTTAATTTACCCATATTTTTGGGTATGTGATTAATTCGTGATTTATTGTGTTTTATGTTTTGAGTAATCTCGTTTAGTGTAACAGGTTCTCACAAGTTGGTATTAGAGCTTTAGGTTCACTGAATCTACAGGGACACTAGGACTTAGGACTAGGATGATGTCTAAGTTAGGAATATGACATAAAAATATGGTGCATACTGCCTAATCTTAGTATTTGGGTGCCCTGGCCAGGTATTCAATTATTGAAGAATGGTAAGTATAGAACTCTTAGATTGTTATCTTTCTTATTACTCTGATCAAGTAGTCATTTTGAGACAATATAAAGATCATAATGAATAAGAAATCATGGTGTGAATATCTCAATCCTACCTTAAAGAAGATGAGAATTGCATCATTATCTATCAAAACTTGAATGTTTGGTAAATATAAGAGAAAGATACGACACCATATAATCTAAATCTGAATACAAATAAGGAAAAGATGAGTTCTTTAAGATGTGATTCAAGATGATAATAAAGTAAAATACAAACAAGTCTATGATTATAAAGTGAATCGAGGTATGAAGTCCACATAAGATAGAGATAACTCCTATAACAAGTACAAAATGAGAAGATGAATGGGAAAGTAAACTCTGTCATGTATTTGGTTATCCATGCTTTGGTTTGAACACAAAAGATTCTCCTGACAAGCTTGATGCAAAATCACTCAAGGCTTGTCTTGTCTATAGCACTACTAGTAGAGTTGATAGAGTTTTAAACTTGAGCTATCTAAAGTAGAAGAATCTATCTATGTTAAATATTCCTCAATTTCCATGAATGTTATTTATGATGATGTTCTATATGATGTGATTCCTAGACTAGAAAAACTAGTCATCAACAATAAAGGTAAAGAGGTGGATGAAGGTGAATTCTTAGATGAAGATGAAAAGAAGTATCCCACTCCCTACATTGCAAAAGATCATCCAAAAGGATTTCATCATAGAAAATCGTTTTAAAAGATTGAACACATGAGCTAACTTCAACAAAGAACAAGTCAACAACACCTTCATTTCACAACTTGAGCATAAGAATGTCAAAGATGTGTTTTAGCATGATGAGAAATAAGGTGGAACCTGAGTTAATCTCAGACCAACCTATGTGTGTAAGAAAGTGTTAATGTAAAATCAGCATGGCGTGTGAAAGAAATTAAGGGAGATGATCCATGTTTAATGAAGAAAATGTGGAATATGAGTATTTACCTATTGATAAGTGGTTGAAAATATAATAAAATAAGAGAACATACACTAGTGGGATAAATAGTCGTGAAGTAAGGAGTAATGAGATGATATGTTAATCATGATGATTCTTATGCTAATGGCAAGGAACCCGAAATGAAAAAGGTAAAATGATACATAAGAAGTTGTAACTTGCATAATGAAAATAGAATTGGTTACCTTTTTGCTAGTGACCTTGAACAATGTTTCTATGATGTGGGAAGTGTGTTTCCCTTTGTGTCTTTTCTTTCCAGGGCACAACTTTCAAGTGGATTCGTTGTAAACATGAGGGTGGATAGTTTATTATAGCATAAGGTTGTTTGGACTATGGTTCCAAGTTCATAAAGTTTGTGATGATTTTTGTTTTGAGATTCCAATAATTAGGAAGACTCCTCTTATATGTCTTGATATTTGTTATGTTGGTAAAAGTAGATGATTTAAGGATGTGAATTGCTTATAGCACATGAGGTTGATACCAAGGTAATGAATCCTAGTATACAAGATGTATTATAATATGAGAAATATGTGAAGGTTGGAGATGTTTATTAACTGAACATTCCAAGTATTCCTCTTCTGTAGAGATAGAGGGAGAGAGAGAGTTGATGATGACACTCTAAATGTTGTTTGGAAGGATAAACAAAAGTGATTAAATAATGTTGTGTATGGTCTAGTGATAGTTGGGCAAGACCACTATCAAGGATAGATGGTTTGTTGGTTAATAGATATGTGATACCGTGTTCCATTAAGATAAACCTATGATCAAATATCAATGCATAAGAGTTAGATTGGATGACATAAATCACATGACCATGATGAGTTTAGAGTTATGTCCTTTAGATTAACCAATGTACAAATAGAATTTATGAATAGGAGGAACAAAGTGTTCCAGTCATGTCATACAAGTTATATCAAGATTTGAATGATGACATGTCAAATGATTTCAAATATGGTCAAAAGTATGATCAATATTTCTTCAATAACCTTAGGGTTTCCGAAGCAACAATAGCTATGAGATAAGTTGAATAAGAGTGAGATGGGGTTGATTAAATTTCTTTATGGGATCATGATATGTCTTCTAAGTAGGTTGTGTAAATCCTAGTAAGGTGAAGATAGTGTTGTTGTTTCACCCCTAACAAGGTTGACTAGGAATGATGTTTCCTTGTATGGAATGACCTGTGCCAGTGTCATCATTTCTTTTGATGTTGAAAAAGAATTGACAAGTGTTCCACTGTCAGTGTATCTAGAAAAAAAAAGGATGGATACATCGCCTTTCTTTATGCTTCAAGGAATGGTATGGGACACATGGCATGATTGGTAAAACGCTAGAAAGTATGAATTTTGAGTAATGTGTTGATACAATAGATATGATTTTAGGATGATAGCTAGAATTTAAAGTTGAACATTACTACTAGAGTTGTACAGATGACACAACAAGTTTCTACATTCCATATTGAGAATGTCTTCTTTTGTGGGGGGTTTTGTGCTAACCCAAGATGAGATACGTATGAATGATGTGACATCACCATGATATGTAAGTAACCATGTTAAGGTAATAGGATGAGATGCAAAGGACATACCCATCATTGTTTACCTTGGATTTCAGGGGAGAAATCCCTGTTAGGGGTTTATAGTTGTAAGGCCCCTGAAATTTCTTAATGAGTTGAATAATCATAATAACCATAATTTAATGATTAGAAACCTAATATAACCTTGTGATATGCTTTGAAATCATAATACAAGCTTATGTTTCAAATTTGGTCCAATTTGGACACTGTTTCAGCAAGTTATCCAATTTTATGCACATTTTGGACTTTTCTACAATTTACCCAATTGACAGGTTTTATTTGCAATTTATCACTTGTATTATGTTCCTTGGATATTATATTGTCATTATTGATCTTGGTGATCCATGGGACACCTATTTAATCCTTTGTTTGAAGGTGTTTACTCTAAGGGTATTTTAGGGTTTACCCCTTCGCGGATGAGCTACCTTTAGTAGCTATCAACTAATGAATTATGTGATTGGGTGGGAAATTAGACAAAGGAAATATAATAAGGTCTATAAGGATGGTGGGGGGATTCTTTTGTGTTTGATTTTATATTCTTAATAGTTTAAGGCCATAGACACATGGGGAAGCTACTTTTACACCTCATGCTTGCTTCCATCCTTATCCATGGGATATAATTACCTCTTCCTTGCCCAAGTACGAATGTATTCTTGATTTCTCTTTCCTATAACCTGGAGAAATGACTCCACTATATTTTGATGCGGAACCAAGTTCTCTTAGTTAGAAAACAACCTCTTTTTGGAGAAGAAGGTCTCCTAGAGCTCCATCTAGCCCTACCTAGGGTTTCCAAGGTCATCTTCTAGGGATTTAGACCAAGGAAAATTATTTTCTTCCTTCCTTCTCCATTTCACTTACTCTTGTCTTTCCTTAGACCTTCCTATAGGTCGGGACCTTACTATTCCATGGTAGAAATTTCTCTAAAGCTCTAAAACCCTACCTTTCTTGCTCCTTATGCTTAGGGTTTGCTCATTTGATGAAGAAATGTGCTAGATGGACGAGTTCATAGGTTATGCCTGAATTTTCTACCCTACCTTCTCAAGATTTCTTCTGTGTGGGGTTTCATCTTCTCATTATAGGAAAGTTTTATAACTTTCTCCACGTTTATTTCTTACCATAAGCTTTCTAGATCATGTTCTTTCTTAAAAATGATGATCCATGCACTAAAAAGCTATGCTTGACTTGGATTTCAATTTTTATAATGTTCCCAATTCTGATTTCAGTTATAGATGAACCTGTGATCATGTGTAAATTATTCCTAAGGTATAATATGAGTTGGATGAAGTTCGTTTGACAACCTATAGTGCTAAGCACCTATCAACCAATGGTCAATTTTAGGGTTTTAAGTTGATTTCTTCTATAAACCCATGACCCGATGATGGTACCATTGCAACAACACTATGGTGTTGTCTTCATGACAATTAATGGTGGGAACCAAGGGTGTCAACTGAATTTCACCCCTTAGGTCATGTTTTGGTCTAATTAGAAGCCTAGTGATTAACAACTAAGTACCCTAATGATGCTATCAATCAATTTTGATATTAGTTTGATATGTGATGTTGATTAATGAATATAGTGTTGATCTAACAACCTATGGTGACTTAATGGTCACTAATGATGGAAGATAAGTTCTCCAAAACCTATGGTGAGTTAATCATATAGTTGTAGGATCAATTAAGCCTTTGACCAATGGTTTCTTGGGTAACTTAATGCTATGGTCGGACCTATATTGTAATTGATGGTTTTAATATATGAACTTGACCCAATGGTCAAGATAAAATGTTTATTTATCCAATAAATTTGAATGATGGCTAATGTAATATGTTGGTCCTAATAATGTGTTTTATATGGTTTCCTTTATATGATCAACTTAAGGATCTTACTTGTTGATAATGGATGGCTTGTTTCAAATGAACAATCAATTGTGGGTTTTACCCTACTTTCAATGGAACTTTTTGTGTTGTTAATCAAGGGATGTCTAGGGTTAGATGGTGACTCTTTATAGAGAAAAAAACAAGGACTTCATAGGTGGTTTATCCAAGTTGTTTACTTATGTAAACAACCAATGGTCTTACCTTTTAAACATCCAACGGTTTTGGGTGACATTGTGGTATGGTGATATGGGTTGAATGATGATGGAACAAATGTAGGGTTACCCTTAACAAGGTAGTCTTACCTATTCACTCATATGAATAGAAGGCATGATAACCATATTATATGGATATGTAACCCTAATGAGGTATAGCTTGTTATACCTAGTTTTAATATAACTAAATGATGGTAATTGGGTATGAATAGTCCTTGAATGATTAATATAATCATGGAGTACACTCTTATTGTTGTTGAAACCCTAGTATGCTATAACCTGATGGTTACACCTTGATTTATGTGTGGGTTCATACTTGAGAATAATATGGAATGTGATGGTGATGCTTCACCTTATGCATCCATTATCCAAAGGGGATATCGTGAGTTAGGGTTTGGGTATAAGTGATGATTAGTAACATTGATATAATTTATCATGTTGAACCCAACTCTGATGCAAATAGATAAAGATGATGGTTCATGTTTAACATTCTTATATGATGGAATGATGGTGGAATAACCTCCTTAATATGATCATAACCTTAATAAGTTAATTGGTGGTTATCATAGCCGCATGATTGATACTTTCTTATGCTAAACATGTGCATTATGAATATGATGAGGGCTAATCATATCTAGATTCCTTGCATGTTGATGAAATAAAGGAATGTTCTTAATGTTAATATAACCCTGCTATAATTGTTTATGAATATCTCCTAGCTCATTAATGCAATATTGTGTTGATTTGGTGTATTATATGTAACTGATGTTGTTGAGCCTTGTTATAAGGCATGCAAAGATAATGATGATCTTGCAGGGAATAGTACAATGGTCCTATTGACCTTTGGGCATGGTTGAGCTCTGAATGAGGTTTAATCCTCTTGTGTTGATATCATGTGATATTGTAAAAAGGATTTATATCCTGTGATAGTATGATGGTCTTAATGACCTTTGGTCATGATTGAGCCCTAAATGAGGTGTAATCATCTTATGTTGATAAGGGTTGATACCCTGTGATATTATGAAAAGGATTTATATCTTGTGATAGTATGATGACTAGTGTGGTCTCATGAATGGCAAGTGAATAGTACCATGTGATGATGAGATGAGAAATTATGTTTCACATGTTTTATATATTTTAAAAGTTATGATATTTATATGCATGCTAGAAGTGAATTAGGATTTGTATGTCCACTGGTTTGATGTAGCCTTAATTCACCCAATTGGCATAACTAATCAAGTGCAACTCTAATCATGTAGTGCCATGTGTTGTAGAACCATATTCAGTGTTAGAACTTGCTGGATGGTGAAATGAGTATTCCTAAGGGAAACTCAGAGCACATACTGTTGAGTATATGGGGGTGGCAGGTTGAGGATATATCCTTGTCATCCACAATGTAGATTGTGGAGCTTGGCTGTGGTCATGCCTCATACATTTGATGTGATTGAATTCGAATGTGGTCATGTCTCGGTGATTATAACATGATGTGATTAGAGGACAACTATGGTTGTACCTCAGTTGGGCTTGAATACCTTATTTTCTAGCGTCGTGACCTGTACTAAGGTGGGCTAGTTACAGGACTATATGTCACTGTGGTGGCAGCTTTGACTGATATGTCACTGCCTTTTACTCGTACTGACCGAGGGGAAGAGATATTAGGATAACAACACTCATAGATCTTGTACATAACCGAATAGCCCTTCACAGGGGTTGGTTGGACTTTGAATGTTATGATTCAAATTCCCCAGGGTGTAATAAAAGATGTAACAACCATGTATCATATTTGTTTAGGGTTATACACAATGTTTCACATTGGATGATAACCCTTGTTTGTTATCTTTACATAAAGATGATGCTTAGTGCAATTAAGAGATAGTAGATACACTTAGGCTGTGGATATTCTTAAGATTGTAGATGCGTACATACAATATATATGCTTGTGTTGATAAATATACTGCTACTGCTGATTATAATCATGATGCTAGATATCTCATGTTGTTAGTTATGTTTAACATTCTAGCCATGCCTTTGTAACTAGAGATTCATATACTGCTAATCATGGTTATCCAGATAGTTGTTCTTATGTTTTTAGCTCTTCTTATGATGTCGATATGTTCAACCAATTAGACATGCTCATGTTGTCAGCTATGCTATGTTACTAGACTTGCTCATGATGCTAGATATGCATATGCTACTGAATTGCTTATATTGTTAACAAGATAAAGGATGATAGTCTGGCTAATGATGATAGTTATTATCAACTCCTTTATGTATTTTGTTAATAATCAGTACTACTGATCTTATTTGTTATATCTGATTAAACTACTTAACTGTTTAATTACTTAAAAATGTTGTAATCAATCAACATTATTGGAGGTTATATCTCTTGCTAGGACATGGGTCTCACCCTTGTGGTTCGCCACATTTTTTTAGGTAATTGGAAGTGACAAAAACAAACATGTGGTAGAAAAGAGGAGCTATGGTAATGAATCTTTGATAAAGTTGATTAGATGACTAGTGTATCCTAGAGTCATCCTTGTACTCTCAGGTCCAGGCAGGAAAAGTTTGTATATGGTGTTTCAAATAAATCAGACTTTTGTTAGCATATTAATGCTTGTTTGTGTGGCATATACAATTATTGTTCTCCTGTGTATATATTTTTTGGCTAAGATGATAGAAAAATTTGTATCAATTTCTTGGCATAGTATGTATACAAGAAAGTTGTTGGGCTCTTATGCTAATGTTTTTGAGTGGGTGTTGATGTTGAAATCGGTTTTAATTTACCCATATTTTTGGGTATGTGATTAATTAGTGATTTATTGTGTTTTATGTTATGATTAATCTCATTTAGTGTAATGGGTTCCCACATTCCTATGCCAAGTTTTTGAAAGATTTGTGATCTTTAAGAGGAAAGCAATGAGGAGAATGCCAAAGAAAGTCAATCTCAATGAGCAAGTGAGCTCAATTCTACATCACACCATGCTGAGGAAGAGGAAAGACCCCAGTGCTACCATCATTTCATGTCACATTGGAGCACACCGCATAGACCCAGCCCTTCTAAACTTGGGTTGTAGCATGAACTTGATGCCATATGAGTTGTTTTCCGAGCTCCATATGTGACAATTAGGTCCAGCTCATTACACATTGAAATTGGTTGACTGATCAGTGAAGACGCCTAGAGGGCATGTTGATGATGTGCTAGTTGGACTTGACGATGAGACTTCCGCATTCTTCCATGCTGACTTCATTGTGCTAGATATGGAAAAAGATGCAAGAAGAGTGACTATTATCTTGGGGAGGTCCTTCTTGGCTACATCTGACGTAGTGATCCATGTGAAAACTGACACCATGTATGTGACTTTCATGCACATGAAGATCCAGTTGAACATCTTCAATTCATCAACTACAACCAAGGTGATAGGTTCCACAGAAGATGATTGTTATCTTGTTGAATGCCTTGATGAGATTGTAGAGGAGTGCCTACCTGTGTGGATTCAGACTGCTACTCAAGGTAGAGGTTTAGAGCCCATTGTTGAATTTTTCGATGATGATGATGAAGAGGATGAAGTAAACGAGCTAGCCCTAGTGGTTGCAAGTGAGGACCTCCCATCCATTTATGACCCATTGAAGAATTATCTTAAAGAACCTCCAATTCTTGAACTCAAGTCACTTCCTTAAGGGTTGAATTATGCATTCCTAGGCTCCAATGACACCCTCCCAGTGATCATTTCTTCTATTCTCTCTCTGGAGCAAGAAGATGCATTGACAATAGTCCTAAAGAAGAACATTCGGGCCATTAGATGGTCCATTTCTGATTTGAGGGGTATTGAACCCTCCATTTGTGTCCATAGGATTTATCTGGAGGATGATGCTAGACCAGCCTGCCAAATGCAATAGCAGTTGAACCCAAAATTAAAGGAAGTTGTGACCTAAGAGGTCGTGAATTTGTTAGATGATGGAATTATTTATCTAATTTTTGATATCACATGGGTGAGTCCCGTCCAAGTTGTACCAAAGAAGGGTGGGATCACTGTGGATGAGAATGGTGATTGTGAGATGATGCATGTTAGAGAATAGTCCAAATAGAGGATGTGTATAGACTGTAAAAAACTAAAGAGAAGACTAAGAAGGACCACTATCCTTTTCCCTTTCTTGATCCGATTTTAGAGAGGTTTGTAGGGCAGAGTTTCTATTTCTTTCTTGATGGATACTCTGGGTATTTCCATATTATTGTTCATCATGTAGATCAAGAAAACACGATGTTCACTTGCTCTAGTGTTACTTTTACTTAGAGGAGAATGCCATTTGTGTTGTGTAATGCCCCTTCCACTTTTTAGAGATGTGTGCCATCCATCTTCGCCAACATGCTTGATTCGCCACTTGAAGTATCCATGGATGATTTTTTTTTGGTAAGACCTTTGATGAGTGTTTTCTCCACTTAGCCGCTATTCTTGAGATGTGTGTCAAGGTTTTCCTCATGCTATCTTGGGAAAAGAGCCACTTCATGGTGCCCAAAGGCATCGTTCTGGGTCACCGAGTTTCAAAAGACAGTATTGAGGTTGATAGAGCCAAGGTGGACCTCATTTCTACTCTCAGCATTCCTTCTACCTTAAGACATGTCCAATCTTTCTTGGGACATGCAGGTTTCTTTCATCGTTTCATTAAGGATTTTAGAAAAATCTCAGGACGTCTTTGTCATTTACTTGAAAAGGATGTGGAAATTCTACTTTGACGACAAGTGTGTTGAAGCCTTCAACCACTTGAAGAACAAGCTTGTGTATGCTCCTATCATGCAGCCCCCAGACTTCTCTTTGCCATTTGAGATCATGATTGATGTGTCATACATGGCAGTGGGGTTGTGTTGGGCCAAAGTATTGGCTGAATTTCACATACCATTTACTATGCGAGCAAGACTCTTGATGAATCACAAAGGAACTACATGACTATAGAAAAAGAGTTGCTTGCAGTGATCTTTTATCTTGACATGTTTCGCTCATATCTTTTGCAAAATAAGGTAGTGATATACATGGACCATGCTGCATTGACGTATCTCATGGCAAAGAAAGACTTAATGATAAGGTTGATCTAATGGATTTTGTAGCTTCAAGAATTTGATATTGAGATTGTAGATAAGAAGGGAGTGGAAAATTCTGCCTCCGACCATCTCTCCCAAATTAAAGCACCCTTTGATGATAGAGATAGAATTAAAGAAACAACGCCACATGAACATATCTTCCTACTCTCATCTACTCAAATTTCATGGTATAAACATATAGATAACTTCTTAGCTAGTGCAAGAATACCAATCACATGGATAAGGGAGGACAAAAAAAGGCTATTTGCTATGGTCAAAAATTATGTTTGGGATGATCCTCATCTTTTCAAATATTTCCCTGACCAACTCATTAGAAGATGTGTCCCAGAGATGGAGCAGTAAGAAATTCTATCTATGTGCCATTCCAGAGTATGTGGAGGTCATTTTGGCGGGAAATGCACACCTGCCAAGGTTCTCCAAAGTGGATTTTATTGGCCATCCTTGTATAAAGATTTGCATGAGTTTTGCAAGTGTTGTTTGAAGTGCCAAAAGGTGGGCACTATCTCTAAGAGGGACATGGTGCCTCTATCACCCATTCTTGTGGTGGACATATATCATACTTGGGGGATTGACTTCATGGGTCCATTTCCTCCCTCCTTCAGATATGTCTACAATTTGGTTGTCATGGATTACGTGTCAAAGTGGATTGAGGTTGTTGTGACTAGAATAAATGATCATAGAGTAGTTTGTGATTTTGTGAAGTCAAACATCTTCAGTCAGTTTGGTGTGCCACATGCTAAGCCATTTCATCCATCATACATTTGAAGGGCTTCTCAAGAAACATGGAGTTAATCATCGTGTGGTTACTCCTTACCACCCCCAAATGAGTGGTCAAGTTGAGTTAGCCAGTCAGGAGATAAAGCTTATTCTAGAGAAGATAGTGAGACCGAACTACAAGGATTGGTCATTACGTCTCAATGAGGCTTTATGGGCTTATATGAATGCATATATATGTGCAATTCCAGAGTATGTGGAGGTCATTTCAACGGGAAACGCACGACTTCCAAGGTTCTCCAAAGTGGATTTTATTGGCCATACTTGTTTAAAGATTCTCATGAGTTTTGCAAGTGTTGTTTGAAGTGCCAAAAGATGGGCACTAACTCTAAGAGGGACATGATGCCTCTATCACCCATTCTTGTGGTAAAGGTATTTGATGTTTGGGGGATTGACATCATGAGTCCATTTTTTCCCTCCTGCGGATATATCTAAATTTTGGTTGTCATGTATTACATGTCAAAGTGGATTGAGGTTGTTGTGATTAGAACCAATGATCATAGAGTACTTTGTGATTTTTTGAATTCAAACATCTTCAGTCGGTTCGGTGTGCCACATGCTTTGATTAGTGATGGCAGAAGCCATTTCATCCATCAGACATTTGAAGGGATGCTCAAGAAACATGAAGTGAATAATTGGGTGGCTACTCCTTACCACCCCCAAACGAGTGGTCAAGTTGAGTTAGCCAATTGGGAGATAAAGCTCATTCTACATAAGATAGTGAGACCAGACCGCAATGATTGGTCATTACATCTCAATGAGGATTTATGAGTTTATAGGACTGCATATAAAGCCCCGATTGGTACCACACCATTCAAGCTTATTTATGGAAAAAGTTACCATCTACTAGTTGAGATGCAACACAAGACATTGTGGGCTTTGAAAGCCATGGATATGGATGGAGACACAGCCAGGTTGAAACGAAAGTTGCAACTGCATGAACGTGAGGGAATGAGGCATGAAGCCTATGAGTTATCCAAAAGCTACAAGTAAAGAACAAAGTTTCTTCACGACAAGTTGATCAAGAAGAAGGATTTTGAGCCCGGGCAATGGGTGTGGTTATAAAACTCTAGGAAGAATTTCTTTCCTGGGAAGCTTCTATCTAGATGGGAAGGACCTTACCTTGTCAAGAATGTGTACCCATCCGGAGCTATTGTGATATGTGAGAAAGAAGGAGAAAGAGAGTTTATCGTGAATGGACAAAGTTTGAAGGCATTTTTTGAAGTAGGGACGGATAGAGCAAATCAAAGTTTTGATATTGTCATGTTATTGGAGATACACTAGCTTGATGAAGAAATGTTCTTGAATGCACATGAGAGGGGTATTTAATTCAAAGATGCTTTGGGAATTCCACGAGGATGAAAGAGGTCAAGAATCAATAAGCTCGGATGAAGGCATAAAATTTAGCACTAGTGGGAGGCAATCCACCTAGGTTTGGGAACCGTTTCACCCAACCTTCACTTTTGATACTTTTGCTTTCTTTTTCATGAAATACACACACGCAGATTTGTTCTTAATAGTTATTGTTTGAGTTTTAATGTGATGCATGTAACAGTTTTAAGAGAGAGAGAGCAAGGCATGGTTGTTGAAGTTAAAATGTGGCAAAGAATCAAAATTTTGCAAAAAAAGTCAAAGTTTTCAAGATTGAAGTGACAAAGTACTAAATGAAGAACCATCACGTCTGTGGTGCCTCAAAATGGTTGTGCTAATTTAATTGCAAAATCTTAGGAAAGATATAGAAACATCATCAAATTTGTGAAGGATTGGCCACGACCGTTTGGAGCTCAAAATGGTCGTGGCCCATGCTGGACAACACGACCGTGGACATCACCACGGTCGTGGCAACATGAAGGCAAGACTGTCGTGGAGACCACCACGACCGTGGTGAATTAAGTCCAAAATTTTGAGGGAGTTATAGGGATGGAGGTGATTTTGTACATGAATGGCCACGACCATGGTGACCACCACGACGGAGGCTAGAGGAGCACACCACGACTGTGGTGAGGGTCAATCTACCGCCATATCCACCATCCACAATGATTGTGGGACCCGCCACGGCCGTGTTGCCTAACCCCTACCACGGCCATGGAGACCCACTACGACCGTGGTGGGATCCGACCCCACCTATTTTTTCACTTAAACTCCACATAACACCATGACCCCCTTCACTTCCTAACTCATTTTCTCGACTTTCCCTCAGTCGTGGTGACATTCTCTACTTCCAACACCTCCAATCTTGCATCTCCAGCCCAAATCCTCCCACAAATCAACCTCCAATCACTTTCTACACCTCCACCACCTCTCCCTCTACCATTTCCTCCCCAAAATCCCCACCAATCAAGCCACCATCTCCATTTTTGTTCTCCACCTCACCTACATCCTCCCCACACAAAATCTTACCAAAATCCACCAATTTTCACCCAAAACTTTCAACCAATCCATCCTCCACCATCCAAGCAACCATCCTAGCCCAACACTCGACCTCCATTTTGCCTCCTCCACAAAAATCCAAAAATCACAGCCATACTACCACCACCACTATATCCACACAATGAAGGCAATTACCAAGGCTGTGAAGAAGGGGGCCTTGAGGTGATCAACGGTGGCAAGGTGCACACTGAGAGAGTCTCTTCCCAAGTCTCCATGCCATCACACACTCCATAATAATCAAACTCCATTTCCCAATTGCTCCACCACTCGGTGTCTGTGAGTGCATCCCGCACCTGGTCGTTGGACAGCCACACATCACAGACGAGACATATAGGGAGGAGGAGGAGGAGGCATCAGAGGATAACCTCGATGATATGATTGATGAGGTTGACTCAGATATCACAACCCGCCAAAAGAGAGGCAAGGGAGTTACAGCCCCATCTTCATAGAGGATGACTCCACGGACCATGCCAATACACCACTTTACCTCCTCAT
Organism: Alisma plantago-aquatica; assembly: GCA_963693085.1. Taxonomy (NCBI): domain Eukaryota; kingdom Viridiplantae; phylum Streptophyta; class Magnoliopsida; order Alismatales; family Alismataceae; genus Alisma; species Alisma plantago-aquatica. The sequence goes on along the minus strand of OY856412.1, from coordinate 838,661,663 downwards.
TGGGAGAGAGACCATAGCAGTAGTTGCAAGAAAAGCGGTAGTTGATGATTGAAGAGGAGGATCACCCATGGTGATGCCCCAAGCAACAGGTATAGCTAAATCTTGACATGAGCATGGGGTCAAGATCCTACCAAGTTGAAGAAGATGATGATGATGACATTGTTGAGGAGATGAATTTTGAGACAGAGGACACTTTGGCATACTTGTAGGAAGATAGGATGAAAAGTTTTGGCAAGGATCCTGAGGGAACTTCGTATGGAAGGGGTCAGAGGAAGATGCAGATCACACCTATTTACCCTGAGTGCATGTCAAGGAGAGTTATCTCCACAAGATATGGGTGTGAGAAGGTAATTGCAGAAAAAAATCAGTATGTGGAAGGTTCTCTTCATAGCACAAACCACATACGTGGAGTTAACTCAAAAATTCTTCGCCACACTGGAGAAGGTCAAGGTAAAAGGGGAGGAAGCCATCAAGTTTGCAATGTTCAACAAAGTACACACATTGACTTCTTTTGAGCCGAACTGCATCTTTTAAAAGGATCTTGAAGAGGCCAACAAAATGAGTGATGGCTTAATTGAGAGAGAGGTTGACTTAGACTATTGTGAATTCTGGCGTAGGTTGACAGTGGAGTTGGCATACAATGCAGGCAAGTCAAAAACTATGTACATCAGTAATCCATTGGTCAGATACTTGCAAAAAGTCCTCACCAATATGATTGTAGGGAGGTATGACAATTAGGGCATCATTTCACCAAAGGACCTCTTTGTTCTGCATGGTATAAATAAAAACATACACATTGACCTAGGGTCACTTTTCATAGATCACATCAGGACAATCCCCTTTAAAAGCAAGACTCCATTCTTTATGGGAGGGATTGTAACCTCAGTCGCCATAGCCCTAGGTTTTGATGTAACTGGACTTAAAGAGGCCGAAGGAGCTCAATTTGTTGATTTAAAGTACCTCGTGCATTCTCAAATGATCACAATCAAGAATAAGAGACTGATTTATAATGTGAAATTTGTATCACCGCAAAGAATTCTTGAGATGTCCTATCATGCTTTTTGACTCCCCTCATCCATGGGCCCCCCCGACTTACTACATGACAAGCTAAATCAATGGGAGCAAGCCAACCCCCAGGAAAACTTCAACCCCACTGCCTTTACAAGAAGAAGTGGTAGAATCAAATGCACAAGAACAAGAAGAAGAGGAAGGAGAGCAAAGAAGACAACTCTGAAGGGTGAGAAGAAGGGATGAGAAAACATCCCAGTTGCAGGAGCCTTTAGTGAATGTATATGACATGTCATCCATCCATGCATAACTTGATGGCATCCAGAAGACACAGCAAGACATGTAGCTCATCCAACAGTACATGTGGTAGGACCAACAACAGATGCATCAACAGATCAACCACTTGTACCATTACCACCATGCGCAAGCACAGCAAAACCCCAAATGGGGTGAAGATTTCTGGAGTGGCATTTTGGGATATCAGGAGACCTACCCTCCCCCTCGAGACGCATATTGGGGTCATTATTACTAGTTCCCTCCAGCCCATCTAGGACCTCTACCTCCTCAGCAGCATCAGCTGGAGCAGCCTGATTAGCCACAATAGTGAGACCTACCCTTTGATTCACAACACCACCTATTATCTTCACCCTACTAGCCCTAAGCTTTAGTTTCATGATGAGAACAACATTATTCAAAAGTTTGGGATGGTAGGGTAGTATGGACCACCCTATCTTTATCTCTCATTTTGTTTACACTTGTCCCACCTAATTTATGGAATTACTTGTTTTCACTCGTTAGTGTAGATTTCTTCTAGATAGCATGCATACATACATGTAATTTAAATTCATGCATTTTTTTTTGTTTTTCCCTACCATGTCATGAAATCCATTTCCATGTAGATTTTTGTAATTTTGTGTGTTTTAATTAGGATTTTCTATGTTATGCTTTAATTTCCCTAAACGTAGGTTTAGATGTGATTGATTGATTGCAAACTGGCACCCTTTTGGCCAATTTTGCCCAAACTTTGATGTTCTTTCCTAAAAGCATGTTTTAACTTAATCTCCAATTGTTGAACTGAAAATGTTGTTCTTTGACAAATTCATAGAACATTCTTAGAGTTTATTGGTATATGGTCTTAATTGTCGACTCTTTACATGTGTGTCACCTCTCTCAAGTTTATGAATGTCTTGGTTGAATTGTGATTTCAGCAAGCTAGGAACGATTAGAGTCTATAGAATTGCATGATATAAATGTGAATCCCATGTTGTTCAATCATATGGTGTGATATTATTTGATGAAGTGTTGGATTAGTTTGCATGCATGATATTTTATGTTGAGGACTATACTAATGACCCCCCCTAACCTGACTTTTCTTTCACCATCTTCATACCTATCTGCCTCATGAAAGGATGCCTTAGTGCACATATTTAGCCTTGGTCACCGCCAAAAGCTTGGTGTGACCATATCTACATCTCCCCGCTTCAATCTATCCACCATATGCCTACCTACACCAAGGGAAAAAGAAAAGAAAAAAGAAAAGAGAAAAGAAAAAAGAAAATAAAGATGCTCCTATTTAAGAGCAACAAAATAAAGAAAAGATGAGTGTACAAAAAACACTCCAATCTCATACTGCTATCATTTCTTCCTTTTTAATACACATTGAGCTAGAAAACATCAAATCTAGCTCACTTTACCCTTTTTCTACAGCCATGTGGGTCATTTGATGTGGTTTGAGACATAAGATTGAATGCATGAAACTGAAACAACACTCCTAGTCATCATTGATTAACGCCAACATGAAACCGTTTACACAGAATTACATGAAGGACATATTGAAATCTTGTGTATTCTATTCTCTATATTTGAATTTTGTATGCTTAATGTTTTTTTCATGATTGGTTTGTGAAAGTAGAGAGGTGAAAGGTGGAACACATGTACTTAGTCACTTATAAGACCATTTAGTCAATAATATTCTATTGCAATGCATTTTATTATTCTTTTTTAATTGAAAGAAATTGAAGGGAGAGATTAAGTTGGAGCATACTTGAGTACAAGTATGTTTTAAGTTTGGGGTGGTGATGCAGCCCTATTTTAGGGCTTCATTCTATTCCTTTTTTCATGATAATCACATCTAGACATCGTATATTACAAGGTACTCCCTGCAATATGATCTTTTATGATAAATGCACTTATGCCTCTTTTTGTGTGTATTTAAAGGCACTTATGCATGTATTGATTCATGGGAGAGAGATGAAGAACGTCTATGGGGCTTACACCCCAAGAGTTGACCTATCTCTTCCCTGAGCTTTCCTTGGATGCATAAGAGCAATTCAAAGCAAAAGAAGGCTAGATGAAGAAGATGAAGTAGAGATCAGTACCAAGAAGCCCCAAAACGGCCGTGGTTCTTCACCACAGTTGTGGGGAATTATGTTCTAAAAGTTACAGGGTAGGTGCTCAATTTACACATGAATGACCACATCCATGATCATCACAATGGTCGTGGTCACTGAAGACCCCACGGCCGTGGCCCCCAGAATGGTCATGGCCAGCACCTCCCACTTTTCCCGTGGTCATCAACACGACCGTGGTGATTTATGCATGAAGTTCCCAAAAATCAATATGGAGTTGGTCTAATTTATACGTGAATGATCATGGTCATGGCTTTCTACGCCCATGAAGGCTACCTCGCCCGTGGTGCTCACTATACCCATGGTGGGTTGAAGACACAACGACCACAAAGAGGCCTCACCCGTGGCCTCATCCTCCAACACGGTTGTGGTACCCCACACGGCTGTGGTACCCTCTACCCACCACAACTATGGCACCCCCCACCACCGTGGCCACCATACACACTTATCATTTCAACTCCACTTTCCACCTCAACCGTTTCATTGCCCACGACCATGCCATGTGACCCCCACCACGGTCGTGGCACCTCAACACGACTGTGGTGACCACCTAAACCTACCCATTTTCACCACTAATTTTCCCACTTTTCCCCTACTTAACCTAGTTCTTCCCCACCACCTATATATACATGGGTGGCGGCCATAGCATGAAGGTTAGTCCCCACTTAGATGCCATTACATCCCTACACCTACTCTAGAGAATTCATTTCCTCCTTCCTTGTATTCAAGCCATCCATCCACCATTTCCATCTCATTTCCACCATTGAAACCTAGTTTTCTAGGTTTTCTACCATAATCCTGACCAGCCTAAATCACACGTTAAAAAGGGAGAAAATCTAGAGTAGTCAGACTATTAAAATAGTAACCCGACACTTAAGCCCCCACAACTATTATACGGGGTCTAATATAGTAATTGGGGTCGAACCACAAGGACAAGGTTAGCAAGTGTTAAGCACTCAAGGTCTCACACTCATATACTCTGAATAAAAAGGTTGTATAAAAGAGTGTTCCCAAAGGAACGATGGTACTCAAACCAAAGTAAAACAAATAACCAAAGAAAAGAAGAACAAAGCGTAACAAAATAAGATGGAAACAAAGATATGGAGGGAAACTTGGATTGGGTTTCACCTACTAAGACTTCTCTCCAACATGCAACATCATCTTTCCCTATCGCATACTCCTATCAATATTACAAGAAATCATACATGGTTTCTATTCCCTTCTCTCTCGAGATAAGGATAGATCTAAGTCTAAGGGTAACCACTCTCTCTCGAGATGACTATACAAAAACCACTTAACAGAATGTATGATCTCAAGCCTTAGCTTTCCAACATTTTCATGCATTCATACTACTCCATAACACAAGATAAAATTGATATTACTCTCCCAATATATAAATAATAAAACATCACAAGATGGTAGCTAAGCATACAAGTGAAGCATTAAAACTGGTACATGGAGATAATCTTAATGAGAGTATATATATATATTCAAAAAGGAGAGACAATATACATGTTGGGAGAGCCTTAGTGGCTACTCCCAACCCAAGTTAAGATATTTAGCCACACATGTTCACGGGCAGCGTAACGTCGTTACAAAATGATAGATACATCAAATTCCACAAAGTGATGAGGGAAGTACAGTGAGATGGAATGATAGATCTAGATAGAGAGAGAAGAACATGATACAATACAATACTTCTTCAGATCTAGATTTGGGGGTTGGTGGTGTGAAAGGTATTCTTCTCTCAAAGAAGATGTAGCCTTCAGTCTTCTCTCTCCTCATCTTTCACCTTTGGAGATCCAAGACTGATTGGATGGATGGAGATGAGACTACAATTTAGAAGCACTTCGTAGTACCTTCCGATCTGATCTGCCCTTTGATAGGATGGGTGGGTGGCCTATTTATAGGCACACTCCACCAACTTAACCCCTTGACTGCGGTCAAGGTCTGGTCTTAGATAAAGCTCGATCACGGTCAAGGCTTCATTTCCATTCTTTCCTTGGTCGAGGTCAGTTGAACCCCCTTTCTCTGTCGCGGTCTAGTTGGCCACCTTCTTGGGTGAGGATTGTGGTCGAGGTCGATTTAGCAACCCCCCCCAGTCACGGTCTAGTTGTTGTGACCTTCTGTTAGGGCTATGGTCGAGGTCGGGGTGCGCCTTGCTTTGGAAAAGTTGAGGTCGCAGTCTTCACATTGGTCGCGGTCCCCATTTTGATTGTGGTTTCCATGTTGATCGCGGTCGTGAAGAGCTTGAGTACGAATTGTCCATGAGTGTAAGGTATTAGGGTGCACTTGGAGACCTCGACCATGCTGAGATGGTCTTTTTTGGATGAATGAGTCTCGTTCGAGGTGATGACCGTTACCTGGGCTACATATGTACCTAAATTCAAGGGGAAAATGTGTAAGTGAAGTATTTTACATAAGATGCTAAAATAGTGGGGAAAGTTAGCAAAAGATATGTTAGGGAAGGTATAAAATATATGCAAAAAGTGCGTAAAATAAAGTGTTATCAAATACCCTTCATTTCCATGTCCTTCTTCCACCTTGGAGGAGGGAGGTCGTTCTACAGTAGTTAGGAGGTGAAGAAGAAGAAGCTACTTCGATCTCCATGGAGTCCTATCCCCTTCTTCTCATTTCTTTTATCTTTTATTTTAGCATGTCTAGCTAATCTCCTAGTGGTGGGCTGTTTGGGGTTAAAATGTGACTTTGATACCATGTTGGTGGAAAATAATTTGTATTGAACATTATTTTATTCTATGATGATTGCTTCTTACTTCTATTTCATTTCCCATTATCTTGCATGTGGTTTGTCCTTTTAAACATAAATTGATTGTTTTGTGATGCTTGATGACACTAAGCTTCTAGGGAAAATTGGTATGCATGTGGCAATCTTAGGAATGGCTCCTAGGTCCAATTAGTGGATCCCTAGCTAGCCCCCTTTGTTCCTACATACATCTCCCTTCTTCGACAAGTGAGTGTGAGATTTAAGTAGCTGGTGTAAGTGAGATTAGTGCAATTGCCTAGAGTTTCCTAAAGGCTATATGGCAAGTAACATGAGGTGAAATACCCTCATCTCTACTCTCATTCCTACCCTTGGCTCTCAATTTCCCTAATACCACTTACCCTAGAAACCTACACTTGCCAAGTCCTATTAGAATTACACCTATCCCTAGTTCTCCAACTAGTATTATAGGGGATATTATAATAGCACTTGACTTGTTGTTTGGTTTGGTAATCTAGATTGACATGTGAGGATTGCATGCTATGCTAACCTTCCCCCAACTAATATCAAGTTACATTCCCAAACAACCCACCTATCCATCATATTTCTTGAAATCCACCTTTTCCTTCTTAACTTGTTAATGGTAGTTCAGTTAATTGCCTTAGTTAATTCTTAGCTAATTGCTTAGTTCTAGATAGTTAGTTCTTGCTTAAGTAGTTAGGGATCCTTCGAGGTTTCTTGTGTTAATTTGGATAATTAGTGACAACTTAGGCTCTTGCTTGTCTAATTGCTTAGTTTGCATCTTAGTTGATCACTTAGCTTTCTAGTGTAGTGTAACTCCTTGCCCTAGCCTAATTGCTTGCCTTGCTTAGTTTGATAGCCTTAGCCTGCTTAGAGTAATCTATAGTATTCGTTAACTTAGTTTCATTCTTTCTCTTTATTTCTTACAATTGTAGTGTAATCAAACCAAGCCCAATTTTAAATCGTCAAACTCTATTCGTCGCTTTGGGAACATATCTAAAACAAACCTAAGTCTAGTGCCCCCTCTCTCCCTGAGGATAGACTCTACTAACTTTTAAGAGTAGAGTTGAGCATGTGAGTTGGACTAGGCCCACATATAAATTTTAAGAGATCTGTGTGTTTTCCCTTAGGGTTGCATCTAGCCACCTTTAGTCGGCTAGTGTGTGGCTTTGAGAAGAATCACACCAGTAATGTACTAAAAAGGTTGATTGGTAGAAAAAGTTTTCAAACAAGTATAAGGTGTTGACTATGATGAAACTTTTTCACTAGGTTTCATGGTGAAAACCATTAGCATCATTAATGCCATTGTATCTTAACATGACTATGAAATCCAAAAAAATGGACGTTAAAAACACATTCCTTATTAGGAATCTCCTTGAGTATGTGTACATGACACAACCCAAACTTTTATTGCTCATTTTCTACCTCAACGCCATTGTATTGCAATTCAAATTCAAGAAATTGTCCTTGCATGGAATCTATGCAATCAAGATGAACGTTTTTATTTTGCTGAAAAAATTCAATTTTAGCATTATAGATTGTCAATGATTTTCCCTAATCTTGTCTTCTTGGATTAGCATTCAAAAGAAGAACGAGAAACATTTATCATATCAATAGAGCATCTTTATATAGTTCATTCAAGCTTACCTCACTTACATCACATACATCTTCACTAGTTGAAGCAATGAGAGAAAGGTGACACTCTCCTTCATTTGGGCTGGAATCACTTGAGGAAGACTCCTCCCAACCACCATGGGCTGCATCCTTGCCTCTTGTTTCCTTCTTCTCCCTCTTCTTGAACTTTCTCTTCTTGTTGTAGTCCTCCTTACATATGCTCTTGTGGTGGGACTTCTTTGCCTTGGCAACATCATTCTTGTAGTGTCCCTTTTAACCACCCTCATAACATCTTGGAGTAGAGGAGGAGGAGGGACTTCCCTTGAAGTGTTTCCCCTTGGAGTACTTGGCTTCATGATCACTAAGCGCTCCATCCTCACTAGACGGAGGGAGTGGGCCGACAAGCAAGTTGTTGTTGAAGACCAATGGCCTTCACTTGAGATTTGAAGGTTGCATTCTTGATCTTCTTGGATTCCATCTTTTCTAGCTTGTCTTCTTCTCTTACTTGTCAAGCCTCACTTCTAAGGCTTGGTGATTCCCAATGAGATCTTTGGTAGCAATGTCACCAAGGCTTCTTATTTCCTTAATGTATGTCACCTAGGTTTTCCACCTCTTGGGAAGAGATCTAGGAATCTAGGGGTTGACCTTCCCTTGGTCCATGAGCTGTCCCAAATATGAAAACCCATTCATAATGGTTTTGAGCATGCATACATTTCAACAATTATATCTTTCCTCCCCATCTTGATATTCTCAAGCAAGCCATTGAACATGTAGACCTTTGACTCCTTGACTTGCTTGGTGCCTTCATAGGTTATAAAAGGCTTATTCCATATCTCATGGGTTGTATCCCAAGTAGAGATCCAGTTAAACTTCATGGGAGTGAGGGTTTATTAGATGATTCTTATATCCTTGGCATTGAGTTGATCTTTTTGGTGGAAGTTTCATTCCAAGTAACCATGGCTCCCTCTGGTTCCTTGTATGGAGAAGAAACCACTATCCACATGTCATAGATCATCCATTGAAGTTATAACGACATCCTTCTCCTCCAATAGAGGAAGTTGGTGTTGTCCAATATGGGGGGACGCATGGAGAATCCTCCTTCTAAGTTGAGAGACCCCAACAAATTATCACCCATCTTCTTGTCATGTAGGAGTAGATGCTTGGAGAAGACCTTCTCTGATACCACTTGTTGCGTCAATGGGCTCTATAAGGGGAGTTTGAATATAACTAAAACACATAAACCAAATTCATTAAAACTTCAAATTACTTCTAGAGATAAGGTTGAAAAAATTAAATGAGTGCAACTAAACATACATAGAAAGGATGAGACAGATTGAATAAGAAAAAGAATATTGTATAGTGGTTCCAAACTACAAATGAGGAGAGTGTAAGCCATTACCTAGAGGGGTTAATCACTAGGATTTTCAACCATTGCACACATCTTATATTCCATTATAAGAGATACAACATGACCTTCCTTTTCCAGAGCACGGATACCTAGCCTTCCTTTTAAGGATCAAAGGAGCCAATAACCTTACAAGGACTTACCTATCCTAGAGCAAGAGTCTTCAACCTATACAAGGGCTTACCCACTTTTGCAATGAGATAGATACCTTCACCAAGGAGATCTCCTCTTGCAACAAATCTTCCTTCTTGAAGGAATTTCACACTCTTCCCTTTGATCTTCAGCCTTCAAGTTCATCTTCATCAAGGAGAAGATTTCACCATCATAGATTGAGAGAAAGAGCTATAAGGGGAATATTGAGAGCTTCATGAAGAGTACATTGAAGAAACTCTCTCAAAAATAACCTATCTTACGCATATTAATATTGATCTATAGTAAGCTAGAACCAGAAAGGGGCTCTTAGTGGAAAAGTCCACTCAACTATAGCTAGGAGCATTAGAAGAAAACATGGAATGAAGTCCAAGGGAACCTATTTATAGTTGGGGTTGTCTACTAGATAGTATATGCACTTGGGAATGAATTATAGTCATTTGAGGTGTTGCAACATATCCATTTTTTGAATTTCGTAGCACTCCAACGGCTAGAAACACTTTTTGTACACATTTTGTTCAGTGCAGTCGGTCGAGTTTTAATAAAGGTAACTCGACTGATAGCACTATGAGACAAAGAAAATTTAAGTTTTCGTTCAAATTTAACCAGGATGAAACTTCAATGATGGTTTAAATTTTATTTTCCAGTGCAAAGGTGTTGGTCTAGTTGTTCTTGGGGAAACTTGGCCGACCCTGGTAATTTCCAAGACCCATTCTACCCGTTCGTCAAGCTTCATGTGAGTGAAACTTGGCCGACAAAAGTGTGTGTAATGAATTATAAAATTTCTATAAAAGTACTTAAATATTTGTTTTAAGTGCATTTTATATTTTTCTCATCTTAGTTACAAGTCATAGCACCAATACAAATGATTTACAAAAATGTCCTAAGGGTTTTAGGGTGTTTTCCAAAAAAGTGCATTTGTATTGATTTTGGCTAGTATTTGGTCAAGCTAGGGCTCAATTTAATTCATCCATTTCATGTACCTAATACCTAAAATCAATCTCAAATAGACATATTATATACATTCAAATAGAATGGTGAAGTCATCATCAAAATATGGACAATATATAATTGTTAGGTCACCCTTGACATTATTATTGGATTAACACCTCCATAATACAGATCATACATAAGAAAAATCATTCTTAGTCCAACTATTAAAAGTATGCTCTAAATCTATAGGTTGGACAATTTAGGGATTATCCTTCCATATACTTTAATAAAAAAAGGTGTTCAGTGAGTATTTAGTATTTGAAAAATATGCATTATAATAACAAATTACATGCTTTGAGTATTTACCTAAGTCTTCATTCATAAATTAGGTTTCCCTTGTTCATTTTGTATTCTTTTCTAGGGTCACATTAAGGTACTTAGGCAAATATATTTGGTATATATGTTAAATCAAATTTTGTAATATAATATTAAGATCATATCACATGGGTGAATTTGATGATCTGAATAGTTACCTATAGTGGTTGGTTTACTATTCTATTGATTTATGTCCTACTGGTTGGTCGTGTTGTGGATAAGAAATGAAGAAACATGGTTGTTGGGTTTCTAGCTCATGGAGATGTGTTGGCTATGATACTCCCTTCTAAAGTTGGGGAAGTGTCTATTTCATGCCAAGGATGCACAAGGTCATAACTTGCACTAGGTGCAATAGATGCTAGGGGCCATTACCCAAATTTGGGCCGCAAGTTGCCCTCTCAGGCGCAAGGTGTTTCTGCGGTGATTTTTGGCCTCTAATCGGCACTGCTCAAGGTGGTGACAGGTGACCTTCATGATCTATTGTATGTAGTTCAGTGTTGGTCTAGCAATTTTGTACGCTAGAAGGGAAGAAACGAGTATGGTGGTAGTGAGGCTAATTTAAAGACTGAGAATGATTGGGCAATGTGTGCTGACTTCTGGAAAATTTAGGGAACTAGTTGGGAGAATTTGCAAGGGTCTTGAGAAGAAGAAGGTACTAATAATGTTGTTTCAAGAGTGCTTTCTTGATAGTTAGAGGGCTATTTGTAGCCTAGAAACCTAAGGTTTGTGTGCAAGATATATGGGCAAGGCTATAGACAAGTCTAGTTGGATCTACAACGACGTGATACATTGTAAATGACTCGTTGCCCATTTTTTCCAGTTCATTAGCCTTAATGGCTCACGATATTTTAGTTCTATTTTCCCTAAATTAAGTGGTTGGAAGCTTTGTGGTGTGAAGACCAAATCAGTAGAGTGTTTATAGGAGAGTGAGGGGATGTGAGGAAGTAGGGCTTCATCATTATTGCTCTAGCCTTTGAAGTGGCTGAGTGGTTGGGAGACGTGAACACTCATAGAGTTTAGGAGGACCAGCCATGCGGGCCTTGGTCAAATTCTCCTTTGATTGGTTAATTAGATTTCGAATTTAATTCCTTTTCTGTTACAAATTTGCATTTTCTTTGCCATTTTATATCTCCCAATCCACAAGTATGTTTCCATTGAAAATCTCAACCCCTTTTATGTGATTCCATATCCAAAATTTCATAATGTGGTTTACTATTTATTGTGGGTCCCTATTGGTTAATTTGATGAAAGTGATGCATAATTGCAAATTAAGTACTCTAATTCAAGAAATCTAACAAGTAGTAAGATAATCTTTAAGAATTGTTTTTATAAAGATTCTCAAATCTAGGAAAATCACGTACAGTAGTTCAAAATAAGACTTCACAGCAAAATTTAGTATGTTATAGAGCTTGTAAAGACAACATACATGCAACCACCACCTTGTTTACAATTCCTATAGAACATGTTTGTCATCTTTGAAGACCCATCTATGGATTAAAGCACAGATTCGAGAGCCAAGTTTCAATGATTTCATCAAGCTATGAGACATGGAGGTTATATACAAAGTATTCATGACCACTCAATGTTTGGTAGGACATTCATAAGAGGGCATGCCATTCTTCTCCTATATGGGACGACATGATCATCGTTGAGATGACACTATTGGGTATGCTACAAAACCTCCTAGAAAGCTATTTACAAATGAAAGATTTAGGAGATCTTCATTATTTCTTCGATCTTGAGCTTCAAGAAAATCATTATGATATTCTTATGTCTCAAAAAAATAATGCATCTGAAATTATTTCCACATGTACCATTTTAGATGACCAGGAAGTTGAGATACCACTGGAGCTGCATGGAAAGCTCACTCCAAAGGATAGAACACTTCTAGTGGATGGTAGAGAATACATGCAATTTGTTGGTCAACTCCTCTACCTGAAAATCACTATATCTTATGATGTGAGCATTGTTAGTCAGTTGATGAGTGCTCCCTATCAATTTGATTATTCTATTGTTTGTGAATTATTCCTCGTCTCAAAGGGATGATATAAAGATCACATATGATTTGAAGAGCTTCAAATCTCACTGTTACAGCATATGCAGTTGTAGATTGGATTGGATGCTCAGTGTTTAGTTACTGTAGAATGAGTTTCTATTTATTTTTGGGGCATCACTACTTTCAGTATTAAGAAAAATTTCCCTACAAGATCTAGTTGTTAGGAAGAACATAGAGTCATTTCTAAAACATAGTTGAGATCATCCACTTGAGATGGGTATTTTCTGACATGGGTGTCCTTATGAATAACAATAGTCCACTCTTATGTGATAAGAGAAGTGTCATTTACACTACAAAATATCAAATGTTTCATGATTGAACAATGTACCATGAAGTGAATTGTCACTTCATATGAGAAAAATTGTAGATTAGTGTCATCTCTTGCCTCATATATCTTTGACTGATCAAATTGATGATGAATTTACAAAGTCCCTTCCATCACCCAGACATAACCTTATCATTTTTTAGTACGTGGGGGAATGTTACTTTCTATTTTTGTTGAATGCCGATTTACTTGATTGTCGAATAATTTATTAATTGATTGTCAATTAATTTTACATAGATTGTATTATATTTATAGACTATTGGTTTCTATTATACATCCATTGTATTTATTATTTCTCCTCCCCTATATAAAGGGGCATACTCTTTGCAACACCTATTTCATAATATATATATATATATATATATATATATATATATATATATATATGTATATATATATATATATATATATGTGTGTGTGTGTGTGTGTGTGTGTGTGTGTGTGTGTGTGTGTGTTTAAGTTTTGGATTCTTTCTTACTCTCGGTAGCCCCCTTTAAATCTTTGCCTAGTCGATCAATCCAAATGTACTGCCTTGGGATACGAGCTGTGTTTGACAAGCACGGTGATTTCTTGGGCTGATTAGACCTCGTTCCAATACTCTGTCCTTTGGTGAAATAAGCTAAGTTAATGATGCGAAGGCATTTAAAATATAGTCGGCCTACGTGATGTACTGGTTGAACATACTTTCTAAGCAAGTTAACAACGTAGTTGTATCTAGGGCAACGATATATGCAACTCTTCATGGAAGAAAGATGGAATCCAAGTCGTCCTTTTACATGTGGAACGATACACCAAGATACAAATAGATTCCAAGGGGTCTTTTTTAAAATTGGATTAAGCAATGCCATTCTAAAATAAATCTCAGTCAATGTGTAATGGTTGGGATCGTCCTACTTTGTCTAAAGTATAGCTCTCAAAACATCGCAAAATAAAGATTCACCGAGAACAACATGGATCAAGCGAATGTTCGTGCAAGGACAACCATGTGTGCTCAAGATATCAATTTAGTTCAGAACTAAATGATCAAGTTATTAAATAGTTTAAAACTAAGGGACAACAAAATAGTTCAAATTAATAATAGTTGAGGTCTTACATTGAACAGGCTGGGGGATTGTTTAATGGATAAAATAGCATATTTAACTCGTAAGAGGAAAAGGTAGAGGTTCCACTTGTCGATTTCTCATGGCACTTAAGCTTGATCGGTTAGCTAGTCTGATTTCTCTGATGGTAATTTCTCCCCTCTTCCTCTTCCTCTTCCTCTTCCTCCCATCATGACCGAGCTAACAGAAAAATGTTATTCAGGGATTTGGGTTGACATGATTGGCATAAACACAGTATTCTTACCTAATTCATGTAGAAGGCAGCTAAAACATCCGGTATGTTACAGTACATATCGTTTTAAAACTATATACACTATAGTACAGTAGGTTCGTAGCATTTGCTTTGGACATAGTTTTACATGGATTAAGATGGATTTTATCTGAAAATCATTTAATGTCAATCGGTGATGGGAAATGAGGACAAGCCAAGACATGTCAGGTCTTAGAAAATTGCTCTTGTTCTATCATCAATTAGATATCCAAACCACAATCTAGTCAGAGATTCGTTGCCTGCATGTTCCTCATTACCAGGACCTTTGTTTGTAAGATGGTAATTTGTTGTCAAGACTTTAATATTATTATGAGATACGTGGCTAGGTACTTGGCCGATCAATGGGTGATTCCTTATATCAATGGGTGATTCCTTATGGAAGAGTCCATATATTGAATAAACTCTGGCCAGGAGCAGAGCTTCTTCCACGCGCAAGCACGACAACGCGAATATGTCAGGTTTAGGTGTTTGTCGCAGCATATCGTTGCAAGTGTTGCCAGCTTGCGATATCACTCATCAATCAGGTAGCAATACTGCTCTTGTTCAGTACGAGCCAATCAGCCACAGACACAACTACGATGGCGAGAGCCAATCAGCCACAGACACAACTACGATGGCGTTTCCCAATAGATGCATCTTTTGTTCGAGAATCGTCAGATAATGTCTTTGAAATGATACATTTATTTGTCTTTACGCCCTTTCTCATAGTTAAATAGGGATACTTGCATCATAGTGTGAAACGAGAGGTATGCCAAACTAAAGATTTATATTTTGAGTCGTGCCAACCCACCAGACAGACTACAATGCTACTTATATATATCTCTCAAGTCCCATACATGGGCGTACGTCGTTATCAATATCGCAACTGAAATATGCAAATAGTACTTGACCGATACCTATCAAACATTGACTGTTTCTCGTTTTGGTCTGAGCCCTGACCAACATACCCTCGATAACGTTTGGTGTACAAAAGTGTTGATCCGGAGGAAGCCTTGGCCAGTACTCTCTTTTATAGCCTTGATCATTCAATCCTGGAATTTACATTGTTTTTCATTTAAACCAAAACGATGCTGTGTAAATTTAAAATCTGTCTTTCTAGAATCAAAACCGATTACGTTACTTTCAATTTAATTTTGTTCATTTTTTTAGCAATTTTTATATTAGAAAAGGTAAAGTTCTAGTTTCCTTTGTAAGAATACGTAAACTAGGTGCGGATGGCATTATCAGTAGCCCCTAGGAGAAGTAAATAACATGAATCACATTCATTATCTTCATCTAATTCATACAATTGCCTTATCGTACATGAAAAGAGTTGCCTAAGACACATTCAGATCCCTGCATGCAGTTCATGTTATTTGCCTGATGAAGTTAACCATATTTGAGGTCATTGACAAAGAGACCATGTCTATAACTCTAATCCTTACTGAAGTAGTTGTTTTGTTGTTGGCCAAAACTTATTTCCAGAATTGTGTTTACTGCAAAAGAGCATAATTATGGAAGTAAGAAGACAAGAAAGAAAAATAATAAAGGGTGCTCCCATTGCTTTACAATTTTTTTTGGTCAATTGTTTTAAAATTGTTAATTTAGAGGACATAATATTATTCAAAAAGGCTAATTTCTTGAATCACCAGTTCAAAACTTGGTGGAATATCAACATTAGGTGATGTATTTATTCAAATGACATTATTCTCCTTTTCAATAATATAAACACAATATCAATATATGATATCCTGCTACGAGTGGAAGAATTGTTCACATTGGTTCCATAACATTTACCGTGTCGTATAGTCATAACATAAAATAATGAACTTACATTCATATCTTTCCCGCTGACAAAATGTATTTTTCCCGGTGCTTGTATTTAATTTCAGATTGTCATTGATACATGGTCGTCCATACAATTATCACTACTCCATAAACACACTACATTTAACATAAGAGCACATTTGTTTTTAAATAACTCACCTAAAATATACAAAAAGGTTAAGTAGTTAGCATGTGACTCAAGCCAAGTGTGTAATAATTCAAATGTTTCATTACTTACTAACCTAAGCATATGTGTGAGTATAATTCACAAATGCACAAGCATTGATAAACTTCATAAATGTGTCTCACTAGTACAGAAATGGGTTATAACGTCACTACATGTAGGGTCGGTTTTTTCAAATAACCGACCTTATATGTCTAAAGAAAATGTGGACACCACTTAAGACCTCTTGGGTCAGTTTTCTTAAGAAAACCGACCTTGTAGTGTAACTCTATAGGGTCAGTTTTCCAAATAACCGACCTTATATGTCTATAAAAAATGCGGGCACCACTTAAGACCTCTTGGGTCGCTTTTCTTAAAAAAATCGACCTTGTAGTGTAACTCTATAGGGTCGGTTTTCTAAATAACCGACCTTATATGTCTATAAAAAACGCGGGCACCACTTAAGACCTCTTGGGTCACTTTTCTTAAAATAACCGACCTTGTAGTGTATCTCTATAGGGTTGGTTTTCATAAAATAAGCGACCTTATAGACAATTGGATTAAAAAGTCAATTACAGTTTTCCGCGGCAAAAATTTGCTTGATTTTGGCTTCACGCCTCGATCTATAGGGTCGGTTTTTCCAAATAAACGACCTTATATGTCTACAAAAAATGCGGGTAATTAGACATCTTGAATCCAGTTAAGTTCATGCATGTATAAGCACCTCTAGCGTCGGTTTTTTCCAAATAACCGACCCTAGAAGTCCCTTCAGTCGACAATATTGTCGACCGGGATAAAATTGGATCCAGTTAAGTTCACGCATGTATAAGCACCTCTAGCGTCAGTTTTTTCCAAATAACCGATCCTAAAAGTCCCTTCGGTCAACAATATTGTCGACCGAGATAAATCTTGGATCCAGTTAAGTTCACGCATGTATAAGCACCTCTAGCGTCGGTTTTTTCCAAATAACCGACCTTATAAGTCCCTTCGGTCGACAATATTGTCGACCGAGATAAATCTTGGATCCAGTTAAGTTCATGCATGTATAAGCACCTCTAGCGTCGGTTTTTTCCAAATAACTGACCTTAGAAGTCCCTTCGGTCGACAATATTGTCGACCGAGATAAATCTTGGATCCAGTTAAGTTCACGCATGTATAAGAACCTCTAGCGTCGGTTTTTTCCAAATAACTGACCTTAGAAGTCCCTTCGGTCGACAATATTGTCGACCGAGATAAATCTTGGATCCAATTAAGTTCACGCATGTATAAGCACCTCTAGCGTCAGTTTTTTCCAAATAACCGACCCTAGAAGTCCTTCGGTCAATGAATTTGCTGACCGAGATAAATCTTGGATCCAGTTAAGTTCATGCATGTATAAGCACCTCTAGCGTCGGTTTTTTCCAAATAACTGACCCTAGAAATCCCTTCGGTCGACAATATTATCGACCGAGATAAAATTGGATCCAGTTAAGTTCACGCATGTATAAGCACCTCTAGTGTCAGTTTTTCCAAATAACCGACCTTAGAAGTCCCTTCGGTCGACAATATTATCGACCGAGATAAATCTTGGATCCAATTAAGTTCACGTATGTATAAGCACCTCTAGCGTCGGTTTTTTCCAAATAACCGACCTTAGAAGTCCCTCGATCGATGAATTTGCTGACCGAGATAAATCTTGGATCCAGTGAAGTTCATGCATGTATAAGCACCTCTAGCGTCAGTTTTTTCCAAATAACTGACCCTAGAAGTCCCTTCGGTCGACAATATTGTCGACCGAGATAAAATTGGATCCAGTTAAGTTCACGCATGTATAAGCACCTCTAGCGTCGGTTTTTTCCAAATAACCGACCTTAGAAGTCCCTTCGGTCGACAATATTGTCGATCGAGATAAATCTTGGATCCAGTTAAGTTCACGCATGTATAAGCACCTCTAGCGTCAGTTTTTTTCCAAATAACCGACCCTAGAAGTCCCTCGGTCGATGAATTTGCCGACCGATAACCTCTCGGTCGATAAATTCGTCGATCGAGAAGGAGCCAGATTTCACCTCTAGGGTCGGTTTTTTCTTATAACCGACCCTAAAGGGCTCCTCGGTCGACAATATTGTCGACCGACATAAATTTTGGATCCATTTTAGTACTTTTCAAAACTTTATGAAGCATTGGGATCTCAATCCCTTGTCTCATTGTTGGGAATTCACATCCCTCTATACCACCATCATCACATTTGATGGATCTGGGTATTCAAACCCTTAGTTCATCACTAAACATGGTTATCACTTATCAGGTAACTATTACCTTCAGGTCATCTGACCAAGGTATTCAGGATATTTGTTACACAAGCATCTCACATGGTTAGTATACTTGATAACAACCATATCAATTTCATATCAACATCATGCAATACAAAGATAACATAACAATTCCCTCATTAGGGTTAGAGTTTCCCATTTTTATCAATTAGGGTTTCACATCACATCATCCCATATTAAGGTTACACATAACATTATCCCATATTAGGGCTTCACACGACATCACCCTATATTAGGGTTTCACATAACATCATCCCATATTAGTGTTTTATAAGCACCTTAGAGCTCCCTCAGTCGACAAATTTGTCGACCGATAACCTCTCGGTCGACAAATTCGTCGACCACAAAGAGCCAGATTTTACGTGTATAAGCACCTCTAGGGTCAGTTTTTTCCTTATAACCGACCCTAAAATGCTCTTCGGTCGACAATATTGTCGACCGACATGAATTTTGGATCCAATTTAGTTCACGCATGTATAAGAATCTATAGAGCTCTCCTCGGTCGATGAATTTGTCGACCGTTAACCTCTCGGTCGACAAATTCATCGACTGAGAAGGAGCTAGATTTCACATGTATAAGCACCTCTAGGGTCGGTTTTTTCTTATAACCGACCCTAAAGGACTTCTCAGTCGACGAATTTGTCAACCGACATGAATTTTGGATCCAGTTTAGTTCACGCATGTATAAGCACCTCTAGCGTCGGTTTTTTACTTTTAACCGACCCTAGAGCCGAAAATGTGTTTGAGTGTTTTTAAATAACCAAACACGGGCACCTCTTATCTTTAGCGTCGGTTTGTTTCTTTTAACTGACACTACAGGTCGAGTCGCTCCTTTAAAATGGCCGAAACCTAGTCTTTCTCCCCCGTGAAATAAAATTTGTGTTCTCTTTTTCTCTCCCGCGGCACGGATACCTTTTCTGCCGTGAAGCCCTTGCCACCTCTTCGCGCCGCCAAAGCCCTTGTCTCCTCTCCACGAAAAGAGCTCATCGTCGCCGCCTCTCCACACTTCCACAAAGGTCTCCGCCTCTCCGTGAAGGTTGTCTCATCCTCTACGATGGTCGCCGTTGTTTCCAAGTAAGGTCGCCTCTGTTTCCAAGGAAGGTCACCGCCGTTTCCAAAAAAGGTTCCCGAGTTCGTTTCCGGGTTCGGATCCACCTTTCTTAGTCTTGGTAAGTGAGATCTGTCTCTTTTTCTTTGTTTTTCTTGTTGTTCTATCTTCCCCTCTCTTTTTCTTGGTTGAATCCATGACGTTCCATGGTGGAGCTTGAGATAATGGTTGAAAACATCTTCCACTATCGTTTTCTTACATTTTCAACATAGGGTTTGCTTCCTTTTTGGAGAAGGAACCAGCTTGGTGAAGAGGAGTGCCCAAGCTAGGGTTTCTTCCCTATTTTTCTTCAATCTACCTTGCTGTTTGGAGTTTCTACATCATCTCTAAGGTGAGTTATATAACTTTATCCATGGTTATTGTTCACTCTTACGTTACATGTACATGATTTTGCCTTAAAATTATTAATCCAAGTATAAAGATGTACCTTTACCTAGGGTGTGAGCTTGTATGATAGTTTTTTGTATCATCTTAGATGAACCCTACATCTTGTGCATGATTTTTTTGAAGGAAGTGGTAATCATAGACTTTGTTTGCATATGGATAGCTTTTAATCTCTCAAAAGATGTATATTTCTAGGATTTCAAACTAATTTTTCCTCCTTATATTTCAAACAATCTATCATTTTGTAAATTATGATGTGATTATGAATCATTTTTGTCATGAATGTGTTGTTTTGAATGGTGACGGTTGAGCATCAATGCTCCCCACTCCCAGAATATATGAATATTCATTTCTATTTCAGTTTGAACGTTTCAGTGTACCCCTCGGTCGAAAATTTTGTCGATCGAAATATTTTCGGTCGATAATTTTTCGACCGAGGGGTACACTGAAATGTTTATTTAAATTTTTAGCGTCGGTTATTCCAAAAAACCGACCCTGTAAACTCTCTTGGTCGACGAATTTATCGACCGATATCCAGTTAAGTTCACACATGTATAAGCACCTCTAGCGTCGATTTTTTCCAAATAACAGACTTTAGAAGTCCCTTCGGTCGACAATATTGTTGACCGATATCCAGTTAAGTTCACGCATGTATAAGCACCTCTAGCGTCAGTTTTTTCCAAATAACCGACTCTAGAAGTCCCTTCGGTCGACAATATTGTCGACCGATATCCAGTTAAGTTCACGCATGTATAAGCACCTCTAGCGTCGGTTTTTTTCCAAATATCCGACTCTAGAAGTCCCTTCGGTCGACAATATTGTCGACCGAGATAAATCTTGGATCCAGTTAAGTTCACGCATGTATAAACACCTCTAGCGTCAGTTTTTTCCAAATAACCGACCCTAGAAGTCCCTTCGGTCAACAATATTGTCGACCGAGATACATCTTGGATCCAGTTAAGTTCACGCATGTATAAGAACCTCTAACGTCAGTTTTTTCCAAATAACCGACCCTAGAAGTCCCTCGGTCGACAAATTCGTCGACCGAGAAGGAGCACTGAAGTGGTTATTCAATATTTAGCGTCTGTTATTCTAAAAAACCCGACGATGTAAGCTCTCTCGGTCGAGAAAATTGTCAACGGAAAATATGTTCGGTCGACAATATTCTCGACCGAGAGTGTTTACAGGGTCGGTTTTTTTGGAATAACCGACCTTACAGGCTCCTTTTTTCTCGCCTGGGTCATATTTTTTACAACCTTTTGTGTCGGTGTTTACTCTGTAAGGTCAGTTTTTTCTGGTCAAATAAACCGACGTTATAGAGCAAAGTCTATAGCGACGGCCACTTAGGCGTCGGTTAAAAAGTGACGTTGCAGGCTTAAAAAAACCGACGCTACAGACCATTCTTATACTAGTGTCTGAACAATATATATATATATATATATATATATATATATATATATATATATATATATATATATATATATTCAATGCTTGTGCGGGTAGCTACTCGCTTCATTTTTTATTACCTTTTTGGGGGTTTGTTACTTCTTATATGTAGAGGGTTACTTTACCTTACAAATTATTACTTTTCATGCATAGATAGTTACATTTGTACCAACTATGATAAATATACAATTACATATTTATTCCCGAATTTTTGCTATATAATTTACACGAATTTACTTTTTGATTCAAATAGTTATGTTTTGGTGAATATAGCTACTTTTTTATCGAGTGAGTTACTTTTCTGACAGAATAGTTACTTTTTTTAATGCATGGGTAGCGAAATCCAGGATACCCGCATGGGTATTAAAGATAAACCCATATATATATATATATATATATATATATATATATATATATATATATATATATATATATATATATATATATATATATATACATATATATAGGGCATTCATTCAATACCTGCGCGGGAAGCCTGATTTTTCGCTACCCGCACATCCAAAAGTGTAATTATATGGTACACAAAAGTAACTCTAAGATCAAAAGAGTAACTATATTGATAAAAGAGTAACAATATAACTAAAAAAGTAACTGCGCAGAAAATATATAGTCAGTAAATATATGGACGTATTTTTTATTTTGGTGGGGCAAATGATATTATTTTTGGATGAATTTTTTTGGGGAGCTAGATAAAATGCTCCTCTACAATTGTAATTTTTTTAAGTGACAGGAAGTATGTGAGGGTAGCTACTCGCGTGGGTATATATATATATATATATATATATATATATATATATATATATATATATATATATATATATATATATATACACATATATACATATATATATGGTGTTCATTCGTTGCCCGCACGGGTAGCCTGGATTTTCTCTACCCGGCAGCCAAAAAAGTAACTCTCCTGGCCAAAAAAGTAACTCTGCTGTCAAAAAAGTAACTATGGTGAACAAAAAGTAACTACACGAATAAAAGAGTAACTTTGTACAAAATATACAACAGATATATATAAGGACGGGTTTTTTGATTTTGGAGGGGCAAATGATATTATTTTTGGCTAAAATTTTTTGGAGAGCTAGACAAAATAGTCCTCTACAATTGTGAAAAAAAATTTAAAAAAAAAAGTGGTCGGTAGGGTGGGCGGGTATCTACCCGCGCGGGCAATAAAGATGGGCAATATATATATATATACATATTCCATTTCAGGAGATCAAAGGATATTACTTTTTTTTATTGTCAAGGAAACCCACCCCGCAAGGAGGAGGCCCAGATAGAAGGGATGGTAAACCCGGGAGACCTGTGCGCCCACACACCGGTATCTCAATAAGTCGAATCAGAGGCCGACTGACGGTGCGGGAAATTCATTTCCGAGCAGCACTTCCAGCAAGAGTCGAACCCGGGACCCTTCATGAGGGGCCCCGAGCTACGACCATCTGGGCTACTTCTCGCCGGCTAAGGATATTACTTTTATTTACTATCTAATAGTAAAGTGTTTGTTTCCAAAGATATTATATTCCTAGAGAAGGAATTTATTTTTAAAGGAATCTGTGGTAGGAAAGTGGAACTTTCAATTCTCAGTCCAATTTTTCATGCTCAGTTGAACTGCACGGTGATGATGGTAGCTTCTATAGAATTCATGTTGAATATGAATGGATGCCAAATGTGTGTGGTAAAGGCTATCGATTCAGCCATGAAAAAGTGTGTTGCCCTGTTTCTTCTTATCAATCTGAAAATTTCCAACATAATTTCGCTGATATGGTTGATGTTTTAGAAGGTCTTGTTAAGATTGCTACTTTTGATACTTCAGATTCTGGTCATGTTGTTAATACGAGTAGTACTCAAGGCCTGAATTCTTTCCCCTCAACTCCTTTCCAAGTGTTCGACAATTTTTCCAGGGTCTGGTTCTTCACCCTCGATTCTGCCTAAGGTCATTGATGGAACTCTCCCCAGAGTGGTAAATCCTATGTTCCCTCCCTTGAACAACCTTGAACTCATTAAAGAAAGCACTGAGGTCACCAGCTCAATGGCCCTACCGTATAAATGACTCCTTCTTTCAAGGTCTTTTCCTGAAACGTCTGTGGTATTAGCAATAAAATAAGGAATGTCTAGGAGGATCTTAGGAGAGTGGGTTTCAGGATTTTTATTCTTATAGAGACTAAGTTGAGGAAAAGAAATATTGGCAAATTTATGGCAAAACATTTCCCAATTTTTGAGTTTATATCAAATATTGATTCTCATTCTTTAGGTAGAATTGTTATCTTATGGAATCCTAAAGAGTGTTCTATTGTTAAGCCGGGTGACACTGATCAACATGTTCTTTGTAATGTTTTGATTGAGAATGTTTCCTTTCTGTCTGCTGTGTACATGCATAATGATGATTCAAATCGATCTTTTCTTGGGAATTCCCTGGATTCTAATAGCAGTGGATATTGTTTACCTTGGATCATCTTGGGAGACTTTAATGTTGTTTGCAAGGATTGTGAAAGGATCAGCAGAAGATCTCCTACCAGTAGGTCCATGAATGAGTTTACTGAATGGGTTGTGAATTGTGGTTTATTTGAATTGGATTTAAAGGGACCTTTCTTTTCTTGGGATAATCGATATGAGGATGAAGAATTTATCACTTCTAAAATTTATAGAGTGTTTTACAATGATTTATTCATGAACCTTTTTGAAGAGTTCTCTGGTGAGCTGATATCCAATACCATAAGTGATCATAAGCCTATCCTTTTCTCTTTTGGACAACATAGGGTTATTAAATCCCCATTATGTTTTATTAACTCTTGGGCATTTAAGGATGATTTTACAAATGTAGTGAGAGATGTTTGGTCTGAAGTGGTTGAAGGAACTTCTATGTATAAAGTGTATAGGAAGTTTTAGAAATTCAGTGTTCTCTTGAAGGACTAGAACCACAAGATAGTGGGTAACCTGTTTGACAATGTTAAAGTAGCCAAATATAATACCTTGTAGGCTCAATCTAAAGCCAACCTTGATCCTACAAATTCTATCTTGCAAAATCAAGCAAGGTCTCTTAGAAATGTTCTTCATGAAGCTGAAAGAGCATAGGAAAGTTTCTTGAGATAGAAGTTCAAAGTTCAGTGGCTTTCTGAAGGGGATAATAATACCAAATTTTTCTACTCATTTGTCAAATCTAAACGATAATGGAACCAGCTGAGGTGCTCGAATATTAATGGTCAAATTAGTTACCACATGAATGAGATTAAAAGATTTGTCTTCAAGTATTACTCTAATTTTTTTAATAATAAACATAGCTATGAGGGACTTAAAGAGTTTAATTGGTCGGGACCTACAATCTTTGAGAAGTGAAAAATCAATTGTACTGTATGTGTAAAAGAAGATAACACATAGACCATATTGTTGGAATTCCATTCTAGGATGTGTTGCAAAAATCTCTCTTAGTATAGGCTTATAAATCATCCTACACAAAACAACCAGTTCAAAAGAAAATATATAACATAAGAGGAAAGAAAATAAAACATGAAATCATGCATACAAAATTAAACATACATGTGTAAGGTGGCCTCAACTAGAATACTTCAAAATCTCAAATATCTATGTTGTTATATCCTTGATTAGCATATTGTTCTTAATTGAGTAATAAAAAAAAATCTTCCCTATACAATGACAAACAAACTTCAAATCTAGGGCAGCTCAAATGAAGCAAGATATATATATATAATTGGCTAAAAGAATTGTGTACCTGAGTACATGTAGCTTACATGTACCCACCTTCATTTATGGTGATCATAAAATTATAATGAATAATCCAACCTTATGGATGTAAAGTATACCCCTTAGATAAGATGTATACAAAAAATCAACACAATCTGATATTCATAGATCATCAAAAGAAAGAATATTGTTTATTTTCTGATCAACGGTAAGTTGCAGAAATTACATAAACCATTGAATGATTTATTGCTATAACTCATGATCTATATAAGATATGGTTATGATTTTTTAAACACGTCTAATCTATGTAGTGTTGAATCAATCCATATGGTTGGATTTTATCAACATACTCCGCATGTGCTATTTTAATGGTCGATACACGTAAGTTACATGTACCGGCCGGTGCACACTTCCTAACCTATATATATATATATATATATATATATATATATATATATATATATATATATATATATATATATACATATA
This sequence comes from Alisma plantago-aquatica, assembly GCA_963693085.1. Classification (NCBI taxonomy): domain Eukaryota; kingdom Viridiplantae; phylum Streptophyta; class Magnoliopsida; order Alismatales; family Alismataceae; genus Alisma; species Alisma plantago-aquatica. The sequence goes on along the minus strand of OY856412.1, from coordinate 838,635,841 downwards.
TATATACATATATATATACATATATATATACATATATATATACATATATATAATACCCGTGCGGGTAGCCTGATTTTTTGCTACTCGCACATCCAAAAGAGTAACTATACGGTACACAAAAGTAACTCTAAAGATCAATAGAGTAACTATATGGTACACAAGAGTAATTTTGAGATCAAAAAAGTAACTGCGTAGAAAATATACAGTCAGTAAATATATGGACGGGTTTTTTTATTTGGGGGGGGGGGGGCAAATGATATTATTTTTGGATGAATTTTTTGGGGGAGCTAAATAAAATGCTCCTCTAAAACTGTGAAATTTAAAAAAAATAACGGGAAGGGTGAACGGGTAGCTACCCACGCGGGTACTAAATAAATCCCATATATATATATATATATATATATATATATATATATATATATATATATATATATATATATATATATAGATAAAAGGATCAATAATTATATAATCTTTTTAATCAACTTGTCTTTCCCGAGATACACTGTGTAGTTATTTTGTTATCTCCCCACTGCCATTGTTGATATGATGACGACCCCATGGGGATCGCTACTCAATGCCTGCATTGTTTGCAAACAATCTAAAATGGATACCTGACCTGTAGATTGGGGGGTTGTGCTCTACACCTTCTGGACATGAAAATGAAAGAGCTTCTGTAGATCTATACCGGCTAGCTTGCTTGCAATGTAGAAAGCTAGGATAACATGGACGATCAACACCCAAAATGCAAACTGGAGAAGCTCATAATGACTTCCATCCATTCTGAGGTGCTTCCTTGTCGCTTAACCTTGTTTTGACTTCTAGAACACCCAAGAGCATTAGGTACTCAAAGTCAACATCCACAATGGCCAAGGAGTAGAGTAGTAACCCAGCTGAAAAACTGAAATGGCATACTAATGTTACAATGATGACATTTTAAAAACTCTAAACACAGTTAAGCCAAGATTTAAATTTCCATATCATTAATTGTAATTCTAAACACAATCAAGCCATTCCTAAGCAGATATAGATCGATATAAACCCATGAATAAGATGAATAATGTGTTTTCAAGTATTACCTAAAATTTAATTTAATAATTATAATTCCAGCATGAGAAAATATTATCAGAAATACTTAGAGAAATCCTTGATTAAATGGAGAAAATGTACATATTTTATAGCCAATTAATTCATTCAATAAATCTGCATGATCTACTAATCAAACACACACAAATATATATCCCGAAGTCAATCTAATACATTTTTGTCATATATAATATTGGTTCAAAGATATACTTTCATCGCCACTCTTATCTCATTTAATCTTGATAGGCTCTCTGTATCAGGCCATTTGAGGGCCTCAATGTAGTTCTTGTTTGCTTTGGACTAAGCATAAAAAACTGGATGAATTTGGATGGTATTCCTATGAAAGGGAAAATAGAATGAGAGGTAAGTTGTTGTATATCGTTAATGTCCTAACATAGGAAAACATGGATGAAAATATATATATATATATATATATAACTATCTATCATATTATAGAAAACTTTTCAGAATGGATAACTAAATTTAAAAATTGCATTGTATCTGCAAAATGAGATGGCACATAGACCATATTGTTCCTGAAATTTCAGGGTTCATTGTTGTAATTCCATTCCAGGATGTGTTGCAAAATTCTCTCTTAGTATAGGCTTAAAAATCATCCTACATGAAATAAAGAGATCAAAAGTGAATATAAAACATAAGAGGAAAGAAAATAAAACATGAAATGATGCATACAAAATTAAAGATACATGTGTAAGGTATCCTCTACTAGATTGCTTCAAAATCACAAATATATGTGTTTCCATATCCTTGATTAACATATTGTTCTTAACCAAATAATCAACAAAAGCATCCCTAGACAGTGACAAACAAACTTCAAATCTAGGGAATCTCAAATATGAAGGAAGATATATATATATATATATATATATATATATATATATATACATATACATATACATACATATACATATATATACATATACATATATATACATATACATATATATATGTGTATATATATATATAATGGCTAAAAGAATTGTGTACCTTAGTACATGTATGTTATGTGTACCCATCTTCATTTATGATGATTGCACAACTCTTTAGAATAATCTAACCTTATAGATGTGTTTCATACCTCTTAGATAATATGTGTATACAATATTACACCAATCTTGCATTCATAGATCATCCAGTTAAAGAAAATGAGTTTTTTCTTATCAACGGTAACTTGCTGAAATTGCGGGAACCGTCAAATGATATATTGTTATATCTCATGATATACATGTGATATGGCTGTGATATTTTAAACACATCTAATCTAATTTTTTTTGACTCCATCCATATGGTTGGATTTGATTAGATAGTTCTCTATATGCCATTTTAATGGCCGGTACACATAAGTTGCATGTACCAGCCGGTACACACTTCCTAACCCCTATATATATATACATGTACATATATATATGTACAAATATATATATATATATATATATATGTATATATATGTGTACATGTATATATATATGTATATATATATGTACATATATATATATATAATATTGAAGATGATCAATTATTACAGAAGCTTCTTAATTGACTTGCCTTTTCCCTGCTTCTATGTGTAGTTATTGTTGTTATGTCCACAAAGCCATTGTTGATATGATGACAACCCCATGTGGATTGGCTACTCAATGCCTGTGTTGTTTGCAAACAACCTAGCTAGATAGCTGCCCTATAGATCAGGGGGTTGTGCTCTATACCTTCTGGACATGTAGATAAAACAGCTTCTATAGATATACACTAGCTAGCTTGCTTGCAAAGTAGAAATCTAGGATAACATAGATGATCAAAACCCAAAATGCAAACTGGACAAGCTCAGAATGACTTCCATCCATTCTGAGATGCCTCCCTATTGTTTAACCTTGTTTTGACTTCTAGAACATCCAAGAGAATTACCTACTTGAAGTCAACATCTACAATGGACAAGGAGTAGAGTAGAAGAACTCTTAACATAATTAAGTTAAGATTCCAATTGTTGTATCATTAATTATAAATCTAAACACAATCAAGCCAGTCCTAAGTAGATCTTGATTTATATAAACCCATAGATAAGATGATTGATGTGTTTTCAAGTATACTTAAAGGCTTTATCAAATGAAAATACCTATACCTTTTACAACTGTTTCCATAACTCACTAAATATGCTTGACCAACTAATATTAAAGAAAAAATATGCAAACAAATCATATACCTCCTAAAAATGAGGTTCCTTGAAGGTTCAAGAAAAAGAATGAAGCATGTTGGAAAAAATAGACTATCCATATTTTGAGATTTATCTACACAACACTACCAATATGAATTTAAAAGATAGCACCATCCTTCCCATATAATATAAACACCAAATTTGATAGGCATTGACATAAAGAAAGACAACATATGAAAACTACCTCTATAAATGTAAAAATTCATAGAAAGATAATAGATATTCACAACCCTGTTCTATTCTACTAAAATCTTAAATGGAATAGAAATGTCCTATTGAGATAAGCTCATGTTCTTGATGTAATTCACATCCCATCATTCATTATGTGGCCACTAGAAGCTTGTGCAACAACCTACAACATCCAAAACATATATCAAGAGAAAAATAGTGAACATATTGACCATGAACATACAACATACACACAATATAGATCTATTAAAACTTGTCATTTGATGCATATAAAGAAGGATTACTTACTTCTTCATCATACATGTTCCTTTGACTGTGTTCCCTTCCTGTAGGACCACCAAGCACAATGTCATTCCCAGCAAGTGCAGAAGTGATGCAGTGCAATTGGGATTGCAAATTTGTATGTGCAATCTTAAATTTCTCATTCTCTTACTCTAATGAATCATGTCCATTCTTCAATTCTTCATTCTCTTTCTCTATAGAAATGAATTTTCCTTTTGACATCTGTTATGTCATCAACATAACCATCGTTGCTCAAGTCAACCTTCAATCCAAATACTTGACTTCTAGATACTCTATGACCATAGCCCACAAGTCTTTGATTTGAAACCTCTTTATCATACATTATTTGATTAAAAACTACATCTTCTATAGATGCCCTCAGCATTTTAGGATTCTCAACAATGTGTTCCTCCACCAACTTTTTATCTGTTTCCTAAATCAAATTAATCAACATGTGTGTTACTATTTAGATCACATATCAAAATTAAAGGTATCTCAGTTGAACATAATATGCTATATCAAACCATGAAGTCTTTAGTATTTGTATCCTTTATGTAGCTTCCATCTTTTTTTTTATGGGTAATCTTCCAAGCTTCCAAGTTGCTAGGCTCCCTATTTTTTCTTATGGCCTGTCAAAATTCATAGTATGTGTTAACTACCTTGAATAAAAAAACTCAACCTCAATTGAAGATACAAGCACAAAACATCATATCTCACAAATTCAAACTTCTTTTGGGCAAAGCTTTTTGATCATGTGGTATCATAATCAGCCTTTTCAACACATGCTCTCTTTCCTATTGTTAAAAGTCTCTACAAAAAAGAAGTCAGCATGTCACAATAATATATAATGCAAGTGATATATACAATATGTCAATGCAATTTATGTGAAAGAATCACACCTAGCTTTCTTGTAGGTGAAAACCAATAGCTAACCAAGCGTACCCGTTGCTTTTTAATGATATTTTTTGGATCTAGGCTAGCAATTTGTTCTTCTATTTTGATGGGATCCATGTAGAGACCTTTCAATTTGTGCTTGTAAGTTTTCCATTTCACATTGACATGTGACAGAATCTTTTCATCGATTTCCACGTCAATTGGAATATGAAACTTGCTCTAAATGAACACAAAAACATAATTTTCATTTGAATCCCAGATTTATTGCATTTAACATAAAATGGGAATTTTGATTGCTTACTCGAGTTAACCTCAAAATGTCTAGCCTATAGGACTTGTGCACTCTTTTCCTTCTGGTTTCACCAATAGGACAAAGAGCCCCCCTCTTGGACACCTTCCCCAAGAATCTCACCAACAAATGGCCACCTTTACCAATTGGTTGTTTATACTTGTTAAACTTGACAACATATTTCAATGTCTCTAGAAGCCACACTTGTAATACATGAACTTGGCCTTTCTTTGTCCCAAATTTTCCATCAACATCTGCAATATTTATGAAACAATAATAACATTCAGTCATACTTTTATTAATGGGTACTCAAGTAAAAAAATAACAAAAACAGTAAATAGAATTTAAAAAAAAAACTCACCAACAGTTTCTAGGATATCATCCTCGTGAAATGAAATATTTTCATTCCAAGACTCACTTTCAAGATTATCTGGGGCTGGCTGGGAATCTTCTATTTCACGATTCTAATCTACTCCCTCTTGCTGAGATTGTGATGCCCTTATATGAACCGTTGGACTTGGAGTGGTTGACATGATAGTTGTTGTTGTTCATTTTCTTTGCCACATTTTCTCCTTCAAAGACTTGGCACCTGAAATAAAATATAACAATATATAAATCATTAAGCATAGAGTGCATGATCGATCATACCTTGTAAGATTTACCATGCTTGATACAATGTACATGAACTGAAAGTGATATGTCTAAATTCAGCACATATTTTATTACTATATTTTACAATATATGTAGACATTAATAGAAAATAAGATAGTAATGATCAATGAAAAAAGAGTAGTAATGATCCAGTAAATAACAAAAACAAATTGGAGAGAGAGCACACTTACAACAATATGTCTGCATCAACTAATCTTGTAAATTTCCTCATTCATAGTCAAGTTGGGTCAATGTCATCATTGACGAATTCAGATACTATCCTGACATCAAAAGAATCTCTAATCTTATGTTGAATGAATTGTAACTAAGATTTCTCATTTTCATCCTCTACATAGAAAACCTACTTCGCTTGAAATGAAAAGATAAATGGATCATCTTTCAATGATCTACCAGTGTGCATCAATTTAGAGAAATTCACACAGACTCAGTTGTTTCTATCATGCTTGAAACCCCTTGTTGAAGTTATATCCACCCAGTCACATCGGAATAGCATTACTTTACAAGTCCCATAGTAATCTAATTCATAAATATCAGTGAGTCTTCCATAGTAAAAATCTCCATCAGCATCGACCATGACTCCAGAATTTTGAGTTTTCCTATATCTTTCTTGTTCTAATGTGATAAACTTGTGACCATTGACTGTAAATCCATGTAGCCTTTTATCATAAAAACTAAGTCCACGAACTAAATCCCTTCTTAACTCTCCTTCTTTGGCACTCACATCAATATTTGGTGTATATAAGAGAATGGAAGTTGTTAGCCACATTAATTAGCATTGTAAACCTTAAAAATCTTGTCTCATGTATTTATTACCTGAATATTAAGCCATCTAGAATAATTTTCAAGCAACCACTTCATATGTTACAATTGATTGACTCTTATTCCTTTTTGTAGATAGTCTTCTCGCTTATGATATAAGAATTGTGTACAACAACACAATGAGTTAGCTCATTATCAAACTTCAATATAAGAATAAATTGGGTCAACAACACATCTTACTCTTTTAAGTCCTTCATAATGTCATCACAATGAAGTAGTCCATAACGATGTGCTTGTTCTGTGCTTTTTTCATCAAGAATGACCTTTTCAGCCCCAACACAACATCCACCAGAATTGAACAAGTATAGACCTTTATTTGAATGATGTCATCATTTCTTTTAGGTTTATTAAATATTGTCTCAATTCCTTCAATATAAACAAAAGGTAATGTTCTCTTCCAAAATATAACCCTCTGTAATTGAACCCTCTGGTTGTGCTTTATTCCTTACATAGCCTTTCGATCGAGCTAGATACCTACATAATAATTAAAATGGTATTGAGTTATTGAAATGAACCTATCTTAAACATCCCAAAAAATAGGATAAATTATTTTTATATGTTCTAGTGATTTTTCTAACCTTTCAATGTACACATACATTCATACTTGACTTTGCATTTCTTCATCTCTTCTTAGAATTCTTTCTTGGGGCTTTTCCATATTCGAGGTTTAGGCTTTCTTATTCTTGTAGAATATCACTTCCAGATTTAGGAGACAGAGGATGACCATACTCCTCGGTACCATCAAATAGACCACTTTGGGAATGAAAATGATGGTCATCTGGTAACCACCTACGATGACCACCATAATAGATTTTTGACCAACATCGATATGAATGAGTTGATTTAGCACAGCAAGGACAAGCATGATAACCTTTAGTGCTCCAACCAAATAGCATGGCATAAGCAAGAAAGTCATTGATGGTATACATCAAAGAGGTTCACATCTTGAAATGATCTCTGATTTTAGCATCATATGTATCAACACCTTTCCATAGCAACTTTATCTCATGCAATAATGGTTTCATATATACATCAATGTCATTTCTAGGACCAAGTTTTCCAGGAATTATTATAGATAAAATTAAGGAAGATGGTTTCATTCATAGCCATGGGGAAAAATTATTGACACTAAGTATAACTGGCCATGTACTATATTAGTGTTTTGTATCCCATATGGATGGAATCCATCACTTGCAAGGCTAATTCTCAAACTACTAGGGTCATCAAAAAATTCTAGATACCTAATGTCAAAATCTTTCCATGCTGCAGCATCTGCTAGATGTCATAGTTTTCCATCCGTCACTCGACCTTTCTCATTCCAAATCATATCTTCTGCTATCTCTGAGGACCAGTACATCCTTCTCAATCATGGAATTAAGGGAAAATACTTCATAACTTTAGCTGGAAGACCTTTAGTATGAGCTTCACCTCCTACAACACCATCTCTAAGACTATCTTTTTCCATATTCCACCTAGAACTCTGACACACACTACAACGAATCTTTTCTGAATTTTCACCCCAATACAACATGCATTCGTTTGGACAAGCATGTATGTTTTCATACCTGAGGCCTAACTCCTTGATCAATTTCTTAGCTTCATGATAAGAAGATGGAAATGCATCCAATTGCGGAAAAGCAACCAATAAAAGATCCAACAATTAACTAACAAATTTGTTTGGCCAACTAAACATGCATTTCAAATTGAATAGATGTATAAGAAATGAGAGTGTGGAGAAATTTTTACAACCAGGATAAATCTCTCTATTAGAAAGTTCTACTAACTTTCTATATCTCTCATCATCTTCAATAACATGAGGATTATTGGCATGTTGATAGTAAGGATTGTCATATGATCTAGCTCCTTCACATTCTTCACTATATGACGAATTCCCACATATCCAATGTCATGTCCCACTGTATCTCTTAGTAATCCTTCCATATCATCCTGGCCAACAAGATTCACATCATGATTAGCAGGTTGGTCTACATTGCTAGCTTGTTGGCTTCGAAGGAGATTTTCAATAACATTCTTTGGACCATGAAAAATCCAATTTTTATAATCCCTAAAAAACCCATGGAACAACAAATGTCTTTCCACTTCTTCAATAGAAAACTCCTTCTTCCTACCGACTTTGCATTTCTTGCAAGGACAAACAATTTTTCCATCTTCCATTCCAGTCTTGGCATAATCAAGAAATTTGTAGATTCCATCAATATAAGATTATGAACCCAATGGTTCTTCGATCCAACTCTTATCCATGTTTAGAATGTCCACTGACCAAACCTCAAAAGAAGAAAAATTTCAAAATTTCTTGAATTGGATTAAAATTATAACTAAGCATGCAAAGTAATTAAACATGAACAACTAATATGTGTTCTAATAAACATTTTAAACACTAAAGTTGTCAAAAAGAAAACAAAGTATCCAAATAAGCTCTACTTAACACCAAATAATGTCTATTTTGACAAAATAAGGTATGATTGACCAAATGAGGCTATGAATAGGATAGATAAGGTAAGCTTAGATCTCATTTGTGTCAATTTAGGGGAAATTTTGGGTAAGTTAGGACTAAATCAATATGCAAAAATATACCAACTTAGGTGATTATATGCTTAAAATAGGTTGGATTTAGGCCAAACAAGGTTTGGTTTGGGCAAAATAATGTCTAGTTTGACCGGTCTAATTTAACCAATGTATTATTCACTTTGGTTTGTTTAGGTCAAAGTTTGGAAAGTTGGGTCTAAGAGGGTTATCTTACACACAATTTGACCTTGTTCAGCCAAATAAACCCATCTTGAGTGCAAATAGGTATGATTATCTCAATAAAAAGTCTGATTTGTCCAACTTAGGTTTTATTTTGTTCTGTTTCAGGTAAAGTTAAGGAAAATGGGTTTAAAAGGATCATCTTACACCAAATTTAGTCTTTTCTAGAGAAATAAAGTATGTTTTAGGACAAATAAGTTATGATCATCCTTAGTCATCAATGAGCAAGACTAGGAACCACAAATTCGCGTCTAGGTGTCCTATGTGTTGGCAAGGCCTCCCATGGGTCTGATTTAGGTCAAACAATGTCTGATTTGACCAACATAGGTTTTATTTTAGTCTATTTTAGGTGAGGTTAGGGGAAATGGGTCTAAAAGGATCATCTTACAAAAAAATTTGTCTTATTCAAGAGAAATAAGGTCTATTTTAGGACTAATAAGGTATGACCTTCCCAAATAAGGTATGAATTTTCAAACAAAGATGTACTTAGCACTTACTTCTAATTCCTGTTAATTCAGGGTATATTATGGTATGCTAGGTTTGAAAGAGTTACATAACACTAAATTAGGTTTGTTTAGTCAATATATGGGAAAGTTAGTTTAAATTTAGGTCAAATATTAATCAAATATGTAAATAAGGATCAACTTGGTCTTATTTGATCGAGTTATGTGTGTTTTATCTTAGATGGGGATTTATTAAGATCACTAATCACCTATATTATTATCATTATAACATCCTTAGTGACTAATGAGCATGACTAGGAACGACAAAATCGTGTCCAGGTCTCCTATGCATTGGCAAGGCCTACAAACATAAGAGCATAGGCGCTTGGATGATATGAGTGGAAACCAAAAGCCTATAAGGCCGCATTCAACCCAGTTTACAACTTAATTAGTCTTATTTGAGATGAATTGGGTTAACTTAGAACGGCTAATGAATTTTTAGGTTTATAATGGGTTTGATTTCGGCTAAGTGAGGTCTGATTTAGGAGAAATAATGTATGATTTGACCAACATAGGTTTTATTTTGCTCTGTTTCAGGTAAAGTTGAGGAAAATGGGTCTAAAAGGATCAGCATACACCAAATTTGTTCTTTTCAAGAGAAGATATGTTTCAGGACAAATAAGGTATGATCTTCCCAAATAAAATTAGATTGACCAACATATGCTTGTCTTTTGGTAGTTTGGGATTAATTTGGGTATTTTAGATCTGAAAGAGTTATCTTACGCCAAATTAGGTCTCTTTAAACAAACTAAGAGCATAATACTTCGAGTTTGGGTCAAATATTGATCAAGTGGGTCATATTTTGCTTTAAAATGTAATTAGATGCTTGTGGTTATCTTGTGATATGTAATTAAAGCTTTTGAGGAACTTATATTTTAATTTTAGTCCTTTTTGAACAATGTTGCAATATTGTTTTGTTAAATATGAACTAAAGTGCAAATTACCCAATTAGAGGGGTTAACTTGCAAATTGCACATCTTGAGATGTTCCTCTGATGATAAGACATCATAAGAGTGCATATGATATGGTGGAATGGATTCCACAAGCTTGAGCACCAAGATATAGCTTGTAGAGTAATCCTTGTGCTTTAAAACCTAGTTTTGGTATAAAGTGCAATTTACCCAAAAAAAGGGTGCAACATGTAAAATATACCCTCTAGAGTATCTTTCATGACTCTTGGCATCAATTAGGGTAAAGAAAATGAGGAGGGCGCCTCATTTGAATGATTAAGTAAGAAAGATAACCATAATATCTAAATAACCAAGTTTTAAGAAAAATGGCTTTTCATATATATATATATATATATATATATTTATTTGTTTATTTATTTATTTATTTATATATATATATAGTTAGGCTAGAATACACTTGAGTGTACGGATCGCACGAATACACTAAAGTGTGTTTGCATATCAAGACTATTTTTTGCAAAATGTAAACCGTTGATCTTCACCGTCATACTATAACTAGGCTACATACAAATTTTGAACCCATTTGGATGAGTGTAAGTCACTCATCCAAGGGCAAAAAAATCAATGCGCGAAACTAATTTGAAATGCATAATTTTTGTGGTCTTCATAACATGAGCTATACATATCCAAATGTGCTCAAATTTTGTGTATGTGTTGTTCACGAGATGTTTAAGAAGATCAAAGGATTAGATTTTCAAAAAAAATATTGCATCATGGAAAACTACTTGAGTGTATTCCGCTCCGGATACACTCGAGTGTATTCTAGCCTGACTCTCTCTCTCTCTCTCTCTCTCTCTATATATATATATATATATATATATATATATATATATATAGCTTATTAAGATATATGGCTCCTTTTCCTTTAACCTTGGTTAAGAGAGAGGTTTTGCATGTGGAAAGGAGGAAGAAACTTGGCCAAGGATGGAGTGAGCATGAGTGGATGGGTTTAAGAAATAAAAGAAATAACTATCTTTTCTTTGCCTTGATAATACCCAAAAATATATAAGCACCTTTTTTCTACAAAGCAAGGGAACGTTTCTCTTAGTTTCTTTTCTCATCTTCTTGCTTTGGACCAACCAAGAGGGAGCTATGGAACAGAGGAGGACGACCAAACTGGTTTGGGTAATCTTTGATCATCATCTAGCTCGAATTCTTGGAGGAAACCCTAATACAAGGTTGGTTTGTTAGTTATTCTTACACAACTCTTCTTTCTAGCCATCTTCTCCATCCAAATCTTGAAGAACGGACCTTGGACAACCTTTGGAGCTCAAGCCACCATTAAAGCTACGAATCTTGGAGCTATGGATCAGTCCTAGAGGCGGGTTTCATAACTCTAACCCTTAAGTTTTGTTAATGCATCTTCATCTCCTAGAATCGTTGCTTATTCTTCCCCTTTAGACACTTTTAAGTGTTCTTGCTAGCAATTCCGTGAAGAACAGCCCATGTTCTTGAGGTAGAAGATGATGACGTTATTTACAATGTTTATCCTAAATATTGCTTTAGTAAACGGTCTTCCACCTCTTGCACAAACGGTTTCCCAAACCGTTTGAGAGCAAACGGTTTCAAACCGTTTGAAAGCAAACGGTTTCAACCAAGAACGCATGGAACCAAACGGTCCAAGACCATTTGGATGTGTTGACCAGGCGTTGACCATTTGGAGGTCTGTTGTAAACAATATGGACTAATCACCCATCAAAAGTCATCAAGTAATGCCAAGAGAATCACTAATTAAAGTCCCATTAATCACCTAAACCCTAATCGGTCTATTGCTGATTTCAATAATACAATCATGTTGAAGTTGGGGTTGAGTGACTCAAACGGTTTCAAAACTGTTTGGGGATCTCCCAAATGGTCTCAAGACCGTTTGGTGATCACCCAAGACCGTTTGGAGGTCTAGGGTTAAGTAGGGTTGACCATTTGAGGGTCCAATGGTATCAAGTTGTTAAACAATTAAGTGCTGATTTTGTGACCAAATCTAGGGTTCAACCCTTAAGAGAATGACTTTGTTTTTGATGAAATAATGGGAAAACGGTCTCAAGACCATTTAGAGGATATCCAAACGATCCCAATACCGTTTGGGGTCACCCAAGACTGTTTGGAGGTCTAGGGTTGACTATGGTCAAGTGATTATAAATCTAAAGATAACAAGTTGAAGTGCAATGGATTAGTGACCTAATGACCAAATCAATGAGTCAAACCTTAATAGGTTGAGTTAGATTTTGTGTTGACTTGAGAAAACAGTCTCTAGACCGTTTGGAGGTCATCAAAACGATCCTAAGACCGTTTGGGGTCAGGTCATGACCAAATTGAATGATGGTTCAATGGTTTCAATGTCAATTAGACTCATGTTGAAACATGTTGAAGAATAATCGATTTCAAACCCTAATCCAATTGATCCAAGCCCTAATTGGTGATCAATTGAGGTTCAATTGAGGGTCAAATCAGTTGAGGGTTGACCTAATTGACTCAATTGATAAGTGGCTAAAAATTCATGAACAATTGAGGGGTTCAACCTTGAAAACCCTAACTCAATTGGAATGGTTGAGACACTTTTTGGTACATGCGGTTTTGAGATGGTTTGGACCAAATGATCCCAAACCGTTTTGTGCTCATGCGGTTTCAAGAATTATTGTGTCCATGCGGTTTCAAAGTCAACTTGGCCAAATGGTCTTCATGACCAAACGGTTTTGAGTGTGCACTTTACCAAACAGTTTCAAAGTCAACAAAACCAAACGGTCAACACCACCAAACGGTTTCAAAGTTTGTTCAAGACCCTTTGGAGGGTTAGTGTGCAAGACCGTTTGAGGTCTAAAAAGGTCAAGATTGTTTGATTCCTTAGTGGTCAAGATGGTTTAGTAGTTGATTAACCTAAACCTTATAGATACCTAAATTGATTAAGGGAACAAGTAATTAGTGGATTAATGCATGTTATAATCAATGGTGAATGTTACAAAAGTACCCTTGATGGGATACAGTAACCTATACCCTTTGATCAAGTGAATCTTAATGACCATAATAGTAATGACACAACCCATGATGTCAGTATTGATTTGATTTAACCTAATCAAGAGTGATGTAAACATCATCTAATAGTAAGAGGAGAGAGAAGACTCCTAATATGAATGAGAATCAAGTAACAAGCTCCCAATATGTATGAATACATCTAATTAGGGTATGATCCTTCATAGTGAGATCATGGAAACCCTAATTATGATGGTTAATGAATCTTAACCTAATTTGAGGGCATTAATAGAAGTAATCCTCATTAATGATGATGGTATGATCTTAATTCACAGTAATGTGAATAGTAAACCCTAATCTAGGGTAATGTGATGTAATGTGAATAGTAAACCCTAATCTAGGGTAATGTGATGTAATGTGAATAGTAAACCCTAATCTAGGGTAATGTGATGTAATGTGAATAGTAAACCCTAATCTAGGGAAATGTGATGATGTGAACTGTAAACCCTAATTCTGGGTTATGCTTTTAAGCATGAAACTCTATGATTGAATTAAGAAATAATTTGTACTGTGCTTATATAGACAAAATGTGCATGTTATCAATTGTGCTAACCATGCAGGTTTTTATACATAAGTAATCATATCCAGGTAAGGGTTATGATGTCATATTCATTAAAAGCACTTTATGAGTTTTTGAAAGTAATGATATGCTATGTTGCCTAGTGAGAGGTAACATATGAGATTGATAGGCTGTGATAGCCATGAGAAATATTTGCATTGTCACAATCAAGGTCATACTGTTAAAATGACTTAATGACAATATGTTACTTGGTAACAAGTGTTTTGATAATCTAAGAGTTTGAACACCCATGTTCCTGAATCATAATGATGAGATGGTTAGGGATTGATATCCCAATGATAACTGGATGTGAAATGAACTTGATACAATTAGTACTCCTTCTTTATAACAATTATCTTATTGGTTTATGTTTGAAAACATGCCTGATGCTAAAAAATGCCTCAATGTACTTAATTAATCAAGTATAATGATATCATGTAGAGCCCTAACCATAGATCCATCATTGTCAGAAGTTAAATGATGGTGAAACATGTTTTCCTAAGGGAACTCCTGGAGAGCATACTTTTGAGTATGTGGGGGTTATGGACGTGAATATCCTTACATCCTAATGTAGGATTTGATGTGAGATGTACATTTAATCTCTCAATCCTTCATTATATGTTTATGCCGGGATGATGTATCACTAATCTCCCGATGATGTTGTTAATGCCGCATCAATGAGAGATAAACAAGAAATCCCTCGATGGCAAAGAGAGTACAGAACGCCACTGTAACTCTAATAGTGAAGTTTCCAGAATACCCTGGAAAGCTATTTGAATAGAGACACAAGATGTCATGCATGTTGTACCTCACACTGATTGAGGAAGATGAGGTCATAGAAATCTGGCTCTTCTGATGACCTATGTATGGTACCGATTGCGATTTCATAATGGTCGGTTGGAGTATGAGAGGTGTAACTCATCTCCTTAGGGCATAAATATGTTTGAAAAATGTAATCAGTCGTATAGAATAATTGCTTAGGTTGAACTACGAGAAACAATGATTGATGTTACATTGTTTATAATATTCTAGTTGAATAACTAGTATACATGTTCTTCATATTCCTTAATGTTATATGTCTTGTCATTCAATTAAGTTATAATTGAAATGATTACTTAAAAGAATGTTGCTTCACTTAGTTTACACAATATTAAACCTGATGTTGAATGTTTATAATCCTATTACTCAATGTTATTTCATTTAATTGCAATAACAATGCTTCTGGCTGAGAGTTATAACTCTCGCTGGGACAATTAATCAAATTGTCTCACCCCCGTGGGATTTGACTTTTTAGGTAGACGCTGAGGACAAAGGAACCCATCAGTGGGTGAGCAACAGCAACAGCAGCAGCAGCAACATCAGGGACAGCAGTGATCCTTAGGTGGAGACATTGTTTGTCAAGTCTAGTAGATAGATTGTCCTATGTGTCATCTCTGTACTCTCAGGTCCTAGGAGTCAGTAGTTGTTTAAAGATAGATCTGAGATTTTTGGCTTAATGCCTCGAGATTCTTGTACCTTGCCTTGTACAGCTAACAAGGTAGTTGATGTTTGTAATACTTGAGGGGTGATATTACAGAGATGTAATGATGGATCATTATGTAAACAACTTATCATGTTTCTTTATGAAAGAGTTTTATTGTTTATAGATCTCTTTATGAAAAGTTTTAATTTTTAGTGATTTTTAGTAATTCTGTTGCTAGTTAATCGCTTCCGCATTCGTTGATCTTGTTTTTCCAAGAAGTATCGTCACAGTTTAGTGGTATCAGAGCTCTAGGTTCTATGAGTCTACAGAGACATAGGACTTAGGATGTTGAGTCTGTTCTAGTGTCTTCCAGTATGTCTGATAGTGTCTTCTGCTCATTTACGAGAAGAAGATAAGACTAAGGATGTCTGGACCACACGAAGAACATGTTGCATAAAGTAGTGATGCTGCACCCAGAAGAGGTGCAAGAGACCCAGATAGAGAATAACATGTGCCTGAACCACCCCAGTTCAATCCAACTGACATGGGGAACCCAGCCGTCCAAGCCATGTTTGGGCAATTTATGACTTCCATGACACACATGACTGATAGGATGCCTATACCTACACCTAGGGCACCTACCCATCCTAAAGGATAAGAAGTCGGCAAGACGTTTGAACGACTTTGCCCAGTTGGAGCCACAGAGTATTCTAGAACAGTTGACCCTGCAAATGCTGACTTGTGGTTAACTGAACTAGAGAAGGCCTTTAGAATCCTGAACATCCCAGAAGTGAGAAGGTTAAACATGTTGTATATCTTCTCAATGGGAGTGTTGGTCATTGGTGGACCATGGAAGAACAGAAAAGGCCAGGTGTAGAGGTTGCATGGGAAGTTTTACGACGGGAATTTATCAACAGATATTTCCCTAAGACGTTTCTGGACGACAAAATCTCTCAGTTTGAGAGGTTAAGACAAGGTCCAATGAACATTAGCGAGTACGAGGCTAAGTTCATGGAGCTTTTGCGATTCTGTCCACACATGGCGACCACAGATGAAGAAAGGATTAGGCGTTTTGAGAAAGGATTAAACACTGAGTTGACTACTCCTGTGTCTGCCCTAGAGAATAGAGAAAGGTTTGCTACCTTTGTGGAGTCTGTCAGAAGGGTAGAGAGGTATGTAGCAGAGAAGAGACAGACCCAGAACAAGAGGATGTATCCCCAATTCCAAGGATCTTCATCTAAAGGTTTTAAGAAACCTAGGTTTTCTGTGCCTATACCACCACCTAGATTCAGTACCCAGACACAGTGGACATCGAATAGGGGTAGAGGACGAAGCTTACCACTAGAAGGAGCTCGCAGTTCAACATCTATGTCAGTTATAGGACCACCCAGACCACAACAACTGAATAGAAGTTGTTATATATGTGGAAAGATTGGACATCTGATGAAAGATTGCAGAGCCAGAGAAGTGAGTGTGACTCAACCCCAGAGGCAAAGTCAGCAAGGATCTCAAAGAAGATAGTTTCTAAGAGGATCTATAGGACGTGGACAAGCATCCCAAGCTGGATCATCGACACCCAGTCAACGAGCACCGAATCAACCACAGGCAAGAACAAGATTTTATGCGATGAATCCACCTGATGCAGTGATCAACCCTCGGGTTGTGGCAGGTCAGATGGAATTGTTACATTCTGATATTTCTAATCTTGCGTTGTATCTGTTTTAATTGATCTGGGTGCTACGCACTCCTTTATCACTCGAAGAGTGATCCTTGACTGCAACTTGACTATAAGTCACAGAGCATATAGTTTATTGTTAGAAACTCCGTTAAGGGGATCTACTGTGTTGCAGGAGGTATGTTCTCCCTGCATCCTCTTCTTTTCTGAGCATCGCATTCAAGTGGATCTTATACCACTTGAGATGCATGGATTCGATGTAATCCTAGGGATGGATACCTTAGAAAGGTATAAGGTTGTCTTGGATTGTGAGTCCAAGAAAGCTATGTTCACTGATGAAAGTGACACGTGGGTCTTTCAAGGAGAGAGAAAGATTCTACCCACCTATCTTGTGTCAGCTATGGCTATTGAGAAGATGATGAGGCAAGGATGTTATGCATTCTTGGCCCATGTGGTAGATACTACCATGGATAGTCCTAACCCTGCTGAAGTTCATGTAGTCAGGGAATTTGAAGATGTATTTCCTGAAGAACTTCCAGGTGTACCACCACCTCGGGAAATTGATTTTGAGATCAATTTAATCCCAGATACGCAACCTATAGCACAAACACCATATAGGATGGCGCCTGCTGAAATGGCAGAACTCAAGAAACAGTTGCAAGAGTTGCTTGAGAAGGGTTTTATGCGACCGAGTACTTCACCCTGGGGTGCTCCGGTCCTCTTTGTTAAAAAGAAAGACGGTTCAATGTGGTTGTGCATTGATTATAGATAGTTAAATAAAGTAACAATAAAGAATAAGTATCCTCAACCGAGGATTGATGATCTCTTTGATCAGTTGTGTGGTGCAACCATCTTCTCAAAGATAGATTTTAGGTCGGGATATCATCAGCTGTGTATTAAGGATAGTGACATACCAAAGTCTGCCTTTAACAGTTATGTCGTTTGGACTAACAAATGCACCAGCTACATTTATGGAACTCATGAATAGAATTTTCTGACCTTTTCTCGATCAGTGTGTTGTTGTCTTTATATATGACATCCTTATCTATAGTAGAGATGCTCAGCAGCATGAACAGCATCTTCGTCAGGCTCTAACTTTTCTAAGAGAACACAAATTATATGTTAAATTTAGCAAGTGTGAGTTCTATTTACCGGAAGTATCTTTCCTTGGACACGTGATATCTTCCTCGGGTATTCATGTTGACCCTAAAAAGGTAGAATCTGTCCTGCAATGGGAGCAGCCGAAAACACCGACAGAAATCTGTAGTTTCTTAGGGTTGGCAGGCTATTACTGGAGGTTCATTAAGAACTTTAGTTCTATAGCCTTACCCTTGACTAAGTTGACTAGGAAGGATGTTCCTTTTACCTGGAGTGATAAGTGTCAACAATCTTTTCAGCTGTTGAAGGAAAGGTTGACAAGTGCACCTGTACTTGTGTTACCTGAGCAAGGGAAAGGATATATAGTTTTCTGTGATGCTTCTAAGAATGGACTAGGATGTGTGTTGATGCAGGATAAACAAGTGATTTCTTTTGCTTCTCGATAGCTTAAGAAACACGAGGAGAATTATCCGACACACGATCTAGAACTAGCTATTGTGGTTCATGCCTTGAAGATCTGGAGACATTATCTTTACAAAGAGACATTCTAGATTTTCACATATCACAAGAACCTTAAGTATATCTTTTCTCAACATGAGCTTAACATGAGGCAACGCTGCTGGATGGAGTTGATCAAGGACTACGACTGTACAATTGATTACCATCCAGGGAAGGCCAATGTAGTTGTTGATGCTTTGAGTAGGAAATCAAAAACACCAGCCTTAGATAGAGCACAATTGAATTCCTTAGTGTGCACAAGGAGAGATATGCTTATCTCCTTAAGACAAGACAATGTACAGTTGAAAGTATCATTGTTAGCCAGGTTGTTGGCTGAGATGCATATAAAACCTACTCTAAGAGAACAGATTAAGGAGGCACAACAAGTTGATGTTGCAGTTCAACAGATCAGATCGGAGTATGGTAATGAGAAACGAGAGGGTTTCCATGACTTAGATGATCAAGTAGCATGTTATCATGGTAGGATGATAGTACCGGATGTGGATAACTTGAGGAAGTTAGTCCTGGAAGAGGCTCATTCTTTGATGTATGCTATGCATCCAGGAAGCACCAAGATGTATCGAAACTTGAAACATATGTATTGGTGGCCTGGTTTGAAGAAAGACGTTGCTGAGTTTGTTATGCGGTGTCCTGTGTGTCAGCAACTTAAAGCTGAACACCAAAAACCTGCAGGAACAATGCAACCCTTACCCATACCGCAGTGGAAGTGGGATCATGTGACCATGGATTTTGTGGTTGGTTTACCTAGAACAGCCAAAGGGCATGATTCCATCTGGGTAATAGTTGATAGGTTGACAAAGACAGCTCATTTCTTACCTGTCAAAACAACCTATTCTGCTGAGAAGCTGGCACAGTTGTATGTAGATGAGATAGTACGACTACACGGAGTCCCAGTTACCATTGTTTCTGACAGAGGTCCCCAGTTTACGAGTCATTTTTGGGAGCGACTTCATAAAGCCTTAGGCACACAGTTAAGGTTTAGTACAACCTTTCATCCACAGACTGATGGACAGTCAGAAAGGACTATACAAACCTTGGATGACTTGCTTAGAGCATGTGTTCTTCAGTTTACAGGGAGTTGGGATCTACACCTAAGCTTGATAGAGTTTGCATATAACAATAGCTATCAAAACAGTATTGATATGGCACCTTATGAAGCTTTGTATGGTAGACGTTGTAGATCACCCCTATGTTGGTATGAAATCGGTGAATATCAACTTTTAGGTCCTGATCTTGTGCAGCAGACCACTGAGAAGATTAAACTCATACAACAACAGTTGAAGACTGCACAGGATAGGCAGAAATCTTATGTTGATAAGCGTCGTAGACCTTTAGAGTTCCAGGTTGGAAACAGAGTGTACCTCAAAGTCTCACCTTGGAAAGGAGTTCTGAGATTTGGAAAGAAAGGGAAGTCAGCTAGGTTTATGGGGCCTTATCCAATCATTGAACGGATTGGAAGAGTAGCTTATAAGATAGAGTTACCACCAGAGCTACAAAAGTTACACCCTGTGTTCCACATTTCTATGCTTAGGAAATGTCACCCCGATACAGAATCAGTTCTGCAACCTATGGAAGTAGAACTAAATGATGATGTGTCTTATGAGGAAGGACCTATGTCAATCCTTGATAAAAGAATTAAAAATCTGAAAAAGAAAGACATAAGTCTTGTGAAAGTCCTTTGGAATCATCGTGGTGTTGAAGAAGCCACATGGGAACTAGAGGAAGAGATGAGAAAGAAATACCTTGCTCTCTTCTCTTAATATGTTTTGTTGATTTCGGGGACAAAATCCGTGTAGGGGGGGGATAATTTGTAACATCAACCTGGGTTATGAACTAACCCTAGGTGTTTTGCTTAAAAATTTAATTAGATGCTTGTGGTTATCTTGTGATATGTAATTAAAGCTTTTGAGGAACTTATATTTTAATTTCAGTTCTTTTTGAACAATGTTGCAATATTGTTTTGTTAAATTTGAACTAAAGTGCAAATTACCCAATTAGAGGGGTTAACTTGCAAATTGCACATGTTGTGATGTTCCTATGATGATAAGACATCATAAGAGTGCATATGATATGGTGGAATGGATTCCACAAGCTTGAGCACCAAGATATAACTTGTAGAGTAATCCTTGTGCTTTAAAACCTAGTTTTGGTGTAAAGTGCAATTTACCCAAAATAGGGTGCAACATGTAAAATATACCATCTAGAGTATCTTTCATGACTCTTGGCATCAAGTAGGGTAAAGAAAATGAGGAGGGAGCCTCATTTGAATGATTAAGTAAGAAAGATAACCTTAATATCTAAATAACCAAGTTTTAAGCAAAATGGCCTTTCATATATATATATATATATATATATATATATATATATATATATAGAGAGAGAGAGAGAGAGAGAGAGAGAGAGTCAGGCTAGAATACACTCGAGTGTATCCGGAGAGGAATACACTCAAGTAGTTTTTCATGATACAATATTTTTTTTGAAAATCTAATCCATTGATCTTCTTAAACATCTTGTGAACAACTCATACGCAAAATTTGAGCACATTTGGATATGTATAGCTCATGTTATGAAGACCGCAAAAATTATGCATTTCAAATTAGTTTCGCGCGTCGATTTTGTTGCCCTTGGATGAGTGACTTACAATCATCCAAATGGGCTCAAAATTTGTATGTAGCCTAGTTATAGTATGACGGTGAAGATCAACGGTTTACATTTCGCAAAAAATAGTCTTGATAGGCAAACACACTTGAGTGTATTCGTGCGATCCGTACACTCGAGTGTATTCTAGCCTGACTCTCTCTCTCTATATATATATATATACATATATATATATATATAGCTTATTAAGATATATGGCTCCTTTTCCTTTAACCTTGGATAAGAGAGCTATTTTGCATGTGGAAAGGAGGAAGAAGCGTGGCCAAGGGTGGAGTGAGCATGAGTGGATGGGTTTAAGAAATAAAAGAAATAACTATTTTTTCTTTTCCTTGATAATACCCAAAAATATATAAGCACCTTTTTTTCTACAAAGCAAGGGAACATTTCCTTAGTTTCTTTTCTCATCTTCTTGCTTTGGACTGACCAAGAGGGAGCTCTGGAACAGAGGAGGATGACCAAGCTGGTTTGGGTAAGCTTTGATCATCATCTAGCTCGAATTCTTGGAGGAAACCCTATTACAAGGTTGGTTTGTTAGTTTTTCTTACACAACTCTTCTTTCTAGCCATCTTCTCCATCCAAATCTTGAAGAACGGATCTTGGACAACCTTTGGAGCTCAAGCCACCATTAAAGCTACGAATCTTGGAGCTCTGGATCAGTCCTAGAGGTGGGTTTTATAACTCTAACCCTTAACTTTTGTTAATGCATCTTCTTCTCCTAGAATCGTTGCTTATTCTTCCCCTTTAGACACTTTTAAGTGTTCTTGCTAGCAATTCCATGAAGAACAGCCCCTGTTCTTGAGGCAGAAGATGATGACGTTATTTCCAATATTTATCCTAAATCTTGCTTTAGCAAACTGTCTTCCACCTCTTGCACAAACAGTTTTCCAAACCGTTTGAGAGCAAACCGTTTCAAACCGTTTGAAAGCAAACGGTTTCAACCAAGAACGCATGGAAGCAAACGGTCCAAGACCATTTGGATGCGTTGACTAGGCGTTGACTGTTTGGAGGTCTGTTGTAAACAATATGGACTAATCACCCACCAAAAATCATAAAGTAATTCCAAGAGATTCACTAATTAAAGGTCCATTAATCACCTAAACCCTAATCGGGTCTATTGCTGATTTCAATAATACAATAATGTTGAAGTTTGGGTTGAGTGACCCAAACGGTTTCAAAACCATTTGCGGATCACCCAAGACCGTTTGAATGTCTAGGGTTAAGTAGGGTTGACCATTTGAGGGTCCAATGATATCAAGTTGTTAAACAATTAAGTGTGGATTTTGTGACCAAATCTAGGGTTCAACCCTTAAGAGAATGACTTGGTTTTTGATGAAATAATGGGCAAACGGTATCAAGACCATTTGGAGGATATCCAAACGATCCCAAGACCGTTTGGGGGTCACCCAAGACCATTTGGAGGTCTAGGGTTGACTAAGGTCAATTGATTATAAATCTAAAGATAACAAGTTGAAGTGCAATGGATTAGTGACCTAATGACCAAATCAATGAGTCAAACCTTAATATGTTGAGTTAGATTTTGTGTTGACTTGAGAAAACGGTCTCAAGACCGTTTGGAGGTCATACAAATGATCCCAAGACCGTTTGGGGTCAGGTCATGACCAAATTGAATGATGGTTCAATGGTTTCAATGTCAATTAGACTCATGTTGAAACATGTTGAAGGATAATCGATTCCAAACCCTAATCCAATTGATCCAAACCCTAATTGGTGATCAATTCAGGGTCAAGTGAGGGTCAAATTAGTTGAGCGCTGACCTAATTGACTCAATTGATAAGTGGCTAACAAGTGCATGAACGATTGAGGGGTTCAACCTTGAAAACCCTAACTCAATTGGAATGGTTGAGACACTTTTTGGTCCATGCGGTTTTGAGATGGTTTGGACCAAACGGTCTCAAGACCATTTGGGTCCAAACGGTCTCAAGACCGTTTGATTCCAAACGGTCTCAAGACCATTTGGGACCAAACGATCCCAAACCGTTTGGTGCTCATGCAGTTTCAAGAACGATTGTGTCCATGCGGTTTCAAAGTCAACTTGGCCAAACGGTCTTCATGACCAAATGATTTTGAGTGTGCACTTTACCAAATAGTTTCAAAGTCAACAAAACTAAATGGTCAACACCACCAAACGGTTTCAAAGTTTGTTCAAGACCGTTTGGAGGGTTAGTGTGCAAGACCGTTTGAGGTCTAAAAAGGTCAAGATCGTTTGATGCCTTAGTGGTCAAGATGGTTTAGTAGTTGATTAACCTAAACCTTATAGATACCTAAAGTGATTAAGGGACCAAGTAATTAGTGGATTAATGCATGTTATAATCAATGGTGAATATTAAAAAAGTACCCTTGATGGGATACAGTAACCTATACCCTTTGATCAAGTGAATCTTAATGACCATAATAGTAATGACACAACCCATGATGTCAGTATTGATTTGATTTAACCTAATCAAGAGTGATGTAAACATCATCTAATAGTAAGAGGACAGAGAAGACTCCTAATATGAATGAGAATCAAGTAACAAGCTCCCAATATGTATGAATACATCTAATTAGGGTATGATCCTTCATAGTGAGATCATGGAAACCCTAATTATGATGGTTAATGAATCTTAACCTAATTTGAGGGCATTAATGGAAGTAATCCTCATACATGATGATGGTATGATCTTAATTCACAGTAATGTGAATAGTAAACCCTAATCTAGGGTAATGTGATGTAATGTGAATAGTAAACACTAATCTAGGGTAATGTGATGTAATGTGAATAGTAAACCCTAATCTAGGGTAATGTGATGTAATGTGAATAGTAAACCCTAATCTAGGGAAATGTGATGATGTGAACTGTAAACCCTAATTCTGGGTTATGCTTTTAAGCATGAAACTCTATGATTGAATTAAGAAATAATTTGTACTGTGCTTATATAGACAAAATGTGCATGTTATCAATTGTGCTAACCATGCAGGTTTTTATACAGAAGTAATCATAGCCAGGTAAGGCTTATGATGTCATATTCATTAAAAGCACTTTATGAGTTTTGAAAGTAATGATATGCTATGTTGCCTAGTGAGAGGTAACATATGAGATTGATAGGCTGTGATAGCCATGAGAAATATTTGCATTGTCACAGTCAAGTTCATACTGTTAAAATGACTTAATGATAATATGTTACTTGGTAACAAGTGTTTTGATAATCTAATAGTTTGAACACCCATGTTCCTGAATCATAATGATGAGATGGTTAGGGATTGATATCCCAATGATAACTGGATGTGAAATGAACTTGATACAATTAGTACTCCTTCTTTATAGCAATTATCTTATTGGTTTATGTTTGAAAACATGCCTGATGCTAAAAGAATGCCTCAATGTACTTAATTAATCAAGTATAATGATATCATGTAGAGCCCTGACCATAGATCCATCATTGTCTGAAGTTAAATGATGGTGAAACAGGTTTTCCTAAGGGAACTCCTGGAGAGCATACTTTTGAGTATGTGGGGGTTATGGATGCGAATATCCTTACGTCCTAATGTAGGATTTGATGTGAGATGTACATTTAATCTCTCAATCCTTCATTATATGTTTATGTCAGGATGATGTATCACTAATCTCCCGATGATGTTGTTAATGTCGCATCGATGAGAGATAAATAAGAAATACCTCGATGGCGAAGAGAGTATAGAACGCCACTGTAACTCTAATAGCAAAGTTGCCAGAATACCCTGGAAAGCTATTTGAGCAGAGACACAAGATGTCCTGCATGTTGTACGTCACACTGACTGAGGAAGATGAGGTCATAGAAATACGGCTCTTCTGATGACCTATGTATGGTACCGATTGCGATTTTGTAATGGTCGGTTGGAGTATGAGAGGTGTAACTCATCTCCTCAGGGCATAAATATGTTTGAAAAATGTAATCAGCCGTATAGCATAATTGCTTAGGTTGAACTACGAGAAACAATGATTGATGTTACATTGTTTATAATATTCTAGTTGAATAACTAGTATACATGTTCTTCATATTCCTTAATGTTATATGTCTTGTCATTCAATTAAGTTATAATTGAAATGATTACTTAAAAGAATGTTGCTTCACTTAGTTTACATAATATTAAACTTGTTGGTGAATGTTTATAATCCTATTACTCAATGTTATTTCATTTAATTGCAATAACAATGCTTCTGGCGGAGAGTTATAACTCTCGCTGGGACAATTATTCAAATTGTCTCACCCCCGTGGGATTCGACTTTTTAGGTAGACGTCGAGGACGAAGGAACCCATCAGTGGGTGAGCAATAGCAATAGCTGCAGCAACATCAGGGACAGTAGTGATCCTCAGGTGGAGACACTGTCTGTCAAGTCTAGTAGATAGATTGTCCTATGTGTCGTCTCTGTACTCTCAGGTCCTAGGAGTCAGTAGATGTTTAAAGATAGATCTGAGATTTTTGGCTTAATGCCTCGAGATTCTTGTACCTTGCCTTGTACAGCTAACAAGGTAGTTGATGTTTGTAATACTCGAGGGGTGATATTACAGAGATGTAATGATGGATCAGTCTATAAACAACTTATAATGTTTCTTTATGAAAGAGTTTTATCGTTTATAGATCTCTTTACAAAAAGTTTTAATTTTTAGTGATTTTTAATAATCCCGCTGCTAGTTAATCGCTTCCGCATTCGTTGATCTTGTTTTTCCGAGAAGTATCGTCACAATATGTTTGTCTTATGTTAGTTCAGGACAAATTTGGGTATTTTGGGTGTGAAAGAGTTATCTTACGCCAAATTAGGTCTTTTTAAGAAAAATAAGGGCATAATAATTTGAGTTTGAATGAATGATGATGAGAATTTAATCTTTTTTGAATTAAATTTAGCTTCAACTATAATTGGGGAAAAGCAAGAATTCAATCTTGATTGTTAATTGAATTTAGTGTCAACCATAAGTTGGTGCAAGGCATGCAACTGAAAGTTTCTCATGTCTTTCCTATATTTCTACATGCCTATGTTGGTCTTGCTAACATCAGGAACTTCATTAGTCATAACTCGATTCATGAGAATGAGTGGCCTTAGTACTGCCTAAAGTAGGAAATTGATCTAGAATTATGTATACTAACATTAATTATTAGAACATGACATTGAGCGAGAATTACCAAAGTATGGCATGACACCAGTTTTGGAACTAGGTAGATCAGTAGGCCAAAAAATAACTATTCAACATTTGAATGACATAATCTAACCACACCCCAAACTCAATTCTTTGAAGCATGAAATGAATTGAAGCATGAATAATCTGAATGGCATAAGCTATAGGGTCTATTGAAACACACTAAATACACTTTTTGAACACAAACTGAGACCATGATAAATACTTCATACAAAGTCTGAGCCATGGGATTCAACTACATGTTCTTAGCTTGAACAACCATGATCTCTAGCTACTTAAATAAATTACTAAAAGCCATCATGACTCCCTTATGATTAAATGTTATTGAATGGTTGTTCTAATATGAAGTAGTATTCACTAGTGATGATTTGCATTCAGATATCATTCAAAATAACCATGACATTAAGCTACCTCACTAAATCTACAAGCCAATCAGCAAACTGAATTGAATTGAATCATGAACAAACATAACTAGAGCATAAACCACACCTCAAGTGTTGTCTGAACAACTTCAAGGAACCTAAAAATGAAATCGGATACACAACTCAATTGCATGAAATATAGGACTTCTCCAAACACAACACAAATACATGACCAGTTTCATGTCCATTAAAAAAATCTAGTAATGACATAAGGTTTTTATTTAAGGCTCATTTATATACATGGTCGTAATTAAGACGCAACTAAAGACTCAATTAAATGCATGACCATCCATTTTTTAAAGAAATGTGTGCTTGAACGCTTTCTTGGAGAACCATTTAAATATGACATAGCTTATGTGCATTCAAAAAGACATGGTTGTTCCCAAGAGGAGTAAAGTGCTACTTTCTTCCATGGTGGTCAATTTTCTAGCTAAGTGTATTTTTCGTGTTGGATGTTTCATGTTAGTTAGCATCCATTGCTCTTTTGGTTGTGTAGTCAAATTTAAGTGGTCAATGTACCCTCCTTTTCATCCATGGCTCAATCCCCATCTTTAATGGATTGGAGCCCTATAATCAGTGGATTACACAATTAACTTTGAAACTAGCCTTACCTATAGGATTTGAGTGAAGATTTTAAAGTCTGATTAAGGAACTTTGACTTCAGATTTAGGAGGTTTCCTCATTTGTCATTACATGAATGTGGCCATCAATTACAGTGTTCGCATATTCTTCTAGAAATGTCCTAGCCATAGTTCAGCCTCGACGCCAAAGTCAGGAGGTGTTGGAGTAATGTCAGCCTGTCCCGGGGTGATATGAAACAGAGTGGTTCAATGCCAACGATTTAAAGATTTTCTAGGATAAGTGGTCACAACAGCAACACCCTCTATCACCCCAAAAATATTAGAATGAGAAGCAAATGCCAACGATCTAGTAGCTCGACAAGAGGTCGTTGTGGTGTGGTTTAAGTCAAATCAACTTAGTAGATTTCACTTCAACAGATCTGGCATATGAATGTTAATTAAGGTTCAGGATAAACTCATTTTAGTTTTGAATGATCATCATCTAGGTAAACTCAGTTGACTCCCTTTCCATAAGATGTTAGAGCTTCTGTGTTTCAGTTAAAAAAGCAGCACAACCAACTATCAGTTCATATATTGATTACAATTCATTCATTGAGTTCATTTCCAATATGACGGCCAATATGTAATTATAGTAGTTGAGATTTTACATCTACTAGTGTTGTTATAGCCTCCTTTTACCCGCTACTTTAATGTCTCTTTCGTGGAATTGCATATAAATATTATATATGTATAGTAAGTAAACTATCATACTATAAAAAGCAAAGAAAGCACGCCTAGACAAACATAGTCGTCTGCCAAGACACTCAAACAAACACAATCACCCGCCTAGACGCTCAACCACCCTAGACGCCCCTTGGGTCATGCTAGCCCCTAAGACTAGTTGACAAATATGCCTAAATCTTACATATAAATCTTTCTCTACATCTATTTTTCTAGTTGAAATTATATAGTTTACTGATGTACGAATGAATATTAATTGAAATCTCATCCATTAGAAATAGCGTACTAATTAAGATCCTCGAATGCACCAGTAGACAACGGACGCATTGTTCTTTGCAAGCAGGATTAGGAATGCATTTATGATTAAAGAAAGTGTAGGTATCTATGTTATCTAGGGAAGAAAAAAAATTCCCTTCTAAAGAGGTCCACATTGAACCAAAATCAAAAAGACATTGGCCACACTTACATATCCTTAAATTTAAATCGATGTAGGTACCATTTGAACAACATGAACTAATTTAACATTTATTTTATATTAACATCTATGTATGCGAATATATACAAAATATCATTTGAAAGAAGTGGCAATAGTAGTTCATGTTCAAATCAAGAGTTATAAATGATGCAGTTATTAGACAAAATTATAGAAAGACACATATAAGGAGTAAGGACGTGGATGACTGGATGCCAACAACCGCAAAGAAAAATATACCTGACGCATGCAATATCTTGCTGGACCGGGGGGTCCTGAAACCTTAGAGCGGTCCCCCCTGGGATAGGGAAGAATGCGACGCATATATTTTGGTTGTACGGACATGCACGCGGTGCACGAGCACGAGGTGACGAGGGTATTCATATCGAAAATCAGAATGTTTTGTTTAAAGTTCGCGTTTAGTAACGCTTTGGAAACCTGCTTATCTTGGTCGGGCTACGATGTTGGAAGTTTAAGCGTGCTTTATCTCCCGGATATCTCTCTCAATCGCCCCCTAATTGGCTACCCACTGAGATCGGTTAGTTATATATTCGTGTCCTTATTCGTTCCAATTATGATATGTACCATCATCCCTAGTTGTACCTACAAATAGTAGGTGGGCCTAGGTGCTACATAGGAAGTTTGATCGCAGATGGGGTATGAGGATAAGTTAAGACGTGGTCGGGGGGTAGCCGGGTAGGGTTAGATTATTGGCTTTTTTGGAATTATTAAGATGGCAGTACCGAATACATACAAGTATTATTGTCCTGATATGAGTCACAATCTGGTTGGAGATTCGTTGTTGTCTGGAACGTTAATTCCTGCTTACGTGGAGTCCAGTATATTCGACAGCAATGACAGGAATGTAGTAATGGTATGGGACACATGAATGGATCTGATAATTTTAAGGCTGAGATGATACTGCTCCCTTAGGCTTGTGAACTGTTGAGTGGCTCCTAACTGTCCCAAGCACCAGAATTTCAGCACAACGACAATGCTATGAGGTGTTCCGCTGGGTTCGGTAGCCTTGTAACCATCGTTAGATCGATCGTGTTACTGGAGCCAAAACTATTTCGACTTACGCGCTGTGGCATTTGGCGATTCTTCACTATTCACTACTCAGGTGCAGCCTCTGCTAATTGGAATCGAGAGGAAAATGTACTTCGTGATACTTGAATGGAGGACACCACAAGACGGAACGATAATCCAGTTTGTTGCTCATTTATCCAAATAAGTTCTCCTACTCCTCTAGTGTTAGGGTCTGTTTGATTGGGTGCAGTGTCATGGAAAACTGTGATTTGAGAATGTACCTTTCAAATACACCATAACAAACAAACCCTTATTTACAGTGCAAAAGAACAAGCACGGTTGATTTTAATTGGCAGATTATCTATTTTCTTTTGCCTGATTATCTATTAATTTGTTTTTACAAGTTTATTGGTTAGTGGAAGGCATGTTGAATGAGCAGAGTGACATGGTGCCTTTATCTCAAGCGTCCAACTGACAGTATTGGAATTTGTTTATCAAAACTGATAATACACTACGAATTACACTTATTTCGGTGCATATGTGCCAGAGAACAGATATGGAAGACTGCAATGTTGGTTGAAGTGATCACAATAATTAGCAAACATAATGACATTTTGCAGCATAGCAATATTGTCCCATTTTTTATCAGTATAACAAGTATTACATTTCATCTACAAGGTTAACTTTAATGAGCAAAGTAGGCTTCTAGATCACGGGCTTATGTTTTCCTATCCAGTTGGTGTTGTATCTCCAACAATTTTTGGTAGTTATTTGTGTACTTCAAAATCTAATTAACTTCTATCTAACTATCATATAGATTGGAGTATCTTGAACCATTAGAGCTAAGATCCAAGACTCAGACTTCATCTCCTACTATAAATATGAGGGGGAGGAGGCCCTCTATGATGATCAAAGTTTGGTTTTGATTAAGAGACATCAAAAAATAACAAGATAGGGGAGAGACAGTTGCTTATTAATAGAGGGATAGAGGAGAAGATCTTGAATAATGGGAACGGCTTCAACCTTGAGAAATCCAGTAGATGGTCTCTTCGTGGTCTACAGCTCCAAAATAGTTGTCACATGGGGGCTCGATTCCATGACCAGCCACTCAGTGGTATGGGCCAACGACAACCATACTTGAGAAATCCAACCTGGATCAACGAATCCACTCTGTTTTTCTGCGGAACCAACTGCTCTAAGGTAGAAGACAACCCCTTTTTGGAAAAGAAGGTCTCCTAGGGCTCCATCTAGCCCTACCTAGGGTTTCCAAGGTCATCTTCTAGGGAATTTGACCAAGGAAAGTTGTTTTCTTCCTTCCTTCTTCATTTTTCTTGCTCTTCTCCTTCGTTAGACCTTCCTCCAGGTCGGAACCCTACTGCTCCATGGTGAAAGTGGCTCTACAACTCAAAAATCTATCCTTCATGTTTCTTTTTCTAGGATTTTGCTTCTTTGTGGAGAGAAGTAGTTATTTGGCCAAGTTCAGATCTCAATCCAAGGTTTTCTTTCCCTATTTTCTCAAGATTCTTACTGTTTGGAATCTTACCTACTCTATAGAGGCGAGTTATATAACATTCATCACTTATATTGCTTACTAGAAGTCTGTTAGTTCATGTTTATGCCTTAATGTGTTGATTTAAGCATAGAGAAACCATGCTGGTTTAGAATTACGAATTTTTGTGTTCCCTGTTTTGTTCCAGTTCTATATGAACTTTTAAACATGTGTATGACCTTTATAAGGTGTAACATGATCTGGGACAGGTTGATAGCATCAACCTATGGTGCTAAGCACAAAATAGTTGATGGTTCAAATCATGGTTCAGGAAAGCGGTATGCGGTGTACGGGCGGAGAGGGTACTGCATAGAGTATATGCGGTATGCGGGAGTATATACGGGAGTATATGCGGTTTTGGATTTTTTTATTTCAATAAACTAATTATATATAAAATAACATAGCAAGATCATAAATTAAAATATATAGAGTAGTCACATACATCTATTTACTTATAAACATATTAATATGCATGTATGATGTATGATATGCTTATATATGTATATATGTCTATATATAGAATGTGTTTGTAATATATGTACAAATACTAAAATGTAGGTAAATCAATGTACAAATATATGTATAGTGTGTATAAATGTGAATAAATCAAAATGTATATATACATGCACAAATATGTGATTGTATATTTAGGTATATTGTATATGTATCTATACATGTTAATATATCAAAAGGTATTCAAATAAATGTACAAATGCATGTGGAAAATTTTTATATGTATTACAATGTATACATATAATTCAATGACTATATATATCAATTTATATATATAATGAAATGTGTGTATATATATGCATGTATATATGAAATGCATGAACATTAGTTGTGAGCTTTTCAAAAAGCGGAGTTTAATCGTCCGCTTAATCGGTCAAGCGGGAGTATATGCGGCCCATGACCGCTTAGTGGACCGATTAGTAATATGCGGTGCGGTAGGGTGACTGAATAGGTATATGCGGGAGAATATGCATCCGTGCGGACCGATTTCCCGAATAGTGGTTCAAATTAGGGTTTTCAAGCTATTTCATTACCTATCACACCATCGATGGTCATACCATTCAATAGCCAATGGTGTTGCTATTTTGGTAACAGATGTTCGTGATCAAGGGTGTCAAAAATATGGTTACAACCTATGGTCACCCCATTAGGTCAAGTTTTGACTCAATTATACATTTATTTATCATCCACTAAGTATTCTAATGATGTTATCAATTGATGATGATATTGGCTTAATATTTGATGGTGTTAATTGAATGTATTATCGATCTAGCAACCAATGGTGACGTAATGATCACAATTAATGGTGGATCAGTTCATCACCATGTATTATGAATTAGGAATGTAATTGTAGGTTTGACTAAACCTTAAACCAATGGTTCCTTAGTTCAATTGATTTAATTGTTAGACTTATACTTCAATTGATAACCTTGAACAATGAACCTGATCCAATGAATAATATTGGATGCTTAAACATCCAATAGATTAGAATAAATCACATGGTATATGTGGGTCCTAGTGAATATAATTCAATGGTTCAATACCATTAATTTGTAGTCTTACCTTTGTCATCATATAGTTATATTTGATAAATTGCTATAATAAGTGGATGTGTAACTCTCATGTAATCTAACTTGTTATACCTAACCTTAATGTAATTATATGATGTTGATTGGTTATAATAAGACCTCTTGAATGATTAATGTGACAATGAATTACATTCTTTTTGTGTTGAAACCATATTGTAGTAATATTTGAATATCATAATGTCTTGTCATGTTAAAATTATATGGACACATATGTGTTAATGATCTTTTAAGCCCTGTTTAAGGCATGGAATGATAATGATAACCTTACTATCAATAATGTGATGGTCTTAACGACCTTTGGGCATGTTTGAAGCCATGATTGAGGTGAAATACTCTTCATGTTCCAATAAGGGTTAAAACCCTGGAACTTGTGATAAGATATTGGTATCTTGTAAGAGTATGATGATAAGTGTAGTCCATTAATTTGCAATGAATGATAGCATGTGGTAATGTGATTAAGATTTATATCTCAAATGTTTTATATCTTTTTAAGTTGTTATACATATACTCTTGTTAGAAAAGAATTAGGGTTTGAATGTCCATTTGTATAATTTAGCCTTAATTCACCCAATTGGCATAACTAATTAAGTGAAACTCTAATCATGTAGTGCCATGTGCCATAGATCTATCTGAGTGTTAGAAATTGCCAGATAGTGAAACGACTATTCCTAAGGGATACTCAGAGTGCATACTGATGAGTATGTGGGGTGTTTTTCATCCTGAATTCAAGTGTTAGGGAGGATGACAGTGGTCATACCTAGCCCTCAGTTTGAGAACGGCTACGGTCGTGTCTCGGTGATTATATATATGATGATGATGAGATTGGAGGACAATTGTGGTTGTACCTCAGATGGTATGGTATGCGTACCCACCTCCTTTCACTAGTGTCGTGACCTGTACCAAGGACAGACTAGGCTGTTAGCAGCTTGACCTTATGTGTCGTTGTGGCGGACCCGTACTGACCGAGGGTGGAGAAGATCTTAGGAGTCCGACTCTTCCCAGATCTTGTATGGCACTAATTTTGACTTAGTAGTGGTCAGTTGGGACTTGAGTGGTATTTCTCAAATCCCTCATAGAAATGTAATAAAAGAAGTGATACCAATCGTGTAGCATAATTGCTAGGGTTTAATATGTATCACATTGGTTGATTAACCCTTATCTTGTCTTTACACTGCATAGTTCTTACATGATGCAGACTTATGAAAATGGTACAATTCTACTTGATGTTACAACTTATTTGCTTAACTATTTAGTATGCTTAAACTGTTCAATCTATTCATATTGTTTATTCAATACGCTAATTGCTCAATGCATTTACTGTTAATTAATATGTTATAATCAATATATGTTGGAGAGAGTTATATCTCTCGCTGGGGCTGGGTCTCACCCGTGGGTCACCACATTTTTTTAGGTGGTCACAGGCAACGAGGTCGAGGTTGCACTGTGGAAGAGAATGAACCTGGTGATCAATATATTCAGAAGGTTGGTTAGTTGTAGATGTTAGTAGTAGAGTCCTAGTGTCGTCCCTGTGCTCTCAGGTCTGGGTATGGGATGTGTTTTCTATATGATACACTTGTATCGACATGAGATTTTGGTAGTATACCAATGTTTGTAAATATATGGCATGTACATGTGAAATATCTTTTATATGCAGAATGTGACTGAGGTCTTTGGAACCATATGTAAATACTTATTACAGTATGAGAATAGAATGATGGACCTTTTGTAAATGTTCTAGAGGTTATTTACATTGTTGGAATCGGTTTTAATTATACCACATTTTTTACTATGTGATAATATTGTAGTTGATCGTGTTTTGTGTTTTGAGTAATCTCATTAAGCGTGATGAGGTGTCACACATGGTGATTCACAGTTATGTGTTAGATAGTGGAGCAACCACATGCACAACTCTTGGTGGTGGTGGTCTGCTATTGTCAAGTATGTCAGGTTCCAGATTAGTGGTGCCTCACCATGATATGGTGGTGAGGTGCATAACTGACTACATGAGGAGGTGAGGGATGCTCATCAGGTGTTGAGCACCATCACCTAGAAGTTGGGTGGTAGACTACCAGCATGGAGAATTAGACGGCTCACATTGATGTGTTACAAGTGGTCGGTGGATGAGGGTGGTGGTCTTTGCCAGCCGCAGTGGTTGCAGCGGTTGTTCCCTCTGCCAAGAAGATGGACACCAAAGATTTAAGTAGCAACAACTTCTCAACTTTGGTGGTTGGGAGAAGAGTGGTGAAGGTGGCAACTGCTAGGGTTTATGGGTAGATGATGATGGAGAAAAAGGACACAGAGGCAGATGAGGAGAAATAGTTGCCGATTGTGGCCGTTTGCAAGGCAATCGTCTAAGAGAAGTACCACATAAGGCGGATGGAGGGTAGAAGAAAGGAAAAAGGGGATGAAGAGATGAAGGGGCAGGAGGCGAGATCGGTGGTTGTGGCCAACCGACACATTGTGTGGGTGAAAGGGGAAGGGATAGCACATGAGGTGTTACAATGAGGGGAGAAACATTGTTTAGGAAATATTTAATTGCTTATACAAATACCACTATTAAAACCTAAGCTAATTAAGGTTTTTAATACTCATTTAATTGGGAATTCATTTGATATCTGATTGTCAAGCAATTTAGAGAGCAGGCTAATTAGGATTCAAGTAGGTTTCATTTTTCACATGTGATAGGCATTTATATATTAGGGTTTGCATATTCATTCAACTAATTAAGAGGATAAAGGAAGTCCAATTGACTTGAAAATAACTTCTTATGGTAATTAGGGCATGAGGGATTCAATTTTGGCCTTAAATTTACCTTTGAAAGCATCTCCTATAATATTACATTACTTGCATTTTAAGTTTTTGTTTAATGCACTTGCATCTTTTAATGACACCAATGTGTCACAATATCTTATTTTAATATAATTTCTCCATCCTTTACTCTTACTAGTATTATGAAAGATCAATCTATATTATTTGGGATATGACTACATCGTATCTATTATTTCTTTTATTATGAATATTTTATATTAAAACCATTTACGTAGTGTATAGTTGTGGAGTATGTTGAAACTAAGTTTCTACTCATAATATAATTTGTGGGAACAAATATTTATTTTATTTTGAAAGAGGAGGGATGTGTAAGGTACCTAGAGTTAGATATATTACAAGAGTCATCAATTTGTTGCACCCTTACCCAAAAAGTATATGTGTCGTGCACGCATCTTTGGTAGGAAGACTTAATTTGGAGGTCATGCTAGAAAATAATAAAACAAGATATGATCGTCACCAACACATTTTATTTGTAAAATGAATAAAATTAAGATAAAATGTTATGAATGCCACTATGGAAAGTCAATTTGACTCTGGAATCCACCCTTCATATAGATAAGAAAATGGTATGTGTAACATAAAATAAAATTTGGTGATTTTATTACCAGCGGGGAACAATTAGCATCCCTGATCCCACCCAAAATCTGTATTGAATTGTTTCTAAAAGTTCTCCAAAATGTGGTTGTTTTAGGTTGGATTAGAAAAGAACAAAGAAACAAAACAATGAGAAAATGATAAAGAAAGCATCTTTTTATTGTGGGCCTTTAGGGACGCTGATGTTTATGAATTTCCCATCAAATTCATAATGGTATAAATTTAGGTGTGTTGGTGTCCTAATCACCTCCTTCATGTGCAGTTAGGGCCAATGCATAGAAATAATTAGAGGACAATGAGAAAAAAATGTAATTCATAAGTAAGATTTAATCTTTGCCAAGTATTTAAATTTGAAAAACACTAGAGGGGGGTGAATAGGGTTTTTAAATAATTTTTAAAATAATTCAACCAACAAACAACCACAAGGATGTTGAAGAAGGAGACAAGGGTTTAGAGTGGTTCCACCCTTAGCAAAAACTAAGGGAGTCAGTCCACTACCCAATTGTTTCCAATTGGGATTTTGAAAGTATTTGAATTTTATTACCTTCTCAAGGATGTTACACAAAATTACAAATACCTTCCCAAACCCTTTGGACAACCTTCACCCGGAGTCATCTCACCAACTTTGAAGCAGCCTTCACTTGAAGTAACTTCAAGCTCCCCCTTGAAGTAGCCTTCCTCCTTGAAGTAGCTTCCTGTTAAGACCTTATAGAAGTAGTCCAAAGTCCTCCTTCTCCACCTGATAAGATTTAACCCTCTCCACTCTACAGCCTCCAACATAGGAGTAGCAAGGAGAGTACAATGCAATAAGAAAGAAAAAGAAAGGAAAAAAGGAAATTACAATTACCACTTAAGCACAAGGATTGAATCTTATATCAAGCGTTTTGATCTCCTATCCAATTTGTATGAAAGTGGAAGTATATTGGGTAGGAGATTCCAACCTATAGGACACGAAATGCCAGCAATGGAAATGATTAGCAAGTGTTGAAGTTGATCAATTGCTCATAAAAATTGATTCTCAATTGTAAGTATGTGTACTCAAGTGAGTTTAGGTGTCCTAAGGCATGTCCTTTTTATAGGAATGGCCTACCAGTGCTTAGGGACATTCTAGACACTTTCTAGGGGGTTCTTAGTGCTCAACTAGCCATTAGGTATCCACTAATTGCATTAGTAATGGCTAGTTAATTAATTTTGAAAAGTGCAGATAGAAACTTTCTCGGTCGAGAAGTTTGTCGACTGAGTATCTCTCGGTCAAGGAATTTGTCGACTGAGGGTAAGTCTGAGTCAATATATTGTAACGTTCGATTACAACTCCCAACAACTTTTCTAACTTAGTCTAACGGTTATAGAACCTACTCGAGACACAGTCTCGGTCGAAGTAAAGTTCGACCGAGCCTTTCTTAGTGATGGCTTTTAGCAGGTTATACAAAGGTGTTCATGCTTTAGACTTGGGAGTTTCTCAGTCAAGAAAATGTTCGACCGAGAGTATCTCGGTTGAGAAGTGTGTCGACCGAGACAAACTCTATTTCAAAACTTTAACTCATATGCTAAGTGTAAGAAATGAATGTGCAATTGTGATGCTCACTTAGGGATGAACTATCTAAGTGTTGTGTGTGGGTATGGAAGATCTAAATGCTTGATTTACATGATATCTAAGTACTTGTACATTATGTATTTGTACAAGTTTACATTTGATTACAATCATGAAAATAAAGCAATTTAAGCATGTACATTTTCCAAAACTTTGCCATCCACCTTGTTCCTGAAATACTGAAGTAGCACGTTATATCCATAAGAATGAAATGTTTGTCATTTTCAAAACAAAGGGATTTTGATGATGTCCATTTAGCCAACAATCTCCCCCATTTTGAAGATGACAAACATTTCTAAATATAACTCAAATAAGCTTAAATAATATTGAGTTGAGTTTCATACCTAAAATTTACCTTGTGTATACCTTCTCTTGTTTATGGAATGTGTGCTTATTATTCCCAAAGAGGTGTGGAACATAAAATCCAACTCTTTAGGGAATATAGCAACATTTGATGTGAAGCCAAGAGAGTATGTATGAAACTCATTGATTGAGTATTTAAGATTTATATTATTTATCCCCCTTTGTCATTTCAAAAAGATAACTGTTAAAAACATCTGGTAAGACTCTCCCTTAATTGGTTCTCCCCATTCAAAAAGATAACCATTAAAACATGCTAAAAGATGTCCATTTATAGCCAAAATGTAAGGATAAGAAACCAACCGATTTTAAGAAGCACAAATGTCAAAGAAAACATCTTCTAAGGGAGTGATAAGTAATTTCTTCCTTATGTTATTAAATTGATCTAATGGAAGTGGTTTTGTGAAAATATTATCCAATTGATCTTCTGTATCAACATGATGAAGGGATATATGTTTTTTAGAAATGTGATCTCTTAGAAAATGATGACGAATTTCAATATGTTTGGCACGGTTGTGTAAGATAGGATTATGTGCCAAGTTTATAGTGATTTTATTGTCACAAAAGATAGGTGTAGATGAAAATATAAAACCATAATCATTTAAAACTTGTTGCATATAAAGCACTTGAGCACAACAAGACCCGGCTGCCATATATTCATCCTCAGTGGTAGAAAGGGCAATCGTATTTTGTTTCTTATTAAACCATGATACTAAGGCTCTTCCTAATAAGAACCAACTTCCGCTTGTGCTTTTTCAGTCAAGTCGACAACGAGTGTAATCGGCATCATTATAACCTTTCAAATCCAAAGATTGTCTTTTAGGATACCATAAACCATAGTTTGCGGTGCCGGCTAAGTATCTTAGAATCCTTTTGACAACTTGAAAATGAGTTTGCATGGGTTTTGATTGAAATCTAGCACAAAGTCCAACGAAAAATATGATATCCGGTCTAGAAGCGGTTAAGTAAAGCAAACTACCAATCATGGCCCTATATAAGGAATCATCAATGGGTTCACCATTTTCATCCTTGTAAATTTTAGTAGAAGTAGCCATTTGTGTGGTAGCATGTTTGCAATGTTCCATTCCGAAACGTTTTAAAAGTTCATTTGTATACTTCTCTTGGCTTATAAAAATCTCAGCGGGCGTTTGCTTTATTTGAAAACCAAGAAAGAAAGTCAATTCTCCCATGAGACTCATTTCAAATTCCTTTTGCATAATATCACTAAATTGTTTACATAAAAATTCATTTGATGCACCAAAGATAATATCATCAAAAAAAATTTGAACAACTAGAAAGTCGGATTCATATATTTTGAAAAATAAAGTAGAATCTAAATTTCCAATTGAAAATTTGTTATCAAAGATATAATTTTTGAGCCTTTCATTCCAATTTCTAGGTGCTTGTTTTAAACCATAAAGTACTTTCTTAAGTTTGTAAACATGATCATCTTTACCAGGAATTTCAAAACCAGGTGGTTGGGCAACATATACTTCCGCTTGTATTATTCCATTTAGAAATGCAATTTTTACATCCATTTGGAATAGTTTGATGTTTTTGTGGGCAGCTATAGCTAGTAGCATTCTAATGGCTTCAAGTCTTGCCACCGGAGCATAAGTTTCATCAAAGTCTATTCCTTCTTGTTGATTATACCCTTGTGCTACCAACCTAGCTTTATTTCTTACTACTTCCCCGGTTTCATTTAACTTGATTTCAAAAAACCCACTTAGTTCCAATAATGGTTTTATCTTGAGGTTGAGGAACTAAGTCCCATACATCATTCTTAGTGAATTGGTTTAATTCTTCTTGCATTGCCATTATCCAATAATCATCTTTTAGAGCTTCAATCACTTTCTTAGGTTCAATTATAGATACAAATGCCATGTTAGCAACATCTCTAAAAGATGTTCGGGTTTTTACTTTATCCTTAGGATTTCCAATGATTAGTTATTAAGGATGATCCTTAATGAGTCTAGGGATGGGTTGTTGTGTCTCAATTTGTTGATCATTTTCAGCATTTTGATCATCTTTAGTTGATATGGTTAGATCTTCAATTTGATGAGTAATATCAACTATGTCATCACTTTGTTTTAGTTCTTCATGAAAAGTAATGTGAATGGATTCTTCAAATTTTCTAGAGATGGTATTGTAAACTCTAAATGCTTCGCTAGAAGTTGAATATCCTAAGAAAAAGGCTTTATGTGATTTAGAGTCAAACTTTTCTCTATCATCTTTTGTGTTTAAGATATAGCAAGTTGAGCCAAGAGTATGAAAATAATCAACCCTTGGTTTCTTATTATAAATGAGTTCATATGGTGTTTTCTTCAAATAAGAGTGTACGGTTACTCTATTTAGCACATAGCAAGTTGTGTTTACTGCTTCAGCCCAAAACGTTTTAGATGTATTATGTTCAAGCATCATAGTCCTAGCCATTTCTTATAAGGACTTATTCTTTCTTTCAACTATGCCATTTTGTTGTGGGGTACGAGGAGCTAAAAATTTGTGAGTGTGGCTTTGAGATGTGAAGAATTCTTCAAATATATGATTCTCAAATTCTCCACCATGATCACTTATAATTGTGCATATTTTATTTTGTAATTGATTTTCAATCTTTGAGCAAAATTGTATGAACACTTGAATGGTATCATCTTTATTTGCAAGGAAATGAACCCATGTATATCTACTGTAATCATCAATAATAACAAAGCAATATCTTTTTCCACTAATAGATTGTGTCCTCATAGGTCCAAATAAATCCATGTGAATAAGTTCTAGTGATCTACTGGTGCTAAGCATGTTTTTGGGTTTAAAAGAAGTTTTAGTTTGTTTACCCAAAGTACATGGTTCACAATTTTCAGATTGATCAAAAGATAGATTAGGCAAACCACGAACAAGATCATATTTACCAAGCTTTTTGATAACATGTGAACTAGCATGACCTAATTTTCTATGCCATAATTGGAGACAGTTATCTTTTGCAAGTAAGCATTTTCCAACTACATATTGCATAGAGTTAGGTCTCAGAATATATAGAGTTTCAATTCTTTTTCCTTCATACATAGCATTTATAGTGTTCTCTATTAGTAACTTGAAGCAATTTTTATTGAATAAAACATCATATCCAGTATCACATAGTTGACTGACACTTATTAAATTATGGTGAAAACTATCAACAAGTAAAACATTTTGTATTTCAAGGTTTGTACCAATATTACCTATTCCAACAATTTTACCTTTGCCATTGTCTCCAAAAGTGTTTTTTCCACTTTTCTTTTCTTCAAACGTTTGAAAAGCATCCTTATTGCCGGTCATCTGTTTGGAGCATCCACTATCAACCACCCAATCCTGCAACAAAATATGGATTTTGGTACCCATGTGATGGTCCATTATGGTTAGGTACATTTAATAATAAGCTGAACATGATTACATAATTTAAGCTTATTAGAACTTCAATCGGTCGACAAATACTTCGATCGATCTTGTCTCGGTCGATAATTTCTCGACCGGGATTGTTACTGTTTTAACTGTAAATTTCAGATTTGATATAGGAATTCCTTTGGTCGAATAATTTCTCGATCGAGAAATGTCTCGGTCGAACTATTTGTTGACTGAGGTTGTTTCCGTTTGTTTTCAGCAATCTATTTATGTCAGTTTGGGCTTAAATCATTGTAATATGCTAAGGTACCATTCTATTTAGTTGAGATGAG
Source organism: Alisma plantago-aquatica (assembly GCA_963693085.1). Lineage (NCBI taxonomy): Eukaryota > Viridiplantae > Streptophyta > Magnoliopsida > Alismatales > Alismataceae > Alisma > Alisma plantago-aquatica. The sequence continues at coordinate 838,593,519 of OY856412.1, read as the reverse complement.
ACATTAAGATATTCAAATGAAGTGTTAGGTCAAATCTCAACTTAATCATATTAAATTTACTAAGTTTGGGGTCTTGGAACCCATACTAACTCAACATCCTTTTTCTTGTAAGGACATGAGAAGGAATAATGTCCAAGACGCAAGCAATAGTGACAACAAATAGAATCAATTTCATTTCTCTTTATAGGATTTTGATTTGTGTTCTTGGGTACAAACATGATCTTGGTCTTGGGTGCTTGAGTTCTCCTAGGTTTGGGTTGATAAGAGTTTTCTTTTGGAACATATCATAAACCCCTTCTTTCACTATAACTAGAAGAGTTCTTTAGGATCTTATCAATAATACCATTATTTATCAAGATACTAACTTATTTTTGTAACTTAGCAATCTCATCCATTTTCTTTTTGATATCTAAATTTTCTTGATCTAGATCAGATGATAAAGCATCTCTTTCTTTAACAACAACATCATAATCTAGATGAGTACATAGGATAGGTTGAGTCTGAAAATTATTTAGTTTTGCAAGCAATTCAACGTTTTCTTGAGAAAGAAGATCATAGTTTATTTCTAAAGTAAGCAACTTCATATTGCAATCATTTAAGATGATTTCAAAGTAAATTTTTCAAAAATAATTTTGTCCTTTTCAAAAGAGAGATTATTTACTTTAGCATATAAATCCTCATTAGTTCTAGTAACTTTCTTTAGTTTCTTTTTGCAATCAACATATTTGTCATGAGTATCTTGAAGACTAGAAATTAGATCTTCTTTTGGCAAATCAAGAAGTCTTACCTCTTGAGAATCATCACTATCATATTCTTTTGCCATGAGACACTCCACATTCTCTTCTCCACTCTCAGTATCACTTGACCCATCCCATGTAACTTTGTATGCTTTTTCTCCCTTCTTCTTGGATGAGATTTTCTTCCCTTTCTTTGCTTTAGGACATTCATTCTTAAGATGTCCCTTATTTCCACATTCAAAACACCTAGGAGAGGAAGAATAACAAGAACCAATAACTTTGTTATATTTAAATCTTCTATATTTTTTACCATTTACAATTAGAGCTTCTTCTTCCTCATCTCCATCACTTGTCTCATCACTTTCTTGAGTGATGACCTTGTAGCCTTGAAAGCCATGTCCTTCCTTCTTCCTTGTTGAAGTTCATGCTCTCATCTTTCTTCATCCTCCAAGGTTGCCTCATGTGCATCTAAGTTGCCAATGAGATGTTGCATCCTTAGTCAGGTGAGGTCATTGGCTTCTTCAAATGCGGTCACCTTAGGTTTGTACTTAGGAGGAAGATACCTAAGAATTTTTGACACTTGATCTTCTTCACTAATGTCTTTACCTAATGCATTCAAACCATTAACAATAGAAAGAAAACTTTGCATACATTTCACTAATAGACTCATTTGGTTCCATACAAAACTCTTCAAACTTTTGTTTAAGCACACCAATTTTGGAATTTTTTACTTGAACAGATCATTCATAAGTAATAGAGAGTCTATGCCATATCTCATATGCAGTTTCACAATTTTAAATTCTATTGAACTCACCTACGAAAATTGAATAATAAAGGATACTTACATTTTTGCATTTAATTGAGCTAATCTCACCGTGTTTGCATCCCATGTAGCATATTTAGTTTGAGGAAGATCATAGGCATTTGACACCATTCTCCAGAGATCCCAATTGATTCCTAGAAAGTAGAATTGCATCCTCGTTTTCCAATAGGTGTAGTTGGTTCCATCAAATGGCAGACGTTGAGCCACAAGTGTTCCTTCCAAGTTGAGGTTGTTTAGTACCCCATCACCCATTTTCTTCAATACTTTGTAAAAGTTCCTTGAAGCCTGCTCTAATACCAAATGAAAAACACTAGAGGGGGGGTGAATAGGGTTTTATAATAATTTTTATAATAATTCAACTAACAAACAACCACAAGGATGTTGAAGAAGGAGACAAGGGTTTAGAGTGGTTCCACCCTTAGCAAAAACTAAGGGAGTCAGTTCACTACCCAATTATTGTCAATTGGGATTTTGAAAGTATTTGAATTTTATTACCTTCTCAAGGATGTTACACAAAATTACCAATACCTTCCCAAACCCTTTGGATAGCCTTCACCCGAAGTCATCTCACCAACTTTGAAGCAGCCTTCACTTGAAGTCACTTCAAGCTCCCCCTTGAAGTAGCCTTCCTCCTTGAAGTAGCTTCCCGTTGAGACCTTCTATAAGTAGTCCAAAGTCATCCTTCTCCACCTGAGAAGATTTCACCCTCTCCACTCTGCAGCCTCCAACCTAGGAGTAGCAAGGAGAGTACAATGCAATAAGAAAGAACAAGAAAGGAAAAAAGGAAATTACAATTACCACTTAAGCACAAGGCTTGAATCCTATATCAAGCATTTTGATCTCCTATCCAATGTGTATGAAAGTGGAAGTATAGTGGGTAGGATATTCTAGCCTATATGACACAAAATGCCAACAATGGAAATGATTAGCAAGTGATGAAGTTGCTCAATTGATCACAAGAATTGATTCTCAATTGCAAGTATGTGTACTCAAGTGAGTTTAGGTGTCCTCATGCATGTCCTATTTATAGGAAGGGCCTACTGGTGCTTAGGGACATTCTAGTCACTTTCTAGGGGATTCTTAGTGCTCAACTAGTTGTTAGGTATCCACTAATTGCATTAGTAACGGCTAGTTAATTAATTCTAAAAAGTGCAGATAGAAACTTTCTCAATCGAGAAGTTTGTCGACCGAGTGTCTCTCGGTCAAGGAATTTGTCAACCGAGGGTAAGTCTGAGTCAATATATTGTAATTTTTGATTCCAACTCCCAACTATTATTCTAACTCAGTCTAACGGCTATAGAACCTGCTCGAGACACAGTCTCGGTCAAAGTAAAGTTTGACCGAGCCTTTCTCAGTGATGGCTTTTAGAAGGTTATGCAAATGTGTTCGTTCTTTAGACTTGGGAGTATCTTGGTCGAGAAAATGTTCGCCGAGAGTATTTCGGTCGATAAGTGTGTCGACCGAGACAAACTTTGTTTCAAAACTTTAACTCATATGCTAAGTGTAAGAAATGAATGTACAATTGTGATTCTCACTTAGGGATGACCTGTCTAAGTGTTGTGTGTGGATATGGAAGATCTAAATGCTTGATTTACATGATATCTAAGTACATGTACATTATATATTTGTACAAGTTTACATTTGATTACAATCATGAAAATAAAGCAATTTAAGCATGTAGATCTTCCAAAACTTTGTCATCCACCTTGTTCCTAAAATACTCAAGTAGCACGTTAGATCCATAAGAATGAAATGTTTGTCATTTTCAAAACAAAGGGATTTTGATGATGTCCATTTAGCCAACAAAATCAAACTATGTGAACAGATCACATTAATATAAATAAGAAGTTGAGTAGGAAGGTATAAAGATATGAATGGTTAAAAAAATTAAAAGTAACAATTTTGACACAAAATGATAACTGTTGTGCAGCCTAACAGTATTCATAAGGAATTTGGTGTTAAAGGAACGATCCTATGAATATGAGTAATGCAGAAAATAATGGGGGAGATACTACTTGCTTCTAGAGGGTCAAAAGGAGCCCAAGATATGGTGGATATGGGAGTAGTCTTAAGTACATTTTAGGATTCATAACTCTAAATAGAAGTCTCTAGAAGAGGTATTGCATCCAGGCCATGCACCATAGAGGCACGACAAATAGATTGAGGTAATCTTCAATGTGTAACAAGGCAAATGGATCCAATCCTCCAGGTGGCCCCAGCTATAAAAAACATGTCTCCTTATTTTTCAAATATTTTAAGAATTGTAGAGAAAATTCGATGCATTTAGTGAAACAAGTGGATTCTAAATAAAATTCAATAAAAAAATCATAGAGGAAAAGGTATCAATTCAGGATTTCCCTACATACTATGAAAGACAAGAAGCAATTGAAAATTTGTGAGGGGAAATGATAATATTTTATTCATGACAATTCAATTGGGAAATTATGAGAAAGACTTCTAAAAAGTAAGAATTTTTGGGAAAATTGCATTTGAGTCTGCGATAGAGTATTTCTCCACAAAAAGCCTCAAATTGGATGAATGTGGGTAAAAATGAGTGAATTAAATGGATGTAAAAAGGATACAATGTGGAAAATGTGGGGAATGTGAAATGGGATCCTTCATTAGTCATTAAAATTAAGATTAATCAATAGTTTATAATGAGTGAGCAAAATTTGAGTTTCAACACACACACAAATATAATATATATAAATATATATATAGTAGTCATTATCTAATAGAAATGTGGCACAATGTCATAGTAATCATGTCAATACTCACAGCCTATTAACTTCCAACATCACCTCCATACTAACTTCATAACAATAAAATATGGATGCTTGACAGTTTGTTGCCTCTACTTTTCCATATAGATTGCTTTGGTAGAATACATATACTATGAATTTAGTGCATTAGTATACTAGAGTTCTAGACTACAAAATCCATAGACAATGTAATTAACAAATGACATAGCCCTTGTGTAAGGATTCATTATGTGTCATTCTACTCTTTAATTACATATAAACATGTTAGGATGCATGCAACTTCCCTTAATATGCATATCATTATCAAACACACTTATTGTCATTCTTTGCATTTTTTTGTAAGTACTTGGACCATACTTTGGATGCATGGGAGATAAGTAGGATTATTCTAAGGGTTCCTCCACCCTTGGACGGTCCTAATGAGGGTTCAAGAGCTTCCCCATCCTACCCCTAGTGGCCAAGGGTCAAGTTAGAGCAAAAAAACTCCAAAGATTGCTAAATACAATATGAAAATGCAAGAAAAAGTCCCCATCATGATTGTGGTACCATGGAGTTTCCATATTGTCCATGCTAAAATCACAACAAAATCATAGGGTTGGAGGAGCTTCAAGCAAGTTTAGCAACAAGTATGTGTTAACTAGCACGGTCGAGCAAAGAAGGACCCAACAAAGTCACGCCAACAAAAATGACCCTACTTCCAGCTCACAATGCCCACTCTCATTGGAACAACTCTCACCCAATATGTCTGCCATGTCCATGCTACCAAGCATGATCATTCCACTTCCCTACCACTAAGCTCATGCTACCTAACACGACCATTCTACCTAGCCTCCACCATGGTCATGCTACTAACCTTCAAAACCCCAAAAACTAACATGACATTTTTCCATCCTCAACATGCATGTTCGTATTCAACATGACCATTCCACTCTTCCACCACAAATGGTTGTTCTTCCCAAAATGGTCGTTCTTCCAGCAAACCCTAGTGAATATCTTATACTACTTTTCCTATTCAACCCTCGCTTAACCCTATGCTTCCCTAGCCACTGTATATGCCCTTCTAGCTAGTAGGATATGGGGTTAGCCCTTATTTCTACCCATCCTAGCATTCACTGAGACGCCTACACTCTCCCACATACTCCCACTCCATTTCCACCATCTTCCACCTCAAAACCCTAGTTTTCTAGGGTTTTGTCTACTTCCATCCACATTTCGATGCCATCCAACCACCAAGGAGGTCCAAGGATGAGTTGATGTTGCTAGAGGTTAAGAAAAAGGAGACTTCCACAAGCTTCCATATCTATCTACCTATTTAATTATTCATCTTTTTCCATTTCTTTATGTATTAGTAGTTAAGCCCCCCTAGGTGGGTTGTTTGCGGCTAAAATATGACTTTGATACCATGTTGGGTTAAAATAAAGTGTAAACTATATCAATTCCTTTATTATTGACGGTCTTCTACTTTTAACTTATTTCCCATGGATTACATTGTAATTTATGCTTGAATGCCTAGGTTCTAGGATAAAATAGCTTGTATGTAGCTATTTTGGGATTTGCTCCTAGGTCCAACTAGTAGATCCCTGGCTAGCACCCCATCTTCATACATATATATCCATTCTCCTACTCCTATGAATGATATCTAAGCATCTAGTTTACAAGCACTTAGTGCAATTGACTTGGAGAAATCTAAAGGCTAAATGGTAGGTGATGTGAGGTACAATACCCTCATTTCCAACCTCCATTACTACCCTTGGCCCCCAATTTTAAGATATTACATCCAAGAAACCTAGACTTCATTGGATCCTAGTTGAATTCCACCTAACCCTAATCCAATTGAGCCTCACAATGTTGGATAGGGGGTGCTAGGGAGTAGTTCCCCTTACTACACCCTATTCAATCCATGGACAATTAGTGGTTTAGGGAAAATCTTAAAATTTTTATTTGGTTTGATAATCTAAATGAATGAGTAGTGATTACATATTATGACCCCTCAATCTAGGGTCTATTCACATTAATCCCAATGGCCCACACTTCCATAAATTTATTAAACCCTAATTGCTTTCTTGTTTGGCTAGTGTTTGCTTAGTTAGTCATTCTCATGCTTAATAATTTTCTTGTTTGTTCATGGTATTTAGCTCTTTCTAGGGTAGTTAGTGTCACTTTGTGATTGCTTTGACCTGCTTCAGCTAGTTAGTTGCTAATTTAGTCCTATAGTTTCTCTAATTAGCTAATTGCTAGTGTAGTGTTTCTCTTGCCTATTGTAACTAGTTGCCACTTCTAGGTTGATAACTAGGATTGCATTGCTAGCTTAGTGTTAGTATTAATCTTGCTCTTATTTTCTTTTACTAGTCTAGTTGCCTCTTTTTTTCCTTATCCTTCTCTCTTTCTTGATTAGACCTAAATGTATAGAGTCAAAGTAGGTTTTGTCTGTGCTTTCCTTTAATTACTTGTTTAACCACTTAGTGTAATTCAATCAAAACCGATATAAACTCTTGAACCCTAGACTACACATTAGGAACCTAGCCAAAATTAACATAGCTCTAGTGCCCCCTCTCTTCCTCAGGTCTAGACCCAACTTTCCACAATCTATACTACTAATCATGTGCGCTTGCTAATTTGTTTATGAGTGTGTCCAAATCGGTTTTTAAATTTTAGAAATACCCTCTTGTGTTTGTAGGGAACATCCAATCAAAATTTAGTTGGTTCGTTGAACCCAGGGTGAATGCATGGTGTCGTTTTTAGGGAGAAAATTGCTCGACCTAGATAGTACATTTACCTCTAACTTTTTTGACTACTATCACCATTGTCATTCGTAATTATTTGTCTAACTTTTGTAGACTTGTTACTACTGGTATATTTTTGTATGTCTGTTCCTTGTGTAGGTGACCATTATTACATTTGTGTACGCATCCCTCTTTTTATCATTTGTTTCTTAGAGGACCCTGAGATAGGGATAAGAAGGTGGAGGAAGAGGGGCAACCAAAAGCAATAAGAAGATATGGGAGATAGGGATGCCCACGACCAAGATAAAGAATATGAGAAGCCTCCACCACCACAACATGTCCACTAGACACTTTCATGACTATTTCATGCTAGGAAACTACAATTATCCATTTTCTACCAGGGCTGATTAGATGTCAGGGAAATAGTTCACAATTCCATTGGGCCTTCTTGGACTTCTTCCTTCATTCTATGGGTTTTAAAAAGAAAACTTATACAAGTATGTAGATGACATTCTAGAGACTTGCTCTACTTTTAGAACTTCTATATCTACTGACAATTTTATTTGGCTCACCTTTTGCCCTACTCTCTCAAGGAAAAGGCAAAGGAAAAGTTTTCTTCAAAGACTAAGATTTTCACTTAGGAAGTGATGAAGACTGAGTTTTCGAAGAAATTTTATCCTATTTCCAAGTTGACTTAGGTGAAGAGATACATCACTTCCTTCAGTCAGAAATAAAATGAGCACTTTCATGAGATGAGGGAGAGATTTCATAATTTGATGTAGGATTGCCCCACCATGAGGTGCCTAATTGGAAAATGATTCAATCTTTCTACTTAAGACTTCTTGAGATGGGTCAGGCTATTTTAGACTTGTCATGTAGTGATGCATTTATTTCTAAACCTCCCAAAGAATGTTGGCCTCATTTTGACCACTTGGCTGAAAACTCAAGACATCAAGCTTCAAGGTTGGAGGTGCAGTGTGATATAAACTAGACCTCTTCCCCCTCGCACCAAATATCAATCCAACCCCCAAATGGTGATTTTTTTGTAGGACATGATGAATCCTATGAAGACACATGTGGGAGTCACTTCTAGACAATTTTCCACTTCATGGAGATTCTTGTGAAGAGATACAAGCCCTACAATCTTATGGAAACTAGAACAACCAGAGCCCCATGTCAAATTCTTATACTCTAGAATGAAGGAATCATCCTAACTTCTCTTAGAAGCAAAGAGAGGAAGGAGAAGGGAAGCCTAAGCAAGATTAAGAGTCACATCTCCAAGTTTTAAGAGGAAGTCATTGGGATATTCAGAAGTCTTGATGATGTGAAGAAGGATGTGTCCACTCAAGGATAGAACACTTGACAGTTGGAACAAATAATTGACTAAATTTATCTATCACTTGCTCATTGTGAAAAGGGGAGGCTTCCTTCTCAAACATTGGTGAATCCCAATAGTGTTGATGGATCCATGGTTGATCCTTAAGGCACCTATGTCCCAACTCAAGGGAAAGGCCCACCTTGAAGTAGTATCAAGGGCCTCCTAACCCCTATTCTCCTTCACGACCTCAACCTCCAAATAAATTCCAATAAACTCCACAACCACCACATCAATACCCACCACCTCCACAATATCAACCATCTCCACAACAGCCTCCCCAACAACCACGACTACCGTAATACATCCTTCAAAATCCCAACCCACCAAACCAAAGGCCACCACCTCAAGAATCACAACAACCACCACAAGCTTCCTTGACTTCTTGTCATGATAAAATGAAGGTTGTGACTGTGTTGAAAAGTGGGAAGACTTTGGGGAAGAAAAAGAGTCGAATAGTTGATGTTTTTGTGAATGAAGAAAGAGATGATATTGTAATACATTGATCTCGTGATTTAGGGTACTGATATTGTGACTGGTCGTCAAGGTGATAGTGTGATAGTGAATGATGATATAGTTATTCCAGTGGTACACCTTCATGATTCTATGGAAGTTAACAAGTTAGCTGCACAACTACCTTCATTTTTCGATGCACTTAAGGAGCCTTTTGCCTCACAAAGGAAGAAGATACACACTAAGGACATCATGGAGTCCTCCAAACAAGTGTGGATTAAAATTCCTTTATTGTATTTCAGAAACAAAATTCTCTCTTATGCAAAATTTCTGAAAGACATGGCAATTTCAAGAGGAAGTTGATAGGAAGAATGTCACAAAAAGTCAAGCTTACTGAGAAATTGAGCTTCATATTGAAGCACACCACTCACCAAAAGAGAAAGGACCTCGATGCCCCAATCATTCCTTGATACTTAGGCACACATTGTATTGGACAGGCTCTTCTAGACTTGGGTTCAAGTGTGTATTTAATGTCTTATTTTGTGTAAGATGAGTTGGAATTGGGACACTTAGAACCAGCTTATTCCACCTAGCAATTGGCTGACCATTCTGTGAAGAAACTTGTATGTTGCATTGATGATGTGTTGGTAAGGCTTGATAATGACATTGACGTCTTCTTTCTTACTAATTTCATAAATTTCGGTATGGAAAAGGACACAAGAAAAGTGTCCATCATCTTGGGGAGACCCATTTTTAGTGAATTCCAATGTGGTAATACATGGGAGGATGGGAATCATGTATATGAATTTCATGCACATGAACATCAAGCTAAACATATTCAAATCATCTGCCAAAGCTGAGATAATAGGTGATACTAAGGAGGATAGTTATCTGATTGATTTCCTAGAGGATATTGTTGAGGAGTGCCTACCTTCATAGATTGAGACTTCCACAAAGGGTCAAGGTCTAGATACCATTGTTGAGATGTTTGATAAGTATACTACAAAAAAGAATGAGCTCGCATTAGTTATTGCAAGTGAAGATCTACCCTATATCCTTGTGAAGCATTTTAAGAACTATATTAAGGATCCTCCATATCTTGAGTTGAGAACACTTCATGAAGGTTTAAATACACATTTATTGTTCCTAATGACACCCTCCTGGTGATCAATTCTTCTAATCTTTCTCCACACCAGGAAGATCCTCTCATTCCTATCCTAAAGAACATTCAAGCCATTGGGTGGTCCATTGCTAATTTGACGGGTGTTGGCCCCTTTATTTGTGTACACAAATTCTATCTTAAGGATGATGTGAGGCCAACCCATCAAATGGAAAGAATATTGAATCCAAAGCTTAAAGAGTTTGTGACTCAAGATGTGTTAAAACAACTTGATGTAGCGACCATCTATCACATTTTGAATAGCCCTTGGGTAAGCCCTATATGATTCATACCCAAGAAGTGAGGAATCATTCTTGCACCCATTGATGATGGTGAAATGATGCTTGTGAGGGAGCAATCAAAATGGCACACGTGGGTTCTATCAAAGGTATTTTTCTTGGTCATCGAGTATCCAAAGCCAATATTTAAGTTGATAGGGCCAAAGTTGGCCTCATTTATACCTTAACCATTCCTTCCACCATAAGATGTGTCCATTCTTTCTTGGGGCGTGTAGGTTTCCATCATTGTTTTAAAAGGGACTTTAACAAGATTTCTAAAACATTGTGACAACTTTTTGAGAAGGATGTTAAGTTCAATTTTTGTGACAACTGCATTGAGGCCTTCAACCACCTAAAGAACAAGTTGATTTCTACTCCTATTATGAATCCCCTTGAGTTATATTTTCCATTTGAGATCATGATTGATGCATCCAATACTATTGTTGGATTGTGTTTGGCTAAAGATTTGGTCAAATACCTCATGATATATATTATACAAGTAAACCACTAGACAAAGCTCAAAGGAACTATACCATCGCACAGAAAAAAATTGTTTTCCATGATCTTTTCCCTTGATAAGTTGTATTCTTATGTTCTACATAATAAGGTGATTGTCTACACCGAAGATGCATCTCATGTCGAAGAAAGACTTAGAGTCTAGTTTGATTTAGTGGATTCTATTTATTCAAGAGTTTGATTTGGTTATTTTTGACAAGAAAGGGATTAAAAATTATGCAATCAACCATTTATCCTGCATTGAAGGAATTTTATAATAAAGTAACCAACATCAAGGAGATGATGCCCAATAAGAAACTCCTTCTACTTGATTATACTCAAAGGCCATGGTACAAGTGCATAGTCAATTTCTTGGCAAGTGGAAGAGTACAAAGATAACGAACTAGGGGAAAAAGTAAGAGTTTGTTTTCTTAGGTGAAAATTATGTGTGGGGTGAGCCACATATTTTAAAATATCACTCCAATCAAATCATAAGAAAGTGCATTTTGGGAAGTGAATAGCAAGACACTATCTCCATGTGCGACACTAGAATATGTTGAGGACATTTTGGTAGAAAGACAAAGGATGCCATAGTTCTAAATATGGTTTCTTTTGTCTAGCTTTGTTCAACGAATCTCATGACAATTGCAAAGCTTTCTTGAAGTACCAAAAACTAGGTACAATCTCATAGAGTTTCATGAGGCCTCTATCTCCTATTGTAGTAGTATAGGTGTTTGATGTGGGGGGCATTGACTTCATGGATTTTTATTCCCTTCTTTTAGGTTTGTATACATCTTAGTTGTTAAATGTTATGTCTCAAGTGGGTTCAAGTCATTTCTACAAGAACCAACAGCTACAAGATGGTGTGTAATTTTGCAAGTCTAACATCATCATTTCGTTTTTGTGCCAAGGAAAATGATTAGTGGTTGTGGAATCCATTTTATTAACAAATATTTTGATATTTTTTTGAAGAGAGATGGTCTGAATCATAGTTTGGAGAATCCTTACCATCCTCAAACTAGTGGTCAATTTGTTGTCCAATCAGAATACAAAGATAATTCTTGAAAGATGGTGAGACTAGACCGCAAGGATTGATCTCATGTTTCAATGAAGCTTTACTATAGTCTTATAGAACCTCATTCAAGTCCATGATTGGTACCACGTCATTCAAGCTCATATATGGGAAAAAATTGCCATTTTCTTATGGAATTGAAACACAAGGAACGATGGGCTTTCAAATATATGGTTATGGACATGGAAATTACTAGACTGAGAAGAAAGATGCAACTCAGTGAATTAGACGACTATGAGATGTCTAAGAGCTAAAAGTATAGAATAAATTCTTGCATGAAAAGTTGATCAATAAGAATATATTGAGCTGGATCATGGGGGTATGGTTGTACAATTCTAGGATGAAGTTCTTTCTCGAGAAACTACGGTCAAGATGGGAAGGACCCCACCAAGTCAAACACATTTATCCATATGGAGCTACTATCATATGTGAGAAGGAAGGTCCTAAAGAATCCATCATGAATGGCTAAAGATTGAAAGTGGTGGTTGAATTTGAGCCTGACAAGGCCAACCAAAGCTTTGACATCTTGGCATTGATTGAGGAAATGCCCATTGATGAAGAGATTTGCTAGAATGCACATGAGAACACAATTTACAATGGTGACAATGTTCTGAGGTTCTTAAGAGAATGACTGATCCAAAAATCAAGAATCTATGCTGAAGGCATAAAACTTAGTGCTAGTGGGAGACAACCCACCTAGGTTTGGAAACGTTTACACCCAAACCTTCATTATATGATACTTTCTGGTTATTAAATACATTTTCTAAGAAAAATACACACCCATGTGTTTAATAATTTTTTGTTTGAGTTACGAAGTGTGACAGAAAAATAGGAAAGAGATTGAAAAAGAGTGTTGCAATCATTCAAAATTAGTGGATAATATCTTTTATAGATCAAAGAAATTGATTGGGATATGTTTGTTTGAAATAATTGAGAAGAATTGAAGATTTTTGGACCAAAAGTGTCCAACATGTCCATGTTTCCACGGGATGCCCATTCTTTAATCACCAAAATCATAAGGGAATTTCTACATTATGTAGGCCATCCATTCAGTCCTCTTCTAGCTTTCACACCTTGGATCCAAACTATAGCATACATGAGGAGGAGGAAGAATAATGGAAGATCTTGTTAATTCGATTGAAGTTGATGATCTGCCATGAGAAAGAAGAAGAAGAAAAAAGGATGTTGCCATCTCATCCCCACGACAGCCTCTGTGGCCTACTCTGGAGAGGCACTCCACAAGTTCAGCATGGTCGCATGCTACACAACAACCCATAAGAAGGAGTATTTTGATTGAACAAGAAGAAGATGATGCATTGATTGAAATGGTGCCCCTCAATTGGGACACAAGTTTGGGGTCGCATGATTACCAAGAATAAGAAGGAGGGAGTACACAAGGTGAGGAGGTGGAGGAGGAATTAGTGGACTTGTTTCAAGGTTGGAAGCAGATAGAATGGAAGTATTGGGAACTTATAAAAGGAGCCACCATTCATAGAGGAGATACTAGAAAATTGTGTGTCAGACCTCTCCACCCTAAATGCACATGAGGGTGTTCCCTACCAGGTATGATTACATGCCTACTATGCAAGCCCTAGGGATCAACTATGAATTTAAGAACTTTTGACTACATCTATGTTGTATAATTGTTGATCGAGGTCCAATAGACCTATATTGAGACAACCCATAAGTTTTTTGAGTTACTAGATAAGGTGCAGTATAATGGTGATTGGATGCCATTTAGTTGGACTTAATGAATCTACCAATGTGTTGAAATATTCCCAACTCAAGAAGATATTTGCTCCAACATTGGAAATGGCAAAGAAATTTGATGATGGGAGGGTTGACAAGTATGCGAAGTGCATAGATTCTACAATGTGGGAGAGGTTTACCACCCAAGAAACTTTTGTAATAGAAAAATTTAAGACAAGTAGACTACACAATCCTCTAATAAGGTACTTGCAAAAAGTCTTAGCTAACATCATTTTTGTCTAGTACAACAATCTAGGTTTTTTCTCCTCAAAAGACCTACTTTTAATATCCACAATTGTAAGTGATGGTCAAGTCAATCTAGGAGAAATGATGGTTGACCATCTGAAGACAATTCCATCTAAGAGTAAAAAAGCATTAATAATGGGAAGGATTGTGAGTACCATTCTCAAGCCCTAATTGTGATGTATAAGGGACCACAATAGTTGAACAGACCAAGTATGTTTATTTGAACTACCTTGCACGATCCCAGATGATCTATCTGTAGGATGAAAAGATTATCTACAATGTGAATCCAGGATATTTTGGTGTCACTTTAGAGCTACCCTACCTATTTCTCCTCTTCTTGATGACATAGGGCCAAATGATGATTTCATGATAGTAGTTGCCTCATGGTAAAGGCACAACCCCAAAGAATATTACAGGGCATCACTAGTTGATTTAACTGAGGGGTAGGAAGAAACAAATATCCCAAAGTAGAAGAACATTCTTGAGCAGCCTCATTACACAAGAGAAAGACAAGAGGACTTTGATGTGGAGCCTCCCCTGAAAAATGCACACGACATGTCTGCTATTCATGCATTGTTGGAGAGGGTCCAAAAGATACAAGAGGCCATGTGGTTGGACCAACAACAAATACAACACCAAATCAACCACACATAATTCTTTCAACATGCACAGGTTTAGAGAAACCCACAATGGGGGAGAGGATATATTGGGTGCACTGTCAGCTTACTAGAATACATATTTGCCTCTAAAGGTAGATAATTGGGGAAGTTACTATCAGCATCCTCTACAATATGGGGGGCCTCCATAGAATTCACCATTGAAATGACTTCTACTAATCACTTCTAGCCTTTAGTTTCATGATGAGGGCAACATAATTCAAAAGTTTGAGTTGATAGGGAGGTATACACCCTTTTTTCTCATATTCAAATTTTTTTTTGTTTCACTCTATCCTATCCTAACTTTGATGACCGATGAATGTGCCATCTTATCTAGAATATATTTTTTCTTGTTTTTCATACATGCATATTGTGTAGTTTATTTTCTTGCATTTTTGTGTATTTTTTCAAACAAAAAAGATCTATATTTTCAGTTACCTATCATGCATTGCATTTCGTGTAGGTTTCGTAATTTCTTGTGTGGTTTAGTTAGAATTTGCTTATTTTCCTTTTATTGCTTTACAGTGTAAATTTAGATGTGATTTAGGGAAATTTGGCTCCACTTTTGGCCAATTTTTCCCAAAATTAAAGTTTCTTGTCTAAAGAATATTTTAACCCAATATTTTTATTTTGAATTGAAAAACTTGACCTTTGACAAATGCATGTTATATTCTGATGGTCTATTGCTGAATAGTCCTGATTCTTGACTATATATATGTGAATTACATGTTCTAGGATTGTGGAAAGTTTGGTTCAATTGTGATCTAAGCAAGCCACAAATGCTTAGAGTATGTTGAATCATATGATAGAAATGTGGCTTTTATATTGCTCCTTCATTTTGTGTACCATTACTTGATAAAGTATGTTGACTTAACCTTCATGTAGAAGATCTCATGTTGAACCCACACTAATGACTCCTCTTTTGACTCATTTTTTCTTTCACCGTTCCTTACATGTCCGCCTCATGAAAGGATGCCAAAGAAAAAACATTAAACTTGACCACCCTCTAAAAGTTTTGGGCGGCCATATATATAACCCTTACTCTTCATGCTTATTACCATATGCCCTAACTATCCAAAGGTAAAGAAAAAAGAAAAATATGTGTCTATGTGGTAGCATCTGATAAATAGAAGAAGAGTGCTCCTATGTAATAGCATGCCAATATCTTATCACAACCCCCTTCTTCCATTTGTATGCCCATTAATCTAGGTAACATCAAACCTAGTTGATTTCACCTTTTTCACATTCAAGTGGCTCTCCTAGTGTGGTTTGAGATGTAAGATCAGATGCACAAAGGTAAAATAAGAACACATACTCATCTTTGATTGTCACCATTATGACACTATTAACCCAAACTATATCAAAACCATTGTGTATATTGTTCCCTAGATTTGAAGTTTACATGCTCAGCATTTTGATCACAATTGGTTTGTGAAAGGGTGGATGAAAGAGGTAGAGTACATGCAAATAGTCATCATTGAGCCCATCTAGTCAAAATACATCATTGCAATGCATTTAGCATTTCTTGCTAGTTGAAGAAAATTAAAGAGAGATGGAGTTGCAGCATACTTGAGGAGATGTATGTTTTGATTTTGGGTTGGTGATGCATCCCTCATTTAGGGATTCATATTGTCTCATTTTGTCCTTTGATCACATCTAAACACATTAGGAGGCAAGGTACTTCCCTCAATATGTGTATCTTTGTCAAATGCACTTGTGGACATTCTTTGTGTGTTTTTAGGTACTTGGATCATGCTTTGAATGGAAGGGAGAGAAGGAGGATGAGTCTAAGGGTTCCTCCATCCTTGGAAGAGACTAAGCAAGGACCAAGATCTTCCCCAACCTACCCCTAGTGGTCAAGGGGTCGAGTTAGAGAAAAGAACTCTAAATATTGCCAATGAGAAGATGAAAATGCAAGAAAAAGCCCCCAGCACGGCCATGGTACCACAAAACTGTTGTGCTTTCCATGCAAAAATCACAAAAAAATTATAGGGATGGAGTAGCTCCAAGAAAGTCTGACAGCATGGCTATGCTTGTCAACACGATCATGCCAAAAAGGCCCCAGCATGACCGTGCCAGTCATAATGGTCATTCTACCAGCACCCACAACACATGTGCTCAGTGGAAGGACCCTCACCCAATCCATCCACCATGACCATACTACCCAGTACGGTCATGCCACTTCCCTGTCACCACGGTCATGCTACCTAACATGGCCATTCTACCTAGCCTCTACCATGGTCGTGCTACCCAGCACAGTTGTTCTACCAACCTTCAAAACCCCAAAAACTAACCTGACATTTTTTCATGCTCAGGATGCCCGTTTCTCTTCAGCATGGCCATTCCACTCTTAGACCACCACGGCCATTCTACCCAGAATGGACATGCTTCCAGTAAACCCTAGTGCATATTTTACCTTAATTTTCCTATTCTACCCAAAACCCTATGCTTTCCTAGCGCTATATATACCTTCCTTTCTCTAACTTCCTTTCTCTCTCACCAACCCCATGTTACATATACCCCTCTCTTTGCATACATCTAACCTATTTTGCACCTAGTCTTCTCTCTCTTCTACCTTTAGTTTCTCTTATAGCTCATCCCATCTTTCTTTGTGGTGAAGGAGGAGCTCAAGGTAGAAGGAAAAAAAGCCTGATCCACCATACATGTTTATCTAGGATTTGGATCTACCCTTCTTGTGATCTTTTGGTGAATCCTTGCTCTTATTCTCAGTCTTGGTAAGTCATATTTTCATATTTTATCTATGTTTTATTGATGTTCTTCACATCTTATTTCTCTTCAGACCCATGGTCTTCCACGGTAGTGCTTGAGTTATAGGTTGAAGAACTCTTCTTTCTTGCCTTTTCTAGTAGGGGTTTGATTCTTTCTTAGTTGTGGAGATAGCTTGTCTATAAAGGGTGATCAAGCTAGGTTTCTACCCTCTTTCCTTCAAGTTACCTTGTTGTTTGGAGTTGTTCCATCTTCTTTGAGGTGATTTATATAGCTTTCTCCTATGTTATTACTTACCTCTACCTTGGAAGCACATAATCTTGCTCTGAAATGTGGTTACAAGTAGAATGAAAGTATATTGCATTTAGGGTTTATGTTTACATGATGATCTTGTATGGATATCTCTTCTTAGACGAACCCTAACTCTTGTACTTGAATTTTCCTTGGTGATATAATTTATAGTGTATACATGCATGAGTAACTCATTAGTTTTGCTCTTGGATTTCTTAGGGTTTTTGAGTTATTTTATCTTCTTCTTTTTACAACCTAACGCTTTGGTCCTTGTTGTCATTTTTCTTGACTTCCTTGTGCCAACTCATGGCATTGACTTTGTGGCTATTTTGTATCTCATGTGTTCTCCAAGTTTAGCCTCAGTTTTGGTCGCTAAGAGGGTTGACACCTTATGTGATCGATGAAATTTTGATGTTGAGAGGTTGCTAAGATTCACGTATATGGTCGCTAAGGTTGATTTCCTTTTTATGCGATTGATGAAGCTTTTGGCTCTGGATGGTCGATGAGGTTGTATCTCTCTATGGTTGTTGGGGTCTTGGACCTTCAGCGGTTGATGAAGATAGTAAAACCCTAACTTTCTTCAGTCGCCAATGCCTTATGTTTTCATCAGTCGATAAGGGTTTATGACCTAGGTGGTCACTGAGATTCCTAACCTCAGTGGTCGCCAAAGGGATGAATCCCAATCTCATTGGTCGCCAAAGTAGCTCATGCTCTATATGGTCGATGAAGAATTTTGATTTCATGGTCTCTGTGATTTTCCTGATTTTATGGTCAATGGTGATCCTTGACCTAATTGTTTCCATTATTGTTGGAGATTGTAATAATTAGGGTTTCCCTTTAGTTGTTGTTTTGTAACCCTAATTTTTTGGTACATGATTTAATAGTCTTACCTTTTCCCTTCAAAGTATACAAACCTAAGGACTTTGATAAGTGTTGGTATGTATGCCCATAGAGCAAGTCATGTGATGATTGTAATAGGATACTTTGTAAATGATTTGAATAATAATAAAGGCAATTTCTAATCTATATGTTTTAACTATTTCTGAGATGATAGTGTAACATGATAGATGTCTAAAGAATTGTTTTACTCGATGACGTATGCTTTTGGGTTGAGGACCTAAACGATGAGATCATACGGATGTTAAGAGTATACTTTCTTGTTTAGTCCCTAGTCGGTTGTTATCGTGGAAATAACCATAGACATCAATAACACTAAAGACTACATTGTGTGTTGGTTGATGACAGAATCTCATTAGTCATGATATAGTGATATCAAACCAAGCACATAGGTACTTGTTAGAGAACAAGTGTACCAGACAGACCCACCGTGAGAGTGACACATGGAACCATGATTTGGTAGTCATAGTCAGCTCTCACATTGATGGTGGTGAGTGTGATTCTTTGACCTGAATTCACTACACTCAACACATGTTGTTGGGTACACCTTGACATCATCAAACGCAGTCTTGAAACATGGGTTGTTATAAAGGTGATGATTGGGTGACTTTGACACATGGGGATTTTGAGGGGTGAGTGATAGATATGGGATTTGTCCCTCCTAAGGGAGTTTGATGTCCATGACCACTTGATGAGTAGGATTGAGAAAGGCATGCGCATGCATGTGTGAATCAATATATGATATTAAAGTCACACACATCTCACCCAGTCTACTCTGAGATCAAGGAAATGAATGAATGTTGAAAGCATGATTGCACCATGCCTTGAGTTCATTCTAGACATTAGTGATAAAGGAATTATACATTTGATGTAACACCATTCATGGATTGTAGGATTGAAAGTTCTTCTCCTTTTTTTGATTTCACTTGGGTAGCACTGATGTGTGACTAGGCACCGCTCTTTGCTTGTGAAGTCATAAGTGTTATGGACTTTCACTGCCAACGTGAAATGGACCTGTAGGGTCACACACAAAGTATTTAACCTGGAAGAGGAGTTTTTCCACAAATAATGTTTAGATTGATTACTAAAGGAGTTTAGTAGTTCAATTAAACACCCAATCGATTGATAGCTCAAAATCATAGTATTCAAGGTGTTGGATCAGATGATTAGAGTATTGGATTGATTGAAACTTTAATTGACTGATCTACTGCCCCAACCAATTGGCTCATAGAGATGAACCGATCAGCTCAGGCTAGTGAGTCGACTGGCTCAGGTCAATGAACTGATCGGTTCACAATGTTGAACTGGTCGGATGACCAACTGAGTTTGTTTCACTTGTCAAATTTGATTTGGATGAGGACTAATATATGATTAGTTGGAAACGAACATGGAAAGTCAATTTGAGTTGGACAAGGACCACGAACCGATCGGCTCATGCCTAAACCGATTGACTCAAGGGCCCAGACGATCGGTTCAGGGCTGAACCGATCGGTTCAACTGGCGCAGTTTGTCAGATTTTGTGGAAAATCTCGAACCCTTCTACTCCTGCTTTAATCCTGCATTTCCTGGGGTAGAGAACCCTATCCCATGACCCTCCTATATATAGGGGTATTGGGGGCTTCTCAAAGTACAACTCATAACACCAGTTGCTCTGCAAAGTTGTCATTCTCTCTAGTTGTGGTAACCAAGAGAGCCCGAGTAAGTGCTACCTGATAAGGGAGGCACAGCAAGGGAAAGACAACTGCAGGAAAGTGACTGATTGTAGGAGAGTGTGTCAGTGTCTAGTGCACTGATAGGAGGGTGTGACTCCTTCTGATTCCTTCTGGGACAAGGAGATCGGAGTGTTAGGTGGTCCGTGTGGACTACTACAGAGGTGGGAGACTTCTATCGCTCAGAGGACAGCTGTCAATCTCGACAATCCCAGTGAGACCAGGAGCTGCACAGACACCGTCCAAGATTGGAGGTGAAGACCGTGCAAGCCGCGAGGTAACATCGTCGAGCAAGCCTCGGGACAAGGTATGTCTCTGCAAGCCATCCTTCCTACTGCATAGACGTTGATGTGATTCCTTTATTCTGGGTTTGGGAGAAGAAAATGTTTGTTTTCACTACCTTCTCTATCTTCCCTAAAACCCAACAATAAGGTTTTGATTGGTAATACTAATTCAACTCATCATGCTTAACCTAACCCTAATGCAAGTACATGATGATGGTACATAACCTCTTGTATAATTGGTATGATGATAGAGTACTTTCTCTCTCTATGTTATTGCAACCCTAATTTGTTGTCACATGAAAATAATAGCTCCTAAATAATGTTGTATCAAGCTTATGTGTCTCTTATATGTGATGGTATGATGATCCTTGACTAGGCAAGGAAGTATGATGGTGTTCTTGTAGGGAATGATGTGATGGTCTAATGACCTTGGAAATGGTCTTGCACCCTAATGGAGGTGTTATCCTCTTTATGATGTGACATAGATTTGGAACTTGTGATGGCATGATGATGAGTATGGACTCATGTATGGTAATGACATAGTACTATGTGGTTTTGTATTTAAAGTTATAACTCATACGTTTTATATCTTCTGAAGTTTCCATATACACCATTTTTTCTAGAATTCTTTTAGGGTTAGTATGTAACTTGATTGAGTAGAGGATAAGATCTATAACACAGATATCAAACAACTAATTTGGTTTCATGCATGGAAGATCAACAACAGATGTTATTTTTCTAATAAGGAGGCTTATGGAGAAGTATAGAGAAAGAAAAAGAGACCTCCATATGGTTTTTATTGATTTGGAAAAGGCTCATGATCGAATACCCAGAGAAGTGTTGTGGATGGTTTTCAAGAAAAAGGGCGTGCCAATCTAATATATTGACTTAATCAAAGACATGTATGATAGCTCTACTGAAAGTGTGAAGACTCCTGGAGGAGAGACATCAACTTTTCCTATCACGGTTGGGGTACACCAGGGGTCCACACTCAGCCCATATCTATTTGTTCTTGTTATGGATGAGCTAACAAAGAATGTTCAAGATGATATTCCTTGGTGTATGTTATTTGTTGATGATATTGTTTTGGTTGATAAAACTAAAGATGGATTAAATGATAAAGTTGAATGGTGGAGAGAGACATTGTAATCAAATGGATTGATGATTAGCAGGAGCAAAATTGAGTATATGCATTGCAATTTCAGCCAATCCCACAGTGTGAATGATGGATCCAAGTTGCACGGAGTAGATATACCAAAATGTGATAAATTTCGTTACTTGGGTTCTATTATTCAAATAGATGGGGATGTCCAAAATGACATTTGTCACAAAATCACTGCAGGATGGTTGAAATGGAGGAGTGCAACTAGATTTTTATGTGATCAGAAGATCCCTCTAAGGTTAAAAAGTAATTTTATAGAATAGCTATACGGACAGCCACGCTCTATGCGAGTGAATTTTAGGCGGTGAAGAAACAAGGTCTCAACAAGATGAATGTGGCTAAAATGTGTATGTTGAGATGGATGTGTGGGAAGACAAGAAAAGATCGATTGAGAAATGATTATATCAGGAATAAAGTGGGGGTGGCAAGCATTGAGGACAAGTTGCGCGAGGGTCGACTCAGAAGGTACGGACATGTGCAACATAGACCAAAAAATGTGCCTATACGAAGCAATGTTATTGAGTCAAGCACTATAAATAGAATAAGACGAAGACCTAAATTAACATGGGATGAGCTTATAAAGAGAGATTTTGAATCTCTACATCTCAACCAGAATATGTCCCATGATAGATATGAATGGAAATGAAGGATCCATGTAGCTGACCCCAACATAGTTGGGACTAAGGCTTAGATGATGATGATGATGATGTAATTTGATTGATGCAACCTAAAATCACACAATTTGCATTAAGTAATCAAGTGAAACCCTAATCATGTAGTTTCCCTATGCCATATATCCATTCCAATGTCAAGACTTGTTGGATGGTGAAACCAATTCTCCTTTAGTGGAAGCTCAGAGTCGTATATTGTTGACTACATGTGTGTTGACAAGGATGGTTGTGGTCAAACCTTGGCAAGAGAATAGTCGAGGACGTTTCTCATATGATATTCGGTATACATATGATGTGATTGAGGACAACAACGATGTTACCTCATATGTTTGGTTTTGTGTACCCTAGTTTCATTAGTACTGTGGCATTTTAAGGGTGGACTAGGTTGTTTACTAGTACCGTGGCCTTTTAAGGGTGGACTAGGTTGTTCACTAGTGTGATGACCTATATACCAAGGACAGACTAGGTTGTTTTGTAGCTTGACCATACGTGTCACTGTGGCGGACTCATACTGGGCGAGGGCAGATGAGATCTTAGGATTCTGGCTCTCCTAAAGATCTTGTATGACACTGATTTTGACTTAGAAGTGGTCAGTTGGAATTGAGTGGTATACCTCAATTCCTCAAGGACTAATAAAAAATGTAATACAAATGTGTAGTATATTTGCTTAGGGTTAAACATGCTCCACATTGACTGTTAACCCTTGTCTTATTTCTTATATTGCTTACTTGCTTTATCATGTGGTGAGGGAAATTAATTGCTAGTAAGTGGTAGTCTTATATGCCCTTTTACCTAGATGCCAATTATGCCAACTACTATGCCTATCTATTCAGCTTGCTTAATCTGTCTAACCATCTTGAATTGCTTGATATGATTAAACTACTTAATCTACTTAATGTGCTTAACTAGTTTAATAATATATCTATTATAATCAATAATTGTTGGTTGAGAGTTATGTCTCTCGTTGGGATGTGGATATCACCTCGTGGGTCACCACATCTCTTTAGGTGGTCATCATTGGCATGGTCAGGACTATGGGGCTCAGGAGGAGCAGCTTGGACAGCGGTAGGAGCAGAAGGTTGTTAGTAGTTGTAGAGTCCTAGAGCCATCGATGTACTCTAAGATTCGTGTAAGGGTTGTTTTTTAGATGATATGTATATCGCCATGTGGTTTTTGACAATGTACCTATGTTTTTATATGGTATGTACAAGTGGAACATCTCTTATATGGTATGTGGTGATATATATAGGTTGTGGATGATGCCACTAAAAAATATATGTAAATACCTTATATGGTATATGGTGATGCACAGTTTGATGAACATTTATGTAATGTTTATGAACATGATAGTAATGTTTAAATCATTTTAAATTTACCCTATTTTCTGGTGTATGGTTAATTAGAAGTTGATCGCATGTTTTGTTTTGACTAATCTCATTCGGTGTGGCGGGGTGTCACACGTCAAAGGTTGGTATCATAGCTCTAGGTTCATTGAGTCTATAGGGACATAGGACATAGGTTTTTGTCTATTCTTACATAATCCAACATATCTAATTATAGCTTCTGCTTATGCGGATATGTCTGGAGAACATGAAGAACATGCATAGAGTAGTTATGTCGCGCTAGGAGGTGGTGGTGGAGGATAACACATGATGGGAGAGTGCCAATGATGGGCCGGAGCATCCCATGATGCCTCAGTTTGACCCAAAAACCATGGCCAATCCAATGTTTCAATCCATGTTTGGATAGCTTATAGCCACGATTACACATATGGCAGTCAGAGCACCCATACCTCAACCTAGGGCAGTTTCCCCTAATGTAGAATCCTAGGGTTCTGGGAAGACATTTATGTAGCTTTTGAGGTTATGTCCTCATATGGCATTGACAAAGTAGGAGAGGATCTGAAAGTTTGAGAAGGATTTGATCTCAGAGTTGTCTACAATGGGTAGCGCCTTGGAGAATAGAGAGAGGTTCTCTACCTTTGTGGAGTTGGTCAGGTAGATTGAGAGGTATGCTATTGAGAAGTGTGAAGCCAACACTAGCAAGAGGCCAAGCTCAATTTCAAGGACAGTCTTTTGGTGGCTTTAAAAAGCCAAGGTTTTCTTCCCCTCAGTTGTAGTAGAGACCAACTTTTCTGAACCGAGATCAAGTGTGTCGTCACAATGTTCCCTAAGCAAAGGTAGAGGTAGTAGTTTTCCACCTGTAGGAGCATGTATCATGACGTCTATGTCTGTGATAGGGCTGTCTAGGCCACTATATGATATGAAGACTTGTCACATGTGTGGACAAGTAGGCCATATCATGAGGTCTTGCTTTATGAAGGATGAGGAGGTGACACAACAGCCAGGCAGAGTCTGCAAAGTTTGCAGCAAAAGCAATACAACAGTGGAGGTGGTAGAGGATGCGGTCATGCGGTACAGGTAGGATCTTCTGGACCAATAGGAAGAGGAAATGGATGACAACAGGTGATAGCTAGATTCTATGCTATGAGTCAGTCAGAGGGAGTGGTCAATTTGTGGGTCATGATTGGTCAGATAAAACATTCCCACTCTTACTTATCTGCTTCTTCTATCATATATGTTATGTCGACTCAGGTGTGACACACTCTTTTATCACCAGAGAGGTGATAAGTAGTTGTAATTTGCCAGTTTGTAGTAAATCTGACAGTCTTTTGTTAGAAACCCCACTTGCTGGTTCCGTCGTGTTGCAGGAGGTGTATCCATCTTGTGTTCTTTCTTTCTCAGGATGTATCATTCAAGTGTATCTTTTTCCACTTGACATGCATGGGTTTGACGTGATCCTAGGAATGGATACCTTGGATAAGTACAAGGTTGTTTTGGACCGTGGTTCCAAGGTGGCGAAACTTTGTGATGGAGATGTTTCATGGATCTTTTAAGGAGATAAGAAGATTCTTCCTATGTATTTGGTGTCGGGTGTGACAATAAAGAGGTTGATGAGGTAGGGGTTTGAGGCTTTCTTAGCTCATGATTTTGATACTAAGGTGAGAAGTCCTAGTATCCAGGAGGTGTCTGTAGTGTGTGAGTTTGAGGATGTCTTTCCCAAGGAGTTTCCTAATGTTCCCCCTCATAGAGAAATTGATTTTGGGATCAATCTTGTTTCTGGAATACAACCCATAGCGCAGTCACCCTATAGGATGGCACTAGAAAAGATGCAGGAGTTGAAGTTTTTGCATGAGTTGTTACAGAAGGACTTCATTAGGATGATTACTACCCCTTTGTGTGCTCCCATGTTATTTGTAAAGAACAAGGATGGTTCCATGAGGTTGTGCATAGATTACAAACAACTAAACAAGGTCACCAAAAAGAACAAAAACCCATTTCCAAGTACTGATAATTTGTTTGACCAGTTTTGTGGTGCTACGGTGTTCTTGATGATAGACCTAAGGTTAGGATATCACCAGCTTAGGATCAAGGTGGATGACATATCTAAGGCAGTTTTTACGACTAGGTATGGTCACTACAAGTTTCTAGTTATGCTGCCAACACGCCAGTATCTTTAATGGACTTGAAGAACATGGTGTTTAGACAGTATCTGGATCAGTTCATGGTAGTGTTCATATATGACATCTTTATATACTCCATATGTTGACATCATCATGAGGAGGACCTTATCCAAGCTTTGATGTTGTTGAGGCAGCGCCATTTGTATGCCAAGTTCAGCAATTGTGAGTTATGGTTGATATAGGTACCTTTACTCTGTCACATCACATCTACTAAGGGAGTTTGTGTAAACTTGAAAAAGGTATATTTAGTGTGGAGTGGGAACAATCCAAGACACTGATAGATTTTTTAAGTTTCCTAGGCTTGGCAGGTACTATAGGATATTCAACAAGAACTTCAGTGATGTGGAATTACCCCTAACAAATTTGACAAGGAAAGGTGTTCCTTTTGTCAGGAATGACAAGTATCAATGTTCTTTCCAGTTGTTGAAGGAGAAGTTGACCAGTGCTCCAGTATTTGTTCTTCCTGAGCAAGGGAAAGGTTACATCTATGATGCTTAGAAGAATGTCTTGGGATGTGTGTTGATACGGGACAATAATGTGATTTCTTTGGCCTCACGACAGCTCAAGAAACACGAGGAGAACTACCCAACAAATGATCTAGAGCTTGAAACTATAGTCCATGCTTTGAAGATGTAGATACACTACCTATATAGAGATAAATGTTATATCTTCACCAACCAAACGAACCATCGGTATATCTTCTTGAAGCAGGAGTAGAACATGAGGCAAACAAGATGGATGGAGTTGATCAAAGACTATGATTGTACGATAGACTACCATCTAGGGAAGGCAAATGTAGTGGATGATGTTTTGAGAAGGAAATCATCCTCTTCATCATCTATGGACAAAGCACGGTTACATGCCTTGGTGTGTTAAAAGTGGGATAAGTTAGTGTCACTTCGATAGATATATGTGAATATGGAGGTCTCTTTGTTGGTTGGGATTTTGGCACAATTGTAGGTGAGGCTTACATTTATGCAACAGATCCCAGATGTGCAGTAGAATGATATTGTGATATAGAATATTAGATTAGAGTTTGGAGGCAAGAAGTATTATGGCTTGCATGAGACATATGACGGGACAGTTTGTTTACTCAACAAGACAATGTTTCTAGATATTGATGGTCTCAGGAAAATGGTTCTTGAGGAGGGTCATTCCTCAATGTACACGATGCATCCTGGTAGTACCAAGATGTACCACAACTTGAAGGATTTGTTTTGGTATCCTGCTCTGAAGCATGATGTGGTAGAGTTTGTTGATAGATGTCTAGTTTTTCAATAGGTTAAGGTAGAGCATCAAAATCCTGCCTCAAGAGTAGTCCACATAGACAATCTAGAACTCTTGTCATCCTTCATGAATGGACAGGAAGGAGCTGTCCCTCCCATTGGTGTACTAGACACCAACATGCTCTCCCACAACAATGATCCTTAGTTGATTCTCTCCCATGGCTATCCAACTCTAGTCGGGTAGGACTTGCCTAGGCTCTCATCGCTACCACAACTAGAGAGGACAAAACTTGTTAGAGCAGCTGATTATCAATTTTCTATGTAGTAGTTGTGCTTTGGGAAGCCCCCAGTACCCCTCAAAATATAGGAGGGATTAGGTTCATGATTCCAAGTCCCCAACCAATGCATGACTAAATCGAGAGTGGAAAGGACAAGTAGATCTTGAATTTTTGCAACTTTTCTGGAAGTTTCACAACCTACGTGTGACGAAACGGTCATCTCACGCATGAGATGGTCGTTTCACTAAGAGAAATGGTCATCTGGGACATGAGGCGATCATCTCACTAAGCGATACGGTCATTTCGTGCTTTCCCAGTCAAATATGAATTGGAAAATCTTTTCCTAATTAATGTCATACATTAATTTACTTGCACCCCAAGTATGCACAATTGAAATGAGTTTAGGAAAACTACAGAACCTTTGTTCATCCCAATCAGGATGTCTCACACAAGAGAGACACCCGTCTCACTCACCCAGACAGTCGTCTGGTGAATTTGAGTCGATTCAATTGGTACAATAGTTTGAAACGGTCGGTTCATAGGGCAGAACTAAGCCAATTCGATTTTTTATCTGCCTAACAACCCAAATGGTTGTCTCAACACTTGAGACACCTGTCTGGCTACCCAAACATCCATCTCTCCCAATGAGATGATCATTTGGCAGTTCAGTCATCCAATTCGTCGATCTGTTGTGTGAATTGAGTACTCAAACACTTTAGAACTTAATTCAATTATCATTCAAGATCAAACTACTCTTATAGACGAGTTCCTATGTGTGTGACCCTGTAGGTCTCATATCACATTGCCAGTGAATTTCCATAACTATATTATGACATCAAAAGCAAAGAGTGGTGCCTAGTCGCATATCATTGTTACCCAAGTTAATGGAAAGTTTGGGGGGCAACTTCAACCTACAATCTACGTAAGGTGTTATAGTGTTTGTATAGTTCCTTTGTCACTGATATCCAGATTGAACTAGAGACATGGAGCAGTCACCCTCATTATTATTCAATCTTGTTCCTTGAACTAGAGAAGAATGCATGAGATATATGTAAACTCAATATCACATGTTAACTCACATGTGTATGGACATACTTTTCTCAGTATTGCTAATCAAGAGGCCTTGGATATCATACTCCTGACAGATGGAAAAAAATCCATATCTATCACTCACAGTCAATCTCCATGTGTCAAAGTCACCCAATCATCACCGTTATAACAACCCATGTTTCAGGATTGTGTTTTATGATGTCAAAGTGTACCCAACGACATATGATGAGTGTAGTGATTTTAGGTCTAAGAACCGCAACCACCACCATCACTGTGAGAGATGACTATGACTTCCATGATGATGGCTTCCATGTGTCAGTCTCACGGTGGGTGTATCTAATACATTGTTCCCTAACATGTATCTATGTGCTTGGTTTGATATTTCCATATCATGACTAATGAGATTTGGTCATCACCACCTCACACTCTGATCTTATGTGTTATTGTTGTCTATCTACCTTCCACAATAACATCATATTATGGACATAATGAGAATGTATATACTCTTAACATCAGTATGATCTCATTATTCCAAGTCATGTACTTGAAGACATACGTCATTGAGTAATATCATTCTATAGACATTTATTCTGTAATCCATTATCTCATAACTGAATATACAAAATAAATTGGAAGTTTGCCTTTATTATTATCAAACCAGGTATCTAATTCCATATCCCAATCATCATATGATTGGCTCTCTGGGCATACATACCAATAGACTCCCACTTGCACTTAGATCCAATCATCGACGGATCTCATACTAAGTGATCTAACATGACCATCATGCTTTGTCTGTGTAAGTGCTTATAGCGGGTTTAGCAACATTTTCTTTAAGTCAGTATTTTGTAATTTTCACATCTCTTTGATGTATGACTATTCATATGAGATGGAAGTTTCATAGTATGTTATCTGAGATTCCCAACCTAATAAGTAGCTCCATTGTTGTCATCACTATTTCTATTGTGTCATCAATGGTTTGGAACCTCATATAAGTTTACCCTTATGAACTTCTTGATCCATACAATATCCTTTGTTGTTCTTATAACATAGAGATACTCAGCTTCTCTTCTAGATTTGAAAACCTATCATTAGCTCAGAACGCTTTCTAGCTTACAATTTTCATTTAATGTCAAACATAAATTTAGATTTTGATTATTTTGTCAGTTTGGAAGCTTGCATGGGTGTAACCCTTTACATCCAACTCTTCGTCATTACCAAAACCAAGGAGTCAATCTTTTAAGTTCTTCACAAGCACATAAGGATGTTCATTATGGTATTCTAGTGACTCTCACTGGTATTTGACATATACCCTCTCATCATGTCCTACATACGAGATTTCTAGGTAGGTGTATGTGTGTATTTTCATCATGTGAAAACATATGAGATGGCTGGATATCCTCTCATCATGTCCAATACATATGATATTCCCATATATCTTCTCATCATGTCCAATACATACGAGATAATGGGATAAGTACAAAGAATTGCATTCAAGATAGATCCAATGGCATCTATCCATGTGTCCCTGTCCTTCATAAGAAGTAGGATACTAGTCTCCTGAGAGACTAACTCCATGGAACATGGACAAGTTTTCTCTCATTGAGTCTTGCTTGTTGAACCCTTCAGCTTTTCTTACCAATGTATGTGCTTTTACTTAGGTCAAGAAGCTTTCCAAATATATATCTATAGTCCTCGATCCCTATCACATATGATGCTTCACCTAAACCCTTCATATAGAAGGTACTTTCCTTGCTAGGCTTTAAGAGTTATAGGATAAGAACGTTAGTACACATCATTATGTGGAATATCAATATGCTCCTACTATATCTTTTGTAATCACAAATTTTGTCTTCATTCTGACTCAAGTCAAACCCTTTTGTTGTCTTGTCAAATAGAAGATTCCAATTCTAAGATTCTTGCTTCAATCTGTAGATTGAACTTTTGTAGCTTATAAACTTTATTGCATTAATGGATTTATAAAACCATTAGGTTGTGTCATGCACATATACTTATAATTATTCCAATTAAGGAATGTGGTTTTAACATCCATATGCCAAATCTCATAGTCATACTAAGCTGCAACAACAAGCATGATCCAGACGGATTAAACCATGGTAATTGGACTTCATCATGTTCAACAATTTGAACTAGTTTGAAACTCTTTGCAACCAATCTACCCTTTCCATGTTGGTCTTCTTACAAAAACCCAAATGCACCCTATGGGTGTTATCCCTTTAGGTGGATCCACGAAGGTCATACCATGTTGGTTTACATGGAGTCCATTATAGATCTCATGGCCTCAAGCCATTTTTCAGAATCTGGTTCCTCAATAGTTTCTAGGTACCACCTTCTTGAGTTATAAGATATCATAATCTTTCAAACTCAAAGCTTTCTAATAAAACTATGAGTTCTGTGTTTACATAAGGAACTTGAGATTCCACAACAGTTTGTGATTCTCCTTGTTCCTATTGTACCTCTTTAGGCTCAATGTTTTCTCATATGTCTCAAACATTTTGAATTTTTCTTTTACTCCTACTGATTCCTTTGGAACTAATTTCCATTTAGGAATTCAGCCATCCTAGCAATAGACACTTTGTTTTCGGGTTGGAATATAAGTAGAATTCGACAAGATAACATTCATGTGATTTGTTGATAAAGCCTTTTAAGAAACTAATTTCTTATACAAGCTTTCAATCCCAATCACTACAAAAGACTGATTGGGACACTTCCCATGCCATATCTCATATGGTGTCTATTTTACCATTTTAGATGGTACATTGTTTAATGTTTAAGCATGTGCCCAAAAGAAATTGTAAGATTAGTTAGATTTTATTGATAATCTCACCATGACTCAATAGGGTGTGATACCTTTTTCTTGACACATCAGTATGTTTCAATTGGAGTTCATTATGATACACTATCATGATCTACCAGAAGGTCCTCAAACTCTTGGTTTAAAATATTTCAACATCGATCATATTGAGGTATCTTAATACTTTTACCAAGTTATTTACGTGCTTCATTTATGATCTCCTTGAACACTTCTAGAGATCCAAACTTGTATTTCATTAAATACAAATTTCAATATATACTTATTGTACTAGTAAATATAATGAGGTACTTGTAACTACCTTTAGCATTCATTCAATAGGTCTGTGTACATCAGTATGTACTAGTCCTAATGGAATAGTCAATCTCCCACTCATCTAGTGAAGATGCTCTTGTCATATTGCACAACAAATAATACATGCATGTCTCTATTGGTTCAGTAACCAAAAGAGTGTAGATAACCATCATATGAATTCTAGAAATGCATCTCTCATTTATGCGCTCTAGATGACAATGTTATAGGTATTCAATGTTTGAGTTATCAAGTCATTCAATATATGTGTCATACACATTTGTCTTTAAAACTATCAAGAAAAGTTTATGAGACATAGGGCATCACCATAAAAGATCATAATGTTCTTGTCATACAAAATATATGATGTTTGGCAAGTACACAATAAAAATTCACTAACTATATTATGTGCCTATGAATGACAACCTTTAACTATAGTGGAAACAACCCTTTCTCCATATATTTCTAGCTTACTTATTCTCAGGTCCTAAAGTAGAGATCTCTATATCTATGTTCTTCCTAAGATTCTCTATGAAGAGGATAATTCCTTTCCAATGTCCAAACAAGTACCAATGGTGGCACTTTGTTTTATTTATCCTTTAAGTGAAAAAGACATATTCCTTTTACACTTACCCTTCACCATACATTGAGCAGAGAAGACTTGGGCTTCAGATTAGCCTTAGAACACTTCTTAGCCTTTCTTTTGCCCTAGAACTCACTTACGATGATCACCATCACAAATTTGTCCTGGTTCTTTCTTGCTTTGGCATCAACATGCCAAGCATGTGATAAACTGACTATATTATTCATGCAACGCTTGGATAATCATATCCATGGTCAACTCTTGACCTAAGAGAAATCCCATTCATTCCACATGTCCAATCACATTGAGCACATGGGGTTCTACTGGACCTCCCTTTGTTAGTTTGCACTCAATTAGCACTTTAGAGACATTATACCTTCTTTGATTTACATGATTCTTAAGATGTGTTACCATCTCAAGAATGTCCATGTATTCATGTCGTTCATGCAACTCATTGTTCATACAAAAAATCATTATGTATTCAAATGTCTATGGCATCATTGGCATGCTTCCAATAAGCATCCATTTAGCCTTAGGCTCTTTTGGAGTGGGTTCCTCTGGCATTGGTCTATCAAGGACATAGAGCTTTCGCTCATTTATGAGAACATTTCTCAAAGTCCTTAACCAATTGTGGAACTTTATCCCATTTTGTCCTTCTTGAGGATTGATCACAATTTGAATGTGTTTGTGTATGTCATTTGATTCTACGAAGAAATATTGCAACCTTTTTAAAACCATTTGGATTTGATAATTCGTATGATATTAATTCGGTCTTTAATTATTATCACTCCAACTATTTTATTCAAATTGATATCCCTCAATATAAATTCTAAATATTGCAGTGTACAATACTCTAGTGGGCCAAGATCCAAAATAATTCAACTATTACCTGGCCTACACTAGTGTCCAGAGTCAATTATCAACGTAGGAAATCATGCCAATTGCATCATATGAAACTCTTAGATAGATGATATGTGCAACTCCTTGTCATGATCATCTGCATGCCTCTGGGCACAGACTCTCTAAGAATTACTAGTCAAGCCTGACCCAAAAGTTGACACAATAGAATATGCACTACCCTACTTTAGCAGAACCTACATTTCTACCATCATACTTCCACAAGATAGACGGTGCACCACGCTTTAGCGTAACTTACACTTGGTCAATCAAGCTTTTCATGTGTGCCACTTTTGGAAGGCATCTAAGACTTTCATATTTTAATTGAGGGAGTTTGTATGTATAAATACATATACTTTATCCAATCACCACATTTATAGTACATCTCATATACATGTTATAACCACAAATGAGAACATGCAATAAATAAAACACACAAGCGATGGTTATGGCCATTCTAATGTAATTCCTTGGAGCCACAAGGAATTACTACCACCTATGGTCCACATCATATGAAACATATTTTTGGTGATGATCTATACTCGAACCAATTTGGATTGATCGGTTCAACTTTTGAACCAGTGACTCACCTCCTGGTCGCTTGGCTGGGCTCTTCTGAAGCGGTTGTCTGGTTCTTAGGTCCAAGCAGCATCTGGACACCTCCATTCGATCGGTTCGTCCTCCTATCATCTAGCCTCCTCAGTCCTCCAGTTGATCGGGTCATCTCACGAATCGGTCATTTTGCCTTTGTACAGATCATCATCTCACGTTGAAACATAAATTAAAACTATCATATTTCTTATTACATTGTACATGGGAAAACCTTGAGTTACATTCAAAGGGAAATAGGAAGAAAATAATTAATTTACATTTGGAAGGAGAGAGAGGCTCAGTACGCAGACCGGTTAACAACAGGAATAATAACCACAACCATGCACACATAGATCTGGGGTGTTGGTCATAACCATGTTTTGTATCCACCATCAAAACCAATTTTATGGCGACTAGGGTAAATTTCATATACATATATATTTATTTATTTGTGTGTGTGTGTCTATGTGTGTGTATATATATGGGTTCTTATGTAGTGATTTATATAGATGTGCACATCAACTAGTTTAAATATTGGCATCGCATGCAATAAATAAACACAATAAAACTAAAAATATGATCATATCGGTTATCCCAAAACATAATTAATTGATGTGGCTCTGATACCACTATAGGGAAATATGCATTAGGTAGGCAATGGAAACAAAAAAATTACTGACATATTTCCCATTAACCTGCAGATCGTGTCAATAACTATGGAATGGGAAGGATGGTTTTACAAAGATATTCCTGATCATGGAGCAAGTCCAGCCACAATCCTCGTCGATGTAGATGTACACTCTATCTTGGACAGTGGTTGTGTAGCTCCTAGTCACACTCAGACTCATCTGACTTATTCTCCACAGACAGCAGACTCGTCTGACTTCTCACCATGGATTGCGAGTTGATGTTGCCCTCCTAGCAGCAGCCAACAAACTCCTGCCTCTAGAGTAGTCCGTACATACCAACTAGAACTCATGTTGTCCTATAGGAATGGATAGAAAGGACTTGTCCCTCCAGTTGGTGTACTAGTCACCAACATGCTCTCCCGCAACAATGATCATCAGTTGTTTCTCTCCCATGGCTGCCCCTCCCTAGTCATGTTGGACATGCCTGGGCTCTCGTGGTAACCACAACCAGAGAGGATAACACTTGAAAAAGCAACTGATTCTCAATTGTCTTTGTAGTAGTTGTTCTTTGGGAAGCCCCCAGTACCCCCTCTATATATATGAAGGGTTAGGGTTAGGGCTACCAGTCCCCAGCCAATGCGAGACTAATGTAGGAGTGGAAAGGACAAGTAGATCTTGAATTTTTGTAACTTTTCTAAAAGTTTCACAACCTACTTGTAACGAAATAGTTGTCTCGCCAAGTGAGATGGTCATTTCTCTAAGCAAAATGGTCATCTGGGACGCGAGATGGTCATTTCACTCTTACCCAGTCAGATATGATTGACAAATCATTTCCTAATTAATGTCATACATTAATTTACTTGCACGCCAAGTATGTGCAATTGCAACGAGTTTGGTAAAACTCCAGAGCCTTCATTCATCCCAATCGGGCCATCTCACATAAGAGAGACGCCTGTCTCACTCACCTAGATGGTCGTCAGGTGAGTTTGATTCAAGATGATCGGTTCAACTGCTTGAATCAGTCTATTCATAGGACATAACTAAGCCAATTTGATTTCTAATCTGCCTGACAACCCAAACGGCTATCTCAACACTTGAGACACCCATCTGGTTGCCCAAACGGCTGTCTCACCTAGTGAGATGGTTGTTTGGTTGTTCAGTCAGCCAATTCATCGATCTGTTGTGTGAATTGAGTATCTAAACACTTTAGTACGTAATTCAATTATCATTCAAGATTAAACTCCTCTTCTAGATGAGTTCCTATGTGTGTGACCCTATAGATCCAATATCACGTTCGCAGTGCCTGTCCATAACTAGCTTATGACATCACAAGAAAAGAGTGGTGCCTAGTCACACATCATTTCTACCCAAGTGAATGGAAAGTTGAGGGGAAACTTCAACCTACAATCTATGTATGGTGTTATAGTGTTTGTATAGTTCCTTTGTCACTAATATCCAGATTGAACTAGAAGCATGGAGCATTCACCCTCATTATTATTCAATCTTGTTCCTTGAACCAGAGGAGACTACATGAGATATATGTAAGCTCAATATCACATATTCACTCGCATGCGTATGGCCATACTTTTCTCAGTCTCGCAAATCAAGAGGCCTTGGATATCATACTCCTGTCAGAGGGACAAATTCCATATCTATCACTCACAGTCAATCCCCATGTGTCAAAGTCACCCAATAATCACTGTTATAACAACCCATGTTTCAGAATTATGTTTGATGATGCCAAAGTCTACCCAATGACATGTGATGAGCGTAGTGATTTTAGGTCTAAGAACCACAACCACCACCATCACTGTGAGAGCTGACTATGACTTCCATGATGATGGCTTTCATGTGTCAGTCTCACAGTGGGTCTGTCTAGTACATTGTTCCCTAACATGTGTTTGTGTGCTTGGTTTAATATTGCCATATAATGACTAACGAGATTTAGTCATAAACCAACTCACACTCTGATCTTATGTGTTATTATTGTCTATCTACCTTCCACAATAACAACCGATCATGGACATAGTGAGAATGTATATACTCTTAACATCTGTTTGATCTCATTCTTCCAAGTCATGTACTTGAAGACATACGTCATTGAGTAATATCATTATATAGACATATTATGTAATTCATTATCTCATAACTAAATATACAAAATAAATTAGAAGCTTGCTTTTATTATTATTGAATCAGGTATCTAATACCATATCCCAATCATCATATGATTGGCTCTCTGGGCATACAGACCAACAGTCTCGAATGAACCAACTCAAAGGTGTCTCAACCAAAACATCCAAAGAGACACATGTGTCAACCGAAACAAAGGTTAGACAATAGGAAAACCAAGTGTTACTATGCTCAAAACTCATATGTTCATGATCATCAAAACATAGAACAAACACCATGAAGATCAACAAGTCAAACCACATAGGAGAGAGAAAACCAAACTTCAACACATATGAAAACTACTCAAAACTTCAAGGATGACATGTTGGCCAAAAACTAGGCATGGAAATAAAACCAAAGCTCATGATGCATTTAGGATCATCATCAAGATTAACAATCATCAACAAGATGGAAATCTCCATGCAAGGGATACCAAAACCTTGAAATCTGAATTCAACATAAATATTCAAGAAACCAACTAGGTGGAGGAAGTTTAAGCTTCAACCTCAAGGTAACCAACTCAAAACCTTAAGAAAACACTAAGGCCAGACCAAAGCATAGTGATGAAACCAAGAACCATATTGCATGTAACAACTCCACATCATCCATCACATAGAAATCGAGATCATGGAATTAGGGTTTAAGAAAGAGAGCAATCTACATGAGAATACTACAAAGTCTTAAACCTTAGTTCATGATAACTTTATCTAGCACATTAGTATCAAGTTTAGAGATCAAAATAGTAGCATGCAAACAATAATATGGTGCAAGTAATAGAAGAAGGTAGAGAGTTATATAACCCTCCTTAAGGAGAGATCCAAGCTCCAAGATCAAAGGCTCCAAGAGAGAAGAAGATGCTCCAACTTAGATCAACACTTTAGCCACAAGATAACCACAAAAGAGAAGAACACCATGATCAAAAGGATGCTCAAGAAAGAGGGTGAAAAACCCTAGGCCAAACCAAGAAGAAAGAAGAGAGCTCCTTCTCAATCAAGTGTCACCATGTCAAAACATAGTTTATGACCCCCTTGTCAGGAGAAGATCTTCAAGATAGACACCATGTCAAATCATGGTCTTAAGGATGAGAAGGAGAAGAATAAAGGTAGGGTTCCATAGGAAAAATGTGACCAAGAAGGTAGAACCACTTACAAGAAGAGAAACCACCAAGAATCACCACAAGGAAGGTGATCAAGCTCCAAGACACCAAATGCAAGGTGGATCGGCCACCAAAGCTCCAAGATCAGACCTTCTTTGCTCCAAATCTTCAAAGATGAGCAAAAGAGGGGGAGTAAGAGAGAGGGCCAAAAAAAGATAGTTTCATGAAGAAGAGAGAGTTTATATACCCAAAGGAGGAGGGAAGTAAGGTAGGGGTGAGGTGTCAACATAAGTGAGCACCAAAGGGACACTTGTCCAGAAAGGAAACCAACATTCAACCACTATATGCATGCATGAAACCTATGGTGATATGACCTAGTTGGGGTCTTGACCAAATGGGTCACTGCCATCCTAGAGGTCGAAACAAACAAAAAGATACCTTGTCTCAACCACAATAAAAGGTCACCAAGCAATCCTATTTGAGACACACCACAAGAATGCAACCAACTCGACCAAAAACACCTCAAGACCATCAAGGTACAAAAAAACCATTCAAGGAAGGTGTTTTGGTCAAAACACACAAAAGGCACACCATCAAGGTTGAAACAAAAGGTCTCACCACCCAAGAAAGCTCAACATGGTCGACACCAAGGAAACCCTAGAAACCCAAACATCACCACATGATTCTACCTCATCAACCAAGGTCCAACAAGGCATCCCATAGAATCATTCTCTCTCTCATGATGCTAAAGCACTAAGGGCACACTTAACATGTGACAAATTGGAAGATGACCCTTCAACATGGATAAATTGTAACTTGGTCCAAACCAAGCATACAAAGCTCAAACATCATCAAAATATGACAAAACTGGAAACCTAAGATTGTTACATGGTAACAAAGCATCTCAAAGCATTAGATTGAAGTTCTAAGAATATAATTAAGAAAAGAAATCATATTCAAGCACTAAGATAGGTCAGGGGCCTTACATCCATAAACCCCTAACAAGGATTTCTCCCCTCAAAATCCTATGCAAAAAAAGACAGATATGTCCTAAGCATCTCTTCCTCAAGCTCCCGTGTAGCTTTATCTACACCATGGTGATGCCATAGAACCTTAACCAAAATTATATCCTTCTTCTTCAACTTATTGATCCTCCTATCCAGGATCAACACGTGACCTTCCACATAAGACACATCCTCATCAAGCTCAATCTCCACAGGCTACATCACCAACTATGTGTTAGGATGGCACTTCCTCAACATGGAGACATGGAACACTGGGTGCAACCTATGCAACTCAAGTGGCAACTCCAACTTATAGGCCACCTTCCCAACATGTGCCTATATAGGGTAAGGTCCCATATACTTGGGAGACAACTTACCCTTCCTCCCAAACCTCAAAACACCTTTCCAAGGAGAGACCTTGAGATACACTCTGTCTCCCACTTAAACTTCTAAGGGCCTACGCCGGTTATCAGTATATGATTTCTACCTATCCTAGGTTGCCTTCAACTATTGTTGAATCACTTTGATCTTCTATGTGTCTGTTGCACAAGCTCGGGACCCAAAAGCTAATACTCACCAGTCTCATAGAAGCACAATGGAGACCCGCAATGTCTCCCATACAATGCCTCATAAGGTGCCATATCAATGATCCTCTGATAACTATTATAAGCAAACTCTATCAGACTAAGGCACACATCCCAACTGCCCAAAAACTACAAGACATAAGATCAAGTCCTCTAAGGTCTATATCATCCTCTCAGACTATTTGTCTATCTATGGGTGAAACGTAGTGTTGAACCTCAATTGTGTACCCATAGCTATGTGCAAGCACTCCTAAAAGTGACTGGTGAATTGAGGACCTTTGTCTGACATGATAGTAGCTAGGATACCGTGCAAATGCACTATCTCATCAACATATATCTGAGCAAGCTTCTTTGTTGTGTATGTCATCTTCACTGGCAAAAAGTGCACTGATTTGGTTAACCGGTCAACTATCACCCATTTGGAATCATGTCCTTTGGTTGTCCTTGGCAAACCAACCACAAAGTCCATCATAACATGATCTCATTTCCACTGTGGTATAGGCAATAGTTGCAACTTCCTTGTAGGCTTTTGGTTCTCTACCTTAACCTATTAACACACTATGCACTTTGCAATGAACTTAGCCACATCATGCTTCAAACCAGGCCATCAATACAAATCTTTAATGTTATGGTACATCTTGGTGCTACATGGCTGCATAGCATGCATCAAAGAGTGAGCCTCTTCTAGAAACATCTTCCTTAGATTTTTAGCATCAGGAACCACAACTATGCTATGGTAACATGTTGTCCCATCCTCTGCCTCGTGGAAACCATCACACTTATCACTACCAAACTTTGCTCGGATGTACTGTATCATAGTATCACTCTGTTGATCATCTCAGATCTACTGCCTTAATGTAGGCTTCACCTATAATTGTGCCAACAAACCCACCAACATAGATACCTCAAACTTCACATTCCTCTAATGTAAGGAGACCAACATGTCTCTCTTGTGGCACACTAAGGAGTTCAATTGTGGACTGTCCATTGATGATGTCGAATACAATTTCCTACTCGAAACATTTGCCACCATGTTTGCCTTACCTGGATGGTAATGTATAATGCAATCATAATCTTTAATTAGCTCCATCTAGCATATCGGTTGCATGTTCAACTCCTACTATGAAAAGATTTACTTCAATTTCTTGTGATCTATAAAGATCTAACACTTCTCATCATAAAGGCAGTGCCTCCAAATCTTCAAGTTTGAACTACTACATCTAGTTCTAAATCATGGGTGGGATAGTTCTCCTCACGCTTCTTCAACTATTGCGACGCAAAAGAGATCACATTCTTTTCTTGCATCAGCACACAACCCATACCATTCTTCGATGCATCACATAAGATGATATATCCTTTCCCTTACTTAGGAAGAACCAATATTGGCACACTAATCAGCTTCTCCTTTAACAACTAGAAGGCACATTGATACTTGTCATCCTAGACAAAAGGTATATCTTTCCTTGTCAGCTTTGTTACGGGTAATGTCATTGAGTTGAAGTTCTTAATGAACCTCCTATAATAGCCTGCCAGACCCAGAAAACTGTAGACTTCTATCAACATCTTTGGCGGATCCCACCCTATCATAGACTCATCCTTATTGGGGTCCACATGAACACCCTCAGAAGATATCACTTGTCTAAGGAAAGACACCTCTTTCATCCAAAACTCACACTTGCAGAACTTAACGTACAACTGATGTTGTCTCAACAAGGTTAATGCCTCGCGTAGATGTTGTTCATATTGTTGCCTATATCAACTGTATATCGGAATGTCATCTATGAACACCACCATGGACTTATCAAGATATGACCAAAACACCAAGTTCATCAAGTCCATGAATGCCTCTTTTGCATTGGTTATCCTGAACGGCATAACCACAAATTCATAGTGACCATACCTTGTCCTAAAAGTTGACTTTGGTATGTCATCTTCCTTGATCCACAACTAGTGATTACCTGACCTTAGGTCCATGTTTGATTAGACTGTAGCACCCCATAATTGGTCAAACAGATCATCAATCCATGGAAAAGGATACTTATTCTTTATTGTCACTTTATTAAACTGTCTATAATCGATGCATAGCCTCATAGATCCGTCTTTCTTCTTCACAAACAACACAGAAACACCCCAAGGAGACTTTCTCAGT
The DNA here is from genome assembly GCA_963693085.1 of Alisma plantago-aquatica. NCBI lineage: Eukaryota > Viridiplantae > Streptophyta > Magnoliopsida > Alismatales > Alismataceae > Alisma > Alisma plantago-aquatica. Next base: position 838,552,344 of record OY856412.1, on the reverse strand, counting down.
ATGATAAAGCCCTTCTCAAGAAGCTCTTGCAACTATTTTTTTAACTCTACCATCTCAGTCGGCATCATCCAGTATGGTTTATGTGCTATCGGTACTCGGCTTGTCTCCTTCGGGATACCTGCCCCACACGGACGTTCCTTGTTCCATTGAGAAAATAGGCCACCGAGGCTATGCAGCAACCAGCCATCCCATCCACGATGGTGACCTCGGGAAGCAAGGAAAATGAGTCTGTCTCCCCCAAGATCACAATGGCTGCATTTTTGCTTCTAGATGAGCCTGATATCACATCTATGTGGGGATGCCACCACCAGCAACAAAGGTCATGTCCTCACTTATCAAATGCGGAAGGATCAATGGGAGAGGCTAGGGTGTTGCGATGATCTTTGGTCACGTTCCTCCCTTCCATCGTCATCTCTATCTTAGCAAATGTCCGTGTAGGCTCCAAGTAGTGTTGTTCTCCTCCTTCGACCGCACCAAAGCTTCTGGGCCGCCTAGGATAACCGGTGCATGCCACTATGGTTGTGGTCCTCTGCTATGTAGGTGATCGTCGATGCCAGCATGAGAAGGAGGAGATGGTGCCTCATCCTTGAGTCCCCATCCTAGGGTTAGATTATCAGGTTTGTGTCTGTCTATGGGTTGAGGCTCATCTTGTAGGTCTTGTCCAGGAGCTTTATAGGAGAAGGAACTCTATACGGGAACAATGTAGAGACTCGCCACGGCTATCATGGCCATGGTTGTGTTCCCCTATTGGTCAAGGCTTTGTGCTCAGCCCTCTATTTATATGTATCTCTAGGGGAACTCCCTAATGGCTTCTACAGAGGGTGAAAGAGAGAAAAAGAGGTTCTGAAGAGAAGCCTGGGTTTCCTCATTGTATTCATAGGGAGAAACAATCGTTGCTATAATCTATAATTATGGAAGAGTTTCCATACCATCGACATTATATCCTTAAAAAGGCATATCTTTCTATCCAACATCCAACACTAAAAGGAAAATATTCCTCCTTTATTCTTCTTTTAAAACTCTTGTCGTTTCCTCCTATAAAATAAAAATTATAATATGAAACCATCCTTCTTCTCCTAATTCTAGAATTTTCTTCCCTATCATTATTATTCAAAAATTATATTGAAATATCCTTATTTGATGTCTCCAACGTTGTGTTGCCAATTATGGCTAGATAATTATCCTCTAATTATCTAAAACACAATAAATCATATTTTTTGACAACTTGACAATGATTTCATTTATCATAACAAAAGGCCATTCATGTACAAATTCTTTTTATTTAACTTGTTCCACAAGCATCCATGCCACAATGGTAATTAATATTATTATTCCATTAATAATAATATCATTGGGAAAAATTAGTTATCCATGCAAGCCTTTAACTTCACAAAATTGAGGATATTACATTCACCCCTCCTTAAAAGGAATTTTGTCCCCAAAATTCAAACTTATTTAGGTTAAGGTGAATGATATCTCAACTTAGTTTTAAGCACTGAGGGTTAGCAACCCTATATAGATATCTTTAACATCTTTTATTGATGTACAAATTTCTCACATTATTACTAAGGTTGGTACTTTAATTCAATTCAAACTATACTCACATCATTAGTAATTACATCATATCATCTCTTGGTGATTTAATTTTTCATTTATGCTTTCAATTACACTTGGTGACTATCTTTTCACCAAATTTCCAAACCTATTATTCATTATTTTCACATAAGGGTGAAGCAACACCTCCATCCCAGAACCATGTCATAAATTACCTTTTTAATTCCACAAAGTTCTTATATTTCATGAAGCCATAACTAATCAATCCTGACCTATCCAAGCCTCTCTGTTGTCCCTGCAGTGGACATGGATACTACCTCTCACATATGCTAGATCCTCAATATCCCTTATGGTCCTACCCCAAAGGTAGACAAAGACTTAGAGCCATATAGTCGGATGATCCTACCCAAAGGTAGATCAAACCTCAACTCATGATAATCTGATAATCCTACCATGAGGGAGACCAATACCTAGGTCATTGCATATACTCAAAGTTACAAAGGAGGACTAGGATCTGAGCTAGATAGGCACATATTCTTGAGTCTGTAACAACTCTTTTCATTGTTACATGACTTATTTTTATCTTTTACATTTACACCTTAGGTGTTATGAGCCTTAGCCACTTCCTTGAGGTCTTTAGGGGTACAGGTACTTTTGGAATGATGAACTTATGCATCTAGGGAGTGCCCCTCACATTCACCTATTGGCCACATGAACATCATGAAGGTATCTAGTCTCCTGAGATATGGGCCTTGGGCAAATGTAGTTGTTACCTCCCAACCAGATGGTCCAGTGCATTCGGGTATCAATCAACTCCTAATCTTATCATTCCATGTACCTTTAATACTACCTACTTCACCTTAGGATTGACTTCAGGCTCTATCCTTCCCAAGGATTCATCATTAGCACATTATTTTCATATGCAATTCTTTAAACCGAATTCCACCATATCTTATCACTTTATGTCCCCTCACTGGAGTCATGGCAACATTTCTTTTTCGGGAGGGCTCAGTCTCATACATTCTGTTACTTCTATAGTGACTTTTCCTTATGTTCCTCAGATATGGCATACTTGGGTTCAAAGAATCATACTCAATATATGTGCTTTCATCTTTTATATTAGGTGATATTCATGGTTACCTCAGTCCTTAAATTGATTTGGTCAACTTACCTTTCTAGGGAAGGTCCTCACCTAGGGTGCCTTCTTGGCTCATAGGAGGAAGTTAGGCTCTCTAGTCACAACCTGACCCCATGGTCTAAGGTTTTGCCTCCCCCATAGGTCACTTTCCCACTCTTGGGTTGACCCACCCCAGGTTGGCACACTAGCCCTAAAAGTTTCATACTTTCATCTTTATGCATTGCTTTTATTATTATAACTTCTCAAACCATGTTTGCTCAATCTTAGAGATACCCTCTCATGGGGTTTGTCCATGCAGTGGACTGGGGCCACCTTCCCCTCCTAGGGTTTGATCATAGTCATCTCAACAGCTTTCTTTCCATAACCAAACTTCCAGAGATAGTGTGAGGGGTTTGAGCAAGTTATATTCATATTTCCATTTCCTTATATGACTATTGGTTACTCATGTATATACTCATTCATTTTCTTTCTAACTTCTCAACTTAATCTCTATGGGACACTCTCTCTCTAGAGCATTCATGTGGGGAACCCTCTCTCTAGGGTAAGTCCTTGCAACGGACATCATACATAAGCCCTGGCCCAATCACCTATCACTATAGTGGCAATCATACATAGGCCTTTGCCTGAGGTGATTATCCTTTCTGGGCAAGATCACCGACCACCATAGTGACCATACATAGACCCTCTTGACCCAAGGTGATTAGATAGGCCCGATCATACATCCCACATGTATTGCATACATCCATCAAAGTTAGTTGAGCAAGTTATATTATATCACATGTTCTTCAAAAGTTTCTTAAAACTTTTCTTATTAATATCTTGTTCCACATGCACACGTGCATGGGAGACTGAGTCACTTAACTCATTTATATTCATATTCTTTCACATGATTCCTTCATGTATGGGTTACCAGAAACATTTACATTCTCTCTTTCCTCTTACCCTAATAGGGTTCATATGGGTAGGGTACTATATCACCACAATATTCACATTCCTCATGGTTAGGGTTTTAGGGTTAGGGTTAGGGACTATACCCTACCTCTTAGCATTTCAATGTCCCTTGACCTCCTAGAGTTCTTCTAAATCAACCCTAGCACCATCTAGGGTTAGCCTCCTAGTGAAAACCCATATAACATTTTCTCTTCATTTATCATTATCTCCACGTGTACATTATTATTTCCATAATTACATATACATTATCATTTCTCATTACATACACAATAATTAGTGGAGGATGCCTTAATCCTAATTCTTCTCAAAACCCTAACTTGAGATGAGGAGAGAAATTCCTTTTAGGTTTATTACGTAAGAGGATAAGAAGTGGATGAAAGATATGAGATGAAACCCTAAAGATATTTTACTTGGGACAAAGACTTCTGACTTTGGCTAGGCAGGATGCACAGGTCTGGGAGTCCTCATAAGCTGACTAGTGGTGCAGAGGAAAATATTGTTAGCCCTTGATCATGGTCCCTTCTAGACACCTCAGTCTTTAGAAAATGCCCTAATAATTCCCTCATATTTCTATAGATTACTTGAAATTATAAACTATTAAATATTATTTGACAAAATCTGGGGCTCTGATACCAAATGTAACGACCTCGCTTTCTGCATCCTCCAATTAAGGAAAGACCTTCAAGTTCAGAGCCATTACCTATTTTCCCAATGATCCAGATTTAATAGAAAACAATTTCATTAATTGACAAATATTGTTTACAAAAAGCTTACATGAAATTTCATTTATTAAAAGTGTACATAGAGAAGAAGTGTATATATAAATCCTCCTTACTTAGATTAATGTCTTCACAGGGTTTCATCTTCATCTTCATGTCCATTATCATATATATCATCATATACCTGAAGCATCGTGAAACAAAACACGTTCAGTATGAAAAGTCATACTGGTATGTGGTGGAAACAAAAGTTCACAAGTAATGATAACAACATAATTTCAACAACAAACCAAATTTAACATTTTCACCATGAATACCCAATCTAGGTTTCTCCACCCTCTGTCATAACCCCTCAGGGCCTCATACTACAGTATTCATTGTCTTCCCCTATCCAGGCGGATGACTTCATCATGTCTATCCCTATTCAAGTAGGGGACATCATCATATCTCCCACTATCCACGCAGGTGACTTCTCATGTACCCCCTATTAAGGTTTGTACCAAAATATTCCTTCCCCTATCTAGGTGGATGACCTTTCCATAGATCCAAAGGTGGCCTAGATTTGGGCTATTCATGTTCATACATAATGTGATAATCATAGTCACTTTAAAGTTTGCATGGAATGAAATAAACAAGCAGGCATGCGAACAAATATCTGAGAAACCATGTGAAACTACAACGATTATTCTTTGGTGTAGCCACATACCTTTTCCATGCAAATTTTTCAATTATACTTCAAGCATATTGTCCACGAAAGAAAATTCAAGCAATCATCATATAATCTACATCATGTAAATTCTGAAGTGTCACCAAACATATTAATCACATTAAAACCCTATTCGGTCTTAATCTAGAGTTTTAGGGTTTGGTTGAGGAATAGGGGTACAAATCATAATTTTGTCGCACAATTATTTATTAGAGTTATTACTCCAACTTAGACATCATGTGTAATCTTAATTAATATGTCCATCATATTTGTTGTTAAGATCACTTAGATCCAATTTATGTTCACTAACCACATGGAATCTCATAAACCTTGGTTTCAAAACTCTAATTCTCATATGCATGACTATACACATCAAGGATCCTAAATATCATTATTAACATGATGATCATCTCAAATCACCATTGTATTTCACATTATGAGGTAGTAGTATAAAAGAGAGATTTTTAACAGATTCCACATGATAATATTCAAAACTATGGCTTTCATATACTAGTTACCTATTTAGCACATATTACACCACTTTTAGAATTGCAATGAGATTTATGTTTCAAACATATTTTATTCACATTCCTCGCATTTTTATAAGCAACTTTCATACATGACTTATTTTGATCGGAGCATCCTAGCAATTCCTATGAATTTTGCAGGATAAATCTATATGGGCCAATGGTTGCATGCCATGTTAAAAGCTAATGTTTTTTTATTACCTTGCTTTGCAGGCTTCACGGATATCTGTGTGCTCCCACCAAACTGGAAGTCTGGACCCGGTACTCGGATTATCCCCTTTGTGAGATCTGCCCCGCGTGGACATTCCCTGTTCCACCAGGAAAATAGGGCGTCGAGGTTGTGCAATGACCAGCCATCTTGTCCACAATGGCAACATCAGGCAGTAAGGAAAATGACTTTGTCTCCCCCAGGATCACGATGCCTGCCTTTTGGCTTCTGGATGAGCCTGATATCACATCTGCGTGGGGACACTGCCACCAGCAACAAAGGTCCTATCCTCACTTATCGAATGTTGAAGGATCAATGGGAGAGGTTGGGCTGTTGCGATGATCTTTGGTTGCATTCCTCCCTTCTGTCATCATCTCTATCTCAACAAATGACCATGTAGGCTCCAAGTAGCATTGCTCTCCTCCTTCGATCCCACCCAAGCTTTTGGGTTGCCCAGGGTAACTGGTGCATGCCACCATGGTCGTGGTCCTCTGCTATGTAGGTGATCATCGATGCCAGCATGAGAAGGAGGAAATGGTGCCTCGTCCTTGAGTCCCCCTCCTAGGGTTAGGTTATCAGGTTTGTGTCCTTCTATGGGTTGAGGCTATGCTTGCAAGTCTTGTCTAGGAGCATTATAGGAGAAGGGACTTTGTATGGGAACAAGGTAGAGACTCTCCACGGCTATCACGGCCATGGTTGTGTTCCCCTGTTGGTCAGGGCTTCATGCTCGGCCCTTTATTTATATGTATCTCTAAGAGAAGTCCCTAATGGCTTCTATAGAGGGTGAAAGAGAGAAAAAGAGGTTCTGAAGAGAAGCATGGGTTTCCTCATTGTATTCGTAGGGAGAAACAATCGTGGCTATAATCTATAATTATGGAAGATGTTTCCATACCATCGACATTACATCCTTAAAAAGGAATCTCTTTCTATCCAACATCCAACACTAATAGGAAAATATTCCTCCTTTATTCTTCTTTTAAAACTCTTTTTGTTCCCTCCTATAAAATAAAAATTATAGTAAGAAACCATCCTTTTTCTCCTAATTCTAGAATTTTCTTCCCTACCATTATTATTCAAAAATTATATTGAAATATCCTTGTTTGATGTCTCCAACGTTGTGTTGCCAATTATGGCTAGATAATTATCTAAAACATAATAAATCATTTTTTTGACAATTTAACAATGATTTCATTTATCATAACAAAAGGTCATTCATGTACAAATTATTTTTATTTAACTTGTTCCACAAGCATCCATGCCACAAAGGTAATCAATATTATTATTACATTAAAAACATTATCATTGGGAAAATTTAGTTATCAATGCAAGCCTTTAACTTCACAAAATTGAGGATATTACATTTTTAACACTCGGGCCCATTGCCCAAGGCTCTAGTAGAGTTTTAGAAATGACGACTGGCCCCACATACCACCACTAGCCTTAACTACGCACTTTGTCCTCACTCATGCGCAAGCTGGGGTCAATTTCCCGACTGGTCACCCATCCTAGTACTACTCCAAGCTGAGCATGCTTAACTATAGAGTTCTATAGAAATGGGCTCCCAGAAAAGGAGGTGCACATTGGTGATATGGGTAGTCCAATCATTCCTTATAAGATAATTTTGTCTGAGGCTTCAAATCCTGAGATGTTACAATCTCCCCCACTTGGACTCTTGACGTCCTCATCAAGGATCAACTACATGGCCTCATAATATTTCCTCATTTTAGTGTAGACCCAGAATGGCCCATGGAAACCCAACTCCCAATCACGGAATACCAGCACAAGGGTAGCTATGTCAACCATAGACAGCACTTTCCAACATGCCTGGACCACACGGCTCAAAGATTGGCATGCCATGCCCATCTGGGCCCCACCTACTGGAGGGGTTTTGGCTTTGATACCATGTGTAACACTCGGGCCCACTTCCCTAGGTTGTAGTAGACTTTCAGTAATGACAAGTGGCCCCACAAACCACCACTAGCCTTAACTACATGATTTGTCCTCACTCATGCACGTGTTGGGGTCAAGTTCCCGACTGGTCACCCATCCTAGTACTACTCCAAGCTAACCACGCTTGACTATGGAGTTCATTAGAAATGGGCTCCCAGAAAAGGAGGTGCACCTTGGTGATATGGGTAGTCCAATCATTCCTTACAAGATCATTTTTCCTTAGGCTTCAAATCCTGAGATGTTACATAAAAGGTCTCAACACCCAACCAAGCTCAACATGTTTGACACTAAGAAAACCCTAGAAACCCAAGCATCACCACATGATCCCACCTCATCAACCAAGGTCCAAAAAGGTGCCCCATAGCATCATTCTCTCTCTCTCCTGATGCTAAAGCACTAAGGTCACACTCAATATGTGACAAATTGCAAGATGACCCCTCAACATGGGTAAATTGTAACTGGTTCCAAAACAAGCATACAAAACTCAAACATCATCAAAATAGGACCAAACTGGAAACATAAGATTGATGCATGTTAACAAAGCATCTCAAAGGATTATATTAAGGATCTAAGCATCTTATTAAACAAAGAAATCATTCTCAAGCACTAAGCTAGGTACATTGATGGACCTTTACGTAATGTTTATGAACATGATAGTAATGTTGAAATTAGTTTTTAATTTATCTTATTTTCTGGTGTATGGTTAATTTTTAGTTGATCGTCAGTTTTGTTTTGATTTATGTTGTTCAATATGGTGTGGTTTTGCACATCCATCTCAACAAATGCATTTCAGACACATTTATCTTGTTGAGACTTTGTTTCTTCACTGCCCAAGATTCACTCCCATATAGCCTGGTTGGTGGTATAGTTATTCTATAAAACTTGCTTTTTAATTTGAGAGGGATCTTCTGATCACATACTACTCTAGTTACAATCCTCCAATTCAACCATTATGTTATGATCATGTGACAAACACCATCTTGAGCCTCACCCTCCCATTAATTGATAGATCCCAAGTAACGAATCTTGTCACAAATTGGTACATCCATTCCATCCAATTTGACCTGACCATTCAGAATGCCAGATTGACTAAAATCGCAATGCATATGTTTAGTTTTTCTTCTACCGATCATAAATCCATTAGATTCCAATGCATTTCTCTAGAGCTCAATGTTATGATTCAATATTTTTTTCTTTCATCAATCAACACAATATCATCACCAAATAAAATGCACCAACAGATGTCATCTTTAGTATTTTTTTTTCAACTCGTCTATAAGAAGAACAAATAGATAAGGGTTGAGTGTCGATCCTTGATGTACCCCAATGGTGATAGGAAAAGTTTGTGTTTCTCCTCTGGATTTGAGCCATCATACATGACTTTGATTAGGTCATTGTATTGGATTGGCATGCCTTTTTTATGCAAAACTCTCCATAACATTTCCTTGGGTACTTGATAATAGCCCTTTTCTGGATCAATAAACACCATATGAAGATCTCTTTTGTTTTATATGTACTTCTCCATAAGCCTCCTTATCAGAAAAATAGCATCAGTTGTTGATCTTCCCGACATAAAACCAAACTGGTTGTATGATACATTTGTAATAATTCTTAGCTAAAAAAATGATCCTCTCCCAAAGCTTCATAGTGTGACTCATCAACTTGATACCTATGTAGTTTGTGTAGCTCTGAACATCTCATGTGATCTCGTAGATTGGTACTATAGTAATATATCTCCATTCATTCAACGTCTTTGTTATCTTCATAATCCTATTAAAAAAATTGTTAACAGCATAGCCCCCTCATCCCCCCATACTCTTGCATATATCAATAGGAATACCGTCTGGACCACATGCCTTTTTAATTTTCATCTTTTTAAAGCATGTTGACCTTAGATAGTGAGACTCATCATGTATGAGTCATATTTCTTACATTCATGTCACCCGTGTCTCTTAGATTGTTCATAGTATCTCCATTGAAAAGCTTCTGAAAGTATTTCCTTCATTAGTTCTTTATATCATCATCCTTCATCAACATTGTTATCTTCATTCTTGATTCATTTTACTTGACTCAAGTCTCTTCCTTTCCTTTCTCTTATATGGGCCATTTTAAAGATATATTTTTACACTACTCTAGTGTTCATAATACATCTCATCAAAGTGCATGGACCTTGTCTCTTGAACAGCCTTCTTAGCATCTTTCTTTTCTTATTTATCTCTCTAAAAAGTTGTATCATCTCTGGATTTGGGCATGCTCCAATAGATATTCCTTTTGAGTTTAATAACCTTTTCTACTTCATCATTCTACCACCAAGTCTCTTTCTGTGGAGGCCCACACTCTTTGGACTCTCCCAAGACCTCTTTGGCAAATTATTTTATGCATTCCTTCATACTTTGCCACATAGAGTTAACATCAGAATCCAAGTTCCAAGTTCTCTCATTGATAAGTTTATCATAAAATGTCATTTTTTCTCATTATATATTCCACCACTTGATCCTTCTATCTTGACTTCTATTATGCTTACCTTTGTTGATCATCAAGTACACATACAGAACCACTAGCCTATGTTGGGTGGTGAGTTCTTCCCCAGGAAACACTTTACAATCCTTGTATATATTTTTCTATCCAGTTGTCTTGTAAGGAAGTAATCAATTTGGCTACAATTGTGCCCACTCTTGAAAGTAATAATATGAGGATCGATTTTGTTGAAATGTTTATTCACTAGGAGCATATCACAAGCAACTGCAAAATCTAAAATCCTCTCTCCTTCTACATTTATGCTTCCATAGAAAAAATTTCCATGCACTCTGTCATATCCAACATTACTACTCTTCACATGTCTATTTAAGTCACTCCCAATAATGATCTTCTCCTCTATAGGTATTTCTTGTATTAGTTCATCCATGTATCTTGAAAATCCTTCTTTTCCTATTCACTAAGGCCAACTTGGGGGGCATAAGAACTAATGATATTGAAAAACAATTCCCCAAGAACAACCTTGATAGCTATGAATGTGTCCCCCATCTTTGTGATCTCGATGACATCATCCTTCAACATCTTATCAACAATAATTCAAATGTCATTCCTATGTTTGGCAGTACTTGTATACCAATTTTTTTACCATGTGTCTCCAATATCTCTGCATGTTCCCTTGTCCACTTGATTTTATACAAGTAAATAATTTTAACTTCTCTTATAATCATGGTATCAACTATTTTTGAAGACTTTCTTGTCAAAGGGCCAATATTCTAAGATCTCACTATGATCAATTTTTGGTGAACTTCTTTTTTACCTGCCTCCTTCGACAAGATTTCCCCTACACATTTTTCACTACATGTGATCAATGATGTAGTGGGACTAGCTTCTTTACGCACACCCACCCAGGGTGTGGGAACCCTTGTTTTTCCTTCAACACAACCAGGTGCTACTACATTGAAACCTGATGCATATTTATCATTGCAACTAGGTGCTAATGTAGTGTGTCACTAGGTAGGGACTCTCCAATGAAATGTTTATAAGGATCCATGTCATAAGAAGAGTGAAAGTTTTATGTTCAGAAGTCAACCAACCATCAAACATCCTTCTTCACTCAAAGAGACATTTTCATAGCATAGAATGTAAGAAAACGTGGATGGAGTTAGATAATAATGATATAAGGAAAAAAATAAAAATAAAAAGAATCAACTACAGCATTGGAACCGTGTGGTAGGTCCTTGCCTCCTCTTTTAAGATGCTATAATAAATTGTATATATGAGGTCAAGTTGTCACGAATAGTCTGAAAATTCTCTTCTTAAAATTAGACTATTTTGAAAATAAGTTGCAATCTAAGACATTTTGATTAATATTTTAGTCAAACTATATTGTTCTTTTTTTGTCCAAATTGTAAAGAAACACATGCATAACAGTTCATCCCAACATGCATCATAATTAAGTTGATACCATGATGCCATGTTTTTTCTATCTCTCTCTTCTTGTAATTGTCTTGTTGGCTACCTAGTAACTCCAAACAACTTCAAACCCAAAGACTCATAAATTAGTAAAATGACGATGAAGTGCTTAGTAGGTGAATTTGACAGGTCATGTTGATGAGCTGCCAATTTGTCAATGTAGTTGTGCTATTTCACTTTGAGACAAAAATTAAGTTTTATGATACGTGAATGTATGTTCATAAATCATTATGTGCCTTGCAACCACAAAGACAATTATGCCTTGGCATGGACTCTTGAGGGACAACCCACAGATTGGTTGATGATAGCCCAATTTATTGATGCTTTTCACTAAGACATCTATGTGTAACCTTGGGCATCGACAACATATCATTGTTGTAGGTCCATCGACTTAGTGGGCAAGAATAATTTGCTAGTCTTCATCCTTTCCATGCAAGCATGCAATCCTTCTAATGTTGTTTACTATGAAAAAGAACAACCATGATGATTTCATAGCCACATTATTGTATGCACTGGAGGATCCAGAAACCTATGGTATAGGGGGCTGAGTTACTATGTAAAATGAATAATTTTGACTATAAGTATAGATGAAAAAGTTAATCAATGTTTGGATAATACCAAAAAAATAGACCCTATGTAATTTTTCATTGCCTTCCACATACAAAACAAGTAATATATAAAATAATACAAGATTGATGTTAGTGACATAATGTAATTCTCTTTATCAAATTAGTTCATTTCTTTATATGTCTAAAGCCATAACTAATACATGACTTGAATGTGTCTCATTCAATATGATCAATTAGAGAACTAACATAATCATTTTATATCATCACTTGACATTGCATATGTTTAACATTACTAATGCATGAAAAGAATACCAACTATAAGAAAATCAAAACACATTCACCTTATTGATGGAGTCAACACACTCAAAAGCAATATGATCATGTTAAATGGATGGTGTCATATCAAAAGATACATATAACTTTGGTGCAAGTTTAATCTTCTAATATAGATAATATGAGTATAACAAAGAGGGTAATAGAAAATTATTAAGGTCTTGATGCTATGCTAGGTATACTAAAAACATCACAAGGAAAGAAGAGAGGAAAATTATTTATTGAGTTGTAATACACAAAAATTGATAGAGAAGGGAAAGTGAGGAACATAAATGGGAAAGAAAGAAGGAAGAATTGTGCATTAAGTTTTTTTTTATTTTAAGGTTTTAGAAGGGAGAAGAGCAAATAAATGATGTGTTGAATTTTTTAAACTTCCCTTTGTAATATTCAGTCATCCCTCTCTCTACTTAACTAAAATCGTATCTATGTGATGGTTTGTTCTTCATTTTCTTCCCTTTCTTACCCCACTCTTCACTTGTCCTTTCCTCCTCTCTTTTTAGCGTGTGTCGATGATAAATTTTATGTTATAGTTAATATTTCTATTTCTTATATAGATCAAAATATATATACATATATATATATATATTGTTCTTAAGTTTTTATGAAATTGTAACTTGGTTTTTTATTGAACTTTAGATATTTATATTATTATTGGTTTTTGACTAAACTTTAGATCTTTATATACTGTGTAATTAAAAGTATGTGAAATATCATGTACCCATGGATGTTATTTGGATCTTTTTCAATTTAGATACAGGGATATTTTTTATTTAGGGAGTGAGGACTGATTAAACCTTGAAAGAAACAAAAATAAGGACTGATTATGTGTGCATGTGTGGTAATCATGATTTTCATTGGTATGTAACTATAGTTGAGTGCACTAACTAGATTTATAGATATTTCTGTTTTGCAATCAAAGATTCAACAACATTATATGGGATTTCAATTAATACATAAATATGATATATGCTTTATGAAATTCTTATTTTGTGTTTTCTAAATCTAGATAATATATGAGGCCTTCGATCTCAAAATATCTCCACGTCTATGTATGGTGGTTGAGTTGCATAATTCATGATAAAAAAATTATAATAAATGTTAATGTCATTTGATATAAGAGGGACTTGGGGTTAAAATATATAAACTTTTTTGGATAAAATACTAAATGGGTATGTATATCAAGAATATATATATATATATATATTATAATATAATATACAAGGGGGTAAGAGATTAATAATATATTTATGTTCAACGTAAAATGTATGGATAAAGAAGGTGACACAATCGGATAAAGAAAGGAAAGAAAATATCTCTTTAGGTAGGTATATTAAGATACATTCACAAAATTGTATTTGTTACATGGTATCATATAAACCATATAATTATTATTATTTGAGATTTACTATCCAGATGAGCCGGTTGGATCAAAAATTAGACGACACTATCATTATCTATTGTTTTTCTAAATACATGTAGCACGTTGCCCAAAAATTGGATGAAGTGGAAAACATGGGAGGGAGAGAGAGAGAGTGGGAGATGGTAAGTGGGGACAGAGGGACTGAGGAGAGAGTGGTTGTAGTAAAGAGAAGAAAAGAAGAAGTTAGTTTTACTAATAACTTTGGAACTATAATGATTTTTTGACAAAACACCGCCACACTCCTTACAAAAAAATATTTAATATTAAGCCCAGTGTTGACATACTTTTTAAAATAAAATGTATAATTTACAAGGTGATATAGAGAGAGTGGTTGGAAAAAGACAAAAAAGAAGAGAGAAACTTATTTTACTTGTAACTTCCAATTCGTAAGGAACTTTTTGACAAAATAAAAAACACTAGATTCTTTTTTTTATCACTAGATTCTTTATAAAAAATATGTATTCCAAAAATACCAATGTCAATATACATTTAATAAATAAAATAAATGGAACTACTTCCCTTCTATTGTTTGTAATTTCTCTCCCTTACAAGAATAAAAAATTAGACCAATGATAACAATAAATTTGATCGGGGATAACATAAAATTGGACCAAAGATAACAACAAATTGGGCCAGAGATACACCAAATTGGACCGGAACTAATATACAATTAAACCAAAGATAACAACTCAAAATCAGACCACAAATACCAACAAATTGGATTGCAAATAACAACAAATTGGTCTGGAAATAACAACAAACTGGAACATAGATAATAACTAATTGGATCAGAGATAACAACTAATTTGATTAATGATAACAACTCAATTGGACCAGGGATAACAACCAATTGGACCAAAGAAAACAACCAATTAGACTAGAGATAACATCCAATAGGACCAGAGTTAATAACCACTTGGCTCAGAGTTGACAATTGAAATTGGACTAGAGATAACAAATGAAATCAGACCAGAGATAACAACCAATTGCACCATATATAACAATCAAATGGACCAGTGATAACATCTAATGGGACCAGAGACAACAACCAATTGGACTAAAAGATAACAACTAAAAGTGGACCAGAGTAACAACCAGTTGGACTAGAGATATCATCCAACTGGACCAAAGATAACAACCAATTGGACCAGAGATAATAGTCAATTGGACCAGATCTAACAACTCAAATTAGACTAGAGATAACAACCAATTGGACCGTAGGCAACATTTAAATGGACCACAATAACATTGAATTAGACCGAAGATAACAACCAATTGGATCAGAGATAACAACTCAAATTGGACCAGTGATAACAACCAATTGAACAAGACATAAAAAATCAAATCAGACCAGAGATAACAACTAATTAGACCAAAGATAATGATCAATTGAACCAAAGATAACATCCAATTGGATAGGAGATAATAGCCAATTGACTAGAGATAACAACTAAACGGACTAGAGATAACAACTAATTGGATCAGAGATAACAACTCAAATTGGACCCGAGATAACAACTTAAATTGAACCACAGATAACAATCAATTAGAACAGAGATAACAACTCAAATTGGACTAGAGATAACAACCAATTAGACCGGAGATAACAACAAATTTTACTAGAGACAACATCCAACTTGTAACATCCCTGACCTGGGTTATGAATTAACCCTAGATTGTTTTGCTTAAAAAGGTTAAGAAGATTCTTAATCTTATCTTGTGAAAAGTAATTAGGGCTCATGAGAAACTTATGTTTCAATTTTGGTCCTGTTTGAACAATGTTGAAGCAATGTTTGCTTATTTTGGACCAAAGTGCAAATTACCCAAGTTGAGGGGTTAAATTGCAAATGTTGCATGGTAAGATGTTCCTCTGATGTTGAGACATCATAAGAATGAATATGATGTAGTGGTATGGTTTTCACAAGCTTGGGCACCAAGATTAAGCTTGTAAAGCAATCCTTGTGCATTAAAACCCAGTTTTGGTGTAATGTGCAATTTACCCAAAACCTAGGGTTCAATATGAAAATTACCACTTCAATAAGGTCCCTAATATTTCTTGGAATCATGTAGAGCAAATAAAATGAGATGGGTGCCTCATTTGAATTAAGTTGGAGGAGAGAGAATCTTGATATTAAAATAATCAAGATTAATGTCTAATTGAAACCCTAATTTGATTTAGGGCAAAAATGAATAAAAATAATTGAAGGGCTTTCAACCAAAATGTTTTGGGTTGATTTTGAATAAGTATGGACGTTCCTTTGCCAAGATAAGGAACGAAAATATCCTAAGTAGGTGAAATTCCACTCACCTTATTATAAGAAAAAGAAAACCCACTCACATATGGATATTAATATAATAAGCATTAAGGTGCTTAATTTGATTTTCTTTAAATTGAGGATAATGAAGGAGAATTAAAGGCAAAGGAAGTTTCCTCGTCCTTAATGGATTTGAGGGGGAAGAGGCGGCCATATTTTTGGAATTTAATGCATTTTAATAATGCATTTTCTCTCTCATCAATTTCCTTATAAAAGTGCCTTTTTCAAGCCAAATGAAAGGCTATTTCGGATTTTCTTCTTCCCCTTGCTTGCAAAACCGACCAAGGAGATAAGGAGGAGCAGGGAGCACGTCCCCAACCTGTGGGTGAGCCCTTGACCTTCGTTCTCCTTGATTTCATGGTGGGAATCGAAAATAAATTATGGATTCCTTCTTATTTCGATCTCCTCTTCAACCCTAGCCAACTTTTGCAATCAAAAGCTTGAGGACGAGCCTAGGGGGAGTTGCTAGAGCTTCATCCACCATTAATGGCGTGAGCTTGGAGCTTTGGAGCTCAATTGGAGGCGGGTTTTATAACTCAAACCCTTAAACATTGCTATTGCATCAATTCTCTATGCTTTGTTGATTGATTTCTTCAATTTGATGCACTCTTGTTTCTTGCTGCAATTTCCATCAAGAACGGTTGCTGTTCTTGGTTGTTCGAAGGAAGGGGATGATGACATCATCCTATATGCTTATCCAAAGAAAATTACCAAGAAAAACCGTTTTGATAGCTACTCCAAATCGTTTTAATTTGATTGGCTATGCGGTTTCAGCAAACCGTTTAAGGGCAAACGGTTTGAGACCGTTTGGGAGAAAACGGTCTCAAGACCGTTTGAGATGGTTGACCAAGCGTTGACCGTTTGGGAATTTTGTTCCTAATTATGTAGGCTGATAACCCTCCAAATTTGAGGGATTAACTCCAAAGGAATCTAGAGTTGAAGGCCAATCAATTAGGCAATCGAATTGAATTATGTGCTGATTTTCAACCTGATTAACTTGACCTGCTTGGGAAAACGGTCTCAAGACCGTTTGCGTGCGTTGACCAAGCATTGACCGTATGAGATTTTTGATCCTAATTATGTTGGCTAATGACTCACCAAGTTTTATGGGTTAACTCCCAAGGAACCGTGAGTTGAATCATAATCAATTAGGGAAACCTAATTGGATTAAGTGCTGATTTTCAACCTGATCAACTTGAACTGCTTGGGAAAACGGTCTCAAGACCGTTTGAGTGCGTTGACCAAGCGTTGACCGTATGAGATTTTTGTTCATAATGATGTTGGTTAATGACCCTCCAAATTTGAGGGGTTAATTCCAAACGAGTCATGAGTTGAAGGCTAATCAATTGGGCTAACCCTAATTGAAATCAGTGCTGAAATCACAATGAGCTAATTTGAGATTTTGGGTTGATTAGCGGATCATCCAAACGGTCTCAAGACCGTTTGGGGATCACCCCAAGACCGTTTGGAGGTCTGGGGTCAAGTATAGTTGACCAATTGAAGGTCCAAAGGTACCAAATCATACTGCAACTAAATGCTGATTTGTTGATCAACTCGATAGACCAATCCATGATGAATTTTCACTAGAGTCCAAAGGTTGGATGGGCAAACGGTCTCAAGACCGTTTGGAGGTCATCCAAACGGTCTCAAGACCGTTTGGTGGTCACCCAAGACCGTTTGGAGGTCTAGGGTTGAGTATAGTTCAGTGGTTGAAGGTCTAAAGATATCAAGTTGATCTGCAATAGATTGTTGATTTGGTGAGCACTTCAATGAACCAAACCCTAATTAGATTGCTTGGATTGGAGTGATATGATGGGCAAACGGTCTCAAGACCGTTTGGAGCTCATACAAACTGTCTCAAGACCGTTTGGTGGTCACCCAAGACCGTTTGGAGGTCAAGGGTTGAGTATGGTTAGGTGTTTGAAGGTCTAAAGGTGCCAAGCTGTTATACAATGCAATGCTGATTTGGTGATCAATCCAATGATCCAAACCTTAATTGGATGGCTTGGATTTGAGGAATATGATGGGCAAACGGTCTCAAGACCGTTTGGAGGTCATCCAAACGACCTCAAGACCGTTTGGGGTCAGGTCATACCCAACTTGGATGATGGTTCAATGGTTTCAAAGCAACTAGTCTTACATTGATTAGTGTTGTTGAATCATCGATTCCAAACCCTAATTCAATTGAATCAAACCCTAATTGATGACCAATTGAGGGTTAATTAAGGGTCAAATAAGTTGAAGGTTGACCTATTTAAAATCAATTGAAGTATGGGTATAGGTCCAATTGATGATTGGTTCCATGAATCCAATGATTGAAGGAATCAACATTGGAAACCCTAATTCAATTGGATACCTTATAAGGTCCAATGGATCAAACCTTTTTGAAAACCTAATGTGATTATGTGGGAGATACCTTTAATGGTACTAGTCATTAATGCATAACAAATGCATGGATCCAATACATGATGTAAACCCTAATTGAGGCCGATTTCATGTATAACCCTATTAAGAGGTTGCCTACATGTGAAATCACTAATTAGGATGAATAGTAAACCCTAATTCCTTTGGATACCTTATGTAATGGAGGTCCAATGTGATGATGAATGTACTATTGATCCAATGATGGTTAGTAATGTTAACCAATGAAGGAACAAAGGTTAAAACCCTAATAGTACCTAAGTGATTAGTGTCAATTAAGGGATGAACCCTAATTGCTGATAAGATCAATGACTTGGTACACTATGTAAATCATAGTTGTATGTACTTGATTGAAGGGTTGATATGACCTAATCAAGTTAAGAAGCTGATAGCATGAATTCATACATGAATATGAATCATGTGGTGTATAAGGGTTATGATTCTTAATCAAAGAGATCATGAAACCCTAAACATGAACATAAACCCTAATTGACAGGGTTATTGAATTCAACCCTAGTTGAGGGTGATTCCATGTGAAACCCTAGTTGAGGGTGATTCCATGTGAAACCCTAGTTGAGGGTGATTCAATGTGAAACCCTAGTTGAGGGTGATTCAATGTGAAACCCTAGTTGAGGGTGATTCCATGTGAAACCCTAGTTGAGGGTGATTCCATGTGAAACCCTAGTTGAGGGTGATTCAATGTGAAACCCTAGTTGAGGGTGATTCCAAGTGAAACCCTAATTGAGGGTGCATCCATGTGGAACCCTAGTTGAGGGTGATTTCATGAGAAACCCTAATTGGGAATGCATCCCTAAATGCTTATAGGACCAATGACTTGGTACCCTGTAACACCCCTGACCTGGGTTATGAACTAACCCTAGAAGTTTTGCCTAAATATGTAATTATTATACTTGCGAACACTCCCTGGCATGAAATTAAGTTCCTCAGGAACATTTACTTTCAATTTTGCTCCTTTTTGTATAAAGTTGTAGCATTGTGTTGTATGCAGGGACCTATGTGCAAATTACCCAGTTTAAGGGTTGAACTTGCAAATTTCACAAGATAAGATGTTCTTTTGATGTTTAGACATCATGAAGATGTCTATGATAAAGTTTGAGGGATTTCCCAAGCTTGAGCACCAAGGTGCAGCTGTGGAAGCAATCCCCATGCTCAGAAACCCTAATTTGGGGTAAAGTGCAATTTACCCAAATTGAGGGGTCCAACTTGTAATTTTCACCATCTAGAACATCTTTTATGACTCTTGTCATCATTTAGAGTAGAAATGATGAAGGAGATACATCATTCACTAATCAGATGAGAAAAATGATCTTTGTGATAGAAATCACCTAAAATGGGTACAAAACCCTTTCATGTATGTACCCTAGTTGAAGGTTGGATTCCTTTACCCTTAGATCTTGAGTTTTCTTGAGATTTGCATAAGATTAGATGGGCCTGGACGTGCCCTTGAGCAAGGAGGGACCTAGATGTGAATTTTGAGTTTGAAAGGTCCTTGTAATAGAAAATAGGCTAAAGCTATAAAAGCTCTTTCCCTTGCAAACGAGCAAACGACCTTGCTCCTGTTTCATTCACTCCCTCTCATTCTCAAACGGCCAAGCCTTGCTCTGGAGCTCAGGAGAAACGACCAAGGGTGCAAGGTAGGTTTGGATTCCCCTTCTTGCCCAAATTCCATGGTTAGAATTCGGATTCAAGGGCAAATTCATGGCTAGCTTACTTAATTCTATCTTTTTAGCCATCTTTTCTCAACCTTCCTTGGAGGATTAACCTTGGCCGACCTGTGGAGCTTCTAGGACGCCATTAAAGGCTTGGAGCTCGAAAGCTTGGAGCTCAAGGAGCAAGCTTTAGGCGGGTTTTATAACTCTAAACTTTATGCTTTGATTATACATCTTTTCTATGCATATAGTTGATAGATCTTCTTCTTCCCTATCTTCCCTTGCATCCTTGCAAGCAAAAACGTGAATAACTGCTACTGTTCTTAAGGTGGAAGATAAGGGCGTTAATTCCTATGCTTATCCACAGATTTTCACTTTATCAAACGACCTCCACCTATTGCTCAAAACGGTTTCAAACCGTTTGGTGGGCAAACGGTTTCAGGGTCGTTTGAGGGCAAACGGTCTTCAAGACCGTTTGGTCCCGTTGACCAAGCGAAGACCGTTTGGGAATCTTGTTCATAATTATGTAGGTTAATCACCCACAAAATTTTAGAGGTTAAATCCAAAGGAATCGTGAGATATGAGCAAATCAATTAGCAAAACGAATTGAATTAAATTCTGATTTGCAATCTGTTTAATTTGCCCTTTTTTGGCAAACGGTCTCAAGACCGTTTAAGATGGTTGACTAAACGTTGACCGTTTGGGATTACTGTTCATAATGATGTTAATTAACGACTCACCAAATTTTATGGATTAATTCCAAACGAGTCATGAGTTGAAGGATGATTAATAGGGCAAACCCTAATTGAAATTAGTGCTGAATCTCCAATGAGTTAAGTTGAGATTTTGGGTTGCTTAGCCCAAACGGTTTCAAGACCGTTTGGGAATCACCCAAACGGTCTCAAGACCGTTTGGGGGTCACCCCAAGACCGTTTGGAGGTCTGGGGTCAAGTATAGTTGATCAATTGAAGGTCCAAAGGCACCAAATCATATTGCAATTAAGTATTGATGTGATGATCAACTCAATAGATCAAACCTTGATGAATTTTCACTAAAGTCCAAAGGATGGATGGGCAAACGGTCTCAAGACCGTTTGGGACTCATCCAAACGGTCTCAAGACCGTTTGGTGTCAACCCAAGACCGTTTGGAGGTCTAGGGTTAAGGTAATTGACCTATTGAGGGCCCAATTACAGTGGGTTAGTGAAACAATCAAATTGTTGTTTTCTAAGTATAGATCTTGTTGAGTTTTGGGTTGAAGGACCCAAACGGTCTCAAGACCGTTTGGGGATTCCAACAAACGGTCCCAAGACCGTTTGGGCACAACCCAAGACCGTTTGAAGGTCTAGGGTTGAGTTAATCTAATGGTTTGAGGGTCCAATTGTAGGAAATTGATGCATTGTTGAAAATTGCTGATTTTGACCTAATTGGATTTCAACCTTAGTCAAAACGACTTGGATTTTTGGTCAAACTTTGGGCAAACGGTCTCAAGACCGTTTGGATGATGTCCAAACGACCTCAAGACCGTTTGGGCCAAGTTTGAGCCCAATTGGAGGTCAATTGATAGGTTCAACCTTGAATTGATTCACATTGTTGAACATTGATGACCAATCCACTTGGAACCCTAATTGAGGACGATTGAACCCTAATTGGTTTACAATTGAGTGTCAATTTGATGTCTAAGTGGTTAAGGCTAACCCTAATTGGCTCAATTTATAAGTGGTTAGCATAGCTTTAGCCAATTGAGGGCTTCAACATACATATCCTTGAACTTTGGTGACCTTTGAACCCCTTTGGAGGTCCAAACGGTTTGAGCCCATTTGGACCAAACGGTCTCAAGACCGTTTGGGTCCAAACGGTCTCAAGACCGTTTGAGACCAAACGGTCTCAAGACCGTTTGGGACCAAACGGTCTCAAGACCGTTTGGGGCTAAACGGTCTCAAGACCGTTTGGGCTCAAACGACCTCAAGACCGTTTTAGCTCAAACGACCTCAAGGTCGATTGGTCCAAACGACCTCAAACCGATTGAAGCTCCAAACGGTTTGGAAGTCAATCCTTCCAAACGGTCTTCACCTCCAAATGGTCTCAAGACCGTTTGGATCCAAACGGTCTCAAGACCGTTTGAGGGCCAAATGGTCTCAAGACCGTTTGGGTGTTTGAAACCGTTTGAAGGTTGAAACCGTTTGGAGATTGGTGATGGTTTGTACTTAACCATTTGATGATGTAATCAGTTCAATGGCGATTCAATCTAAACCCTAATGGTAACCTAGGTCATTAAGGGACTATGTGATTAGTAAGTTAACCCATGATGGTGATCATGTGGCAAATTACCAAAATACCCTTGAGGAGTCTAAAAGGGTAAAACCTTGTTCTAAGCAAACCCTAATCACATAATGTTGATGTTTCGGCTTATGCTAGCCAATGGAAACTTATCTCAACCTGATCTAGAGTGGTGTTGTCACCATCTACTAGTGAGAGGAGAGAGGAAGTATTTCTAGAAAGAGAAAGTATCCTAGAGAGAGAAAGTACCCTTTTTAGGAGGAAACTCTAGTAAGATACTTCATATACATATGAATGTGCATGATTAGGGAATGACCCACCTATGTGAGGTCATGGAAACCCTAATTATGATATCTAATGGATCTTAATCCTAAGTAAGAGCCTTAATGATGATGTTTCTCTTACATGATGATGTAATGAGTACAATTCACCATGGAGTGAATAGTAAACCCTAAGTTTAGGGTGAAGACATGAAAAGTGAATAGTAATCCCTAATTCAATTGAATAAAACCCTAGTTAATGACCAGTTGAGGGTTAACTAAGGGTCAAATCAGTTGAAGGTTGACCTATTTAACTCAATTGAAGTATGGGGGTAGGTCCAACTGATGAATGGTTCCATGAATTCAATGGTTGAAGGAACCAACATTGGAAACTCTAATTCATTTGGGTGCTTTATGTAAAGGAGGTCTAATGTGATTGAATATCTTGAGAATCAAGATGATAAATGATCCATCGACCCAGTGGTGAATAATAATGATAAACAAATAAGGTACAAAGGTTGGAACCCTAATAAGTATCTAAGGGACTAGTACCAATTAAGGAATGAATCCCTAATTGCTTACTGAACCAATGACCTGATACACTATGTTAAGCAGAGTTGTATACTCTTGATTGAAGGGTTGATATGACCTAATCAATTTGAGATGATGTTAACATGAATTCATATTTGAATATAATTCATGTGGTGTTTAAGGGTATGATCCTTAGGAAGAGAGAGATCATGAAACCCTAAACATGTATATAAACCCCTATTGTCAGGACTTTTGGGTTTTTAACCCTAGTTGAGGGTGATTCCATGTGAATCCCTAGTTGAGGGTAATTTCATGTGAATCCCTAGTTGAGGGTGATTCCATGTGAATCCCTAGTTGAGGGTGATTCCATATGAATCCCTAGTTGAGGATGATTCCATGTGAATCCCTAGTTGAGGGTAATTTCATGTGAAACCATAATTGAGAATGCATCCTTAATTGTTGAATTGTTTACTATTATCTGTTGAATGAACCATGCAGGTTGTTATGAGATGATAGGCATATCCAGGTAGGGAATGCCATGTTATACTAATGAGCTTTGCATGTTGTTATAAGATAATGGGCATATCCAGGTATGGAATGCCATGATATATTCATTGAAAGCATGTCTTAAGCTTTATGAATAGTAACCCTTGTTGATGCACTGTGAGTGACATCTTTTGTAATTTATGGGCTGTAAGAGCCATAAATGTTATCAAAGTCATGCTTGACAGATGACTTGAGATGAAATAACTGATGATTGTGAAAAGTTAGGCCTGCTACATTTTAAGTATTCTCATATATAGCTGTGTTATTGTAAGATGATAAGAATACTGAATGTACCTAACTGATTAAGAGAATTAGTGAGAGGAATTGATGTAGATTCGTGTAGTCCGTCATTCCTTCACTAAAAGAGAAATGGTGAGAGGAATTGATGTAGATTCATGTAGTCCATCATTCCCCACCGCACAGTCGAAGAGGTGAGATGCATCCCTGCACTCCCTTAAAAACATAATCAACAGCGTAGTATATCTGTTAGAGTTATCTACGAGTTATTTGATTGATGTTACTTTAAACAGCATAGAGGTTCTCATATTTTGATATTGATTGAACTCTGCTTATCATTAAACTGCTAGTGAATATCTTGAAGGCTATTATTGCTTTAATTATTCCCTGCTTTGCTTATAAAGCTTCTAGTGGAGAGTTATAACTCTCGCTGGGGCAATTATGTATAATTGTCTCACCCCGTAGACTTCTACTTTTTAGGTGGTCGTCGAAGACAGAGGAACAAGAACTCAGGTGACCAATCCCAACAACAGCAGCATCAGGAGCAGTAAATATCTTAGGTGGAGATCTAGCCTGCTTCATGGTGTAGTATAGAGTCAGTCTTATGTGTCCTCTGTACTCTCAGGTCCTGGAGTGTTTTGAGTATGAACTCTTGAGAAGTTTTGTATCATGTTGTATATAATCACTCAAGAAGTTTTTGTTAGTGATGTAGACAGTTAAATCCTTTTAATAGAAAAGGTTTGTGGTTTCAAGCTCTTGTCTCAAAAAGTTTTAATTTCTCGTGATTTTTGGTCTCCCGCTGTTTACCGAATGCTTCCGCACATGTTTAAATCGAGATTAATTCGTGGTTTGGAGATCAGAGCCCACAATTAAGTGGTATCAGAGCTCTAGGTTCGCCGAGTCTACAGAGGTATAGGACATAGGAAGTCGAGTCTATCTTTAGTATTCCTTCCTTATCTAATAGAGTCTTCTACTCCTCAGGAGAAGAAGATACTTAAGATGTCAGAGCCACATAATGAGTATGTGGAAGGAAATAGTGCCAGTGCACCTCAAGGCGGTGCAAGAGTACCAGAGGTGGAACAGCCTGTACCAGGACAACTTAGAGAGCCACCCCAGTTTGACCCAGCTGATATGGGTAATCCAGCAGTCCCGAATGTGTTTGGGCAGTTTATGACTGCCATAACACATATAACCGACAGGTTGCCTATGCCTGCACCTAGGGCACCTGTCCAACCAGAGAGCCAAAGTATTGGGAAGACGTTCGAGCAATTACGTCGTGTCGGAGCTACCGAATACCATGGGACTGCTGACCCCGCAGATGCTGATCTGTGGTTGACAGAGCTGGAGAAGGCTTTCAGGATCCTGAACATCCCTGAAGCTGAGAAGGTTAGACATGCTGTCTATCTTCTCAAAGGAAGTGTTGGTCACTGGTGGACCATGGAAGAGCAGAAGAGACCTGGAATAGAAATCTCATGGGAAGACTTTCGATGAGAAATTGTCCAAAGATATTTCCCGAAGACCTTCCTAGATGAGAAAATATCTCAGTTTGAGAGACTGAGACAGGGTATAATGAACATTAGCGAGTATGAAGTTAAGTTCATGGAGCTATTGCGGTTTTGTCCGCACATGGCTGCCACAGAAGAAGAGAGAATCAGGAGATTCGAGAGGGGTTTGAATGCTGACATGTCTACCCCAGTGTCTGCCTTAGAGAACCGAGACAGATTCTCTACCTTCGTTGAATCAGTCTGAAGGATAGAGAGATCTGTGGTTGAGAAGAGGCAAACCCAGAAAAGATATCCACAATTCCAGGGTTCTTCATCTATGGACTTTAAGAAGTCTAGATCCTCTACACCTAACCCTCCACCATCCAGAACTAGTTCTCAGACTGAGTGGTCTCCAAGTAGGGATGGGGATCTTAGTTATATTCCAAATAAGGCCTCCATCATAGCATCAACATCGGTGTCTGGACCTCACTGACCTTATGCTATACCTAGAATCTGTTATCAATGCAGACAACCGGGACATCTGGTAAAAGATTGTCCAGACGGGAATCCAATGATGACCCAACCTCAGGGGCAGAGTCAGCAAGGATCACAAAGGAGGCAGTTTTCTAGTGACAATAGAGGACGTGGACAGACGTCCCGAGCAGGTCAGAGGAAATAAAGCCATTCTGATATTTCATTTTCATGTTTCTATGTGATTAAAAATGTGAAAATAGTTGTTTTTGAAATTATTTTGACTAGTTTTATAAGGACACAAAGGAGATGAGAACTTATATCTCACTCAATGTTCCTTAAAATGTTTAATAATCTCTCTTATCTGTATGTCAAAAGATGAGATTTATAAGTGATGCCCGGAGGAAATATAGAAATGGAAAATCTTGTGTGTATAAAGATATAAAAAGTGAGGAATGAGACAGTATGTAAGTGCATACTACTTGATCTCAGTATTTGTAAACCCTGGCCAGGTATACAGATATTGATGATAAAGTGAGTATGGAAACTCCTAGATGGATATCTTTTTTATTGCCCTGATCAAGCAATCATTCTGATACAATCTAATGAGTATCATGAAGAAAGAAATATGATTTAATCCAAAGGGAAGAGCTATGTGTCATTCCCAAACAACCAAAGGGAAGAGCTATGTGTCATTCCCAAAGGGAAGAGCTATGTGTCATTCCCAAACAAACAAAAAGGGAAGAGCTATGTGTCATTCCCAAAGGGGAAAGCTATGTGTCATCCCCAACAAAAAGGGAAAAGCTATGTGTCATTCCCAATCAAAAAGGGAAAAGCTATGTGTCATTCCCAATCAAAAAGGGAAAAGCTATGTGTCATTCCCAATTAATAAGGGGAAAGCTATGTGTCATCCCCAACAAAAAGGGAAAAGCTATGTGTCATTCCCAAACCGACAAAAAGGGAAGAGCTATGTGTCATTCCCAAACCAACAAAAAGGGAAGAGCTATGTGTCATTCCCAAACCAACAAAAAGGGAAGAGCTATGTGTCATTCCCAATTAAAAATGGAAGAGCTATGTGTCATTCCCAATCAAAAAGGGAAAAGCTATGTGGCATTTCCAATTAATAAGAAGAACTATGTGAACTATCCCAATTACATAGAGTTGTAAAGGATTACTGAGTAGATTATCCTTGTATGATATATATGTTGTTCCTTTTGATAAATATTCTTGGGTAATGATAGAAGTATGTTCTTTTATGCTTCTTCTTCCCAATAATATGGACATCATATGTTAGGGGTTTATGCTCTGCATAAACATTGGTAAGGTTGAATTAGTGAAAAGAGCCGTGTGTGGAATGGAAGAATTCATGATACCTCCATGATATTAAGATAATATGTGGAGACTTGAGGGCATGATTAATGAATACTCTGTTCCTCCTTTTGTCTGAGATTTCGGGGACGAAATCCTTGTTAGGGGTTTATGATTTGTAACACCCCTGACCTGGGTTATGAACTAACCCTAGAAGTTTTGCCTAAATATGTAATTATTATACTTGCGAACACTCCCTGGCATGAAATTAAGTTCCTCAGGAACATTTACTTTCAATTTTGCTCCTTTTTGTATAAAGTTGTAGCATTGTGTTGTATGCAGGGACCTATGTGCAAATTACCCAGTTTAAGGGTTGAACTTGCAAATTTCACAAGATAAGATGTTCTTTTGATGTTTAGACATCATGAAGATGTCTATGATAAAGTTTGAGGGATTTCCCAAGCTTGAGCACCAAGGTGCAGCTGTGGAAGCAATCCCCATGCTCAGAAACCCTAATTTGGGGTAAAGTGCAATTTACCCAAATTGAGGGGTCCAACTTGTAATTTTCACCATCTAGAACATATTTTATGACTCTTGTCATCATTTAGAGTAGAAATGATGAAGGAGATACATCATTCACTAATCAGATGAGAAAAATGATCTTTGTGATAGAAATCACCTAAAATGGGTACAAAACCCTTTCATGTATGTACCCTAGTTGAAGGTTGGATTCCTTTACCCTTAGATCTTGAGTTTTCTTGAGATTTGCATAAGATTAGATGGGCCTGGACGTGCCCTTGATCAAGGAGGGACCTAGATGTGAATTTTGAGTTTGAAAGGTCCTTGTAATAGAAAATAGGCTAAAGCTATAAAAGCTCTTTCCCTTGCAAACGAGCAAACGACCTTGCTCCTGTTTCATTCACTCCCTCTCATTCTCAAACGGCCAAGCCTTGCTCTGGAGCTCAGGAGAAACGACCAAGGGTGCAAGGTAGGTTTGGATTCCCCTTCTTGCCCAAATTCCATGGTTAGAATTCGGATTCAAGGGCAAATTCATGGCTAGCTTACTTAATTCTATCTTTTTAGCCATCTTTTCTCAACCTTCCTTGGAGGATTAACCTTGGCCGACCTGTGGAGCTTCTAGGACGCCATTAAAGGCTTGGAGCTCGAAAGCTTGGAGCTCAAGGAGCAAGCTTTAGGCGGGTTTTATAACTCTAAACTTTATGCTTTGATTATACATCTTTTCTATGCATATAGTTGATAGATCTTCTTCTTCCCTATCTTCCCTTGCATCCTTGCAAGCAAAAACATGAAGAACTGCTACTGTTCTTAAGGTGTAAGATAAGGGCGTTAATTCCTATGCTTATCCACAGATTTTCACTTTATCAAACGACCTCCACCTATTGCTCAAAACGGTTTCAAACCGTTTGGTGGGCAAACGGTTTCAGGGTCGTTTGAGGGCAAACGGTCTTCAAGACCGTTTGGTCCCGTTGACCAAGCGAAGACCGTTTGGGAATCTTGTTCATAATTATGTAGGTTAATCACCCACAAAATTTTAGAGGTTAACTCCAAAGGAATCGTGAGATATGAGCAAATCAATTAGCAAAACGAATTGAATTAAATTCTGATTTGCAATCTGTTTAATTTGCCCTTTTTGGGCAAACGGTCTCAAGACCGTTTAAGATGGTTGACTAAACGTTGACCGTTTGGGATTACTGTTCATAATGATGTTAATTAACGACTCACCAAATTTTATGGATTAATTCCAAACGAGTCATGAGTTGAAGGATGATTAATAGGGCAAACCCTAATTGAAATTAGTGCTGAATCTCCAATGAGTTAAGTTGAGATTTTGGGTTGCTTAGCCCAAACGGTTTCAAGACCGTTTGGGAATCACCCAAACGGTCTCAAGACCGTTTGGGGGTCACCCCAAGACCGTTTGGAGGTCTGGGGTCAAGTATAGTTGATCAATTGAAGGTCCAAAGGCACCAAATCATATTGCAATTAAGTATTGATGTGATGATCAACTCAATAGATCAAACCTTGATGAATTTTCACTAAAGTCCAAAGGATGGATGGGCAAACGGTCTCAAGACCGTTTGGGACTCATCCAAACGGTCTCAAGACCGTTTGGTGTCAACCCAAGACCGTTTGGAGGTCTAGGGTTAAGGTAATTGACCTATTGAGGGCCCAATTACAGTGGGTTAGTGAAACAATCAAATTGTTGTTTTCTAAGTATAGATCTTGTTGAGTTTTGGGTTGAAGGACCCAAACGGTCTCAAGACCGTTTGGGGATTCCACCAAACGGTCCCAAGACCGTTTGGGCACAACCCAAGACCGTTTGAAGGTCTAGGGTTGAGTTAATCTAATGGTTTGAGGGTCCAATTGTAGGAAATTGATGCATTGTTGAAAATTGCTGATTTTGACCTAATTGGATTTCAACCTTAGTCAAAACGACTTGGATTTTTGGTCAAACTTTGGGCAAACGGTCTCAAGACCGTTTGGATGATGTCCAAACGACCTCAAGACCGTTTGGGCCAAGTTTGAGCCCAATTGGAGGTCAATTGATAGGTTCAACCTTGAATTGATTCACATTGTTGAACATTGATGACCAATCCACTTGGAACCCTAATTGAGGACGATTGAACCCTAATTGGTTTACAATTGAGTGTCAATTTGATGTCTAAGTGGTTAAGGCTAACCCTAATTGGCTCAATTTATAAGTGGTTAGCATAGCTTTAGCCAATTGAGGGCTTCAACATACATATCCTTGAACTTTGGTGACCTTTGAACCCCTTTGGAGGTCCAAACGGTTTGAGCCCATTTGGACCAAACGGTCTCAAGACCGTTTGGGTCCAAACGGTCTCAAGACCGTTTGAGACCAAACGGTCTCAAGACCGTTTGGGGCTAAACGGTCTCAAGACCGTTTGGGCTCAAACGACCTCAAGACCGTTTTAGCTCAAACGACCTCAAGGTCGATTGGTCCAAACGACCTCAAACCGATTGAAGCTCCAAACGGTTTGGAAGTCAACCCTTCCAAATGGTCTTCACCTCCAAATGGTCTCAAGACCGTTTGGATCCAAACGGTCTCAAGACCGTTTGGGTGTTTGAAACCGTTTGAAGGTTGAAACCGTTTGGAGATTGGTGATGGTTAGTACTTAACCATTTGATGATGTAATCAGTTCAATGGTGATTCAATCTAAACCCTAATGGTAACCTAGGTCATTAAGGGACTATGTGATTAGTAAGTTAACCCATGATGGTGATCATGTGGCAAATTACCAAAATACCCTTGAGGAGTCTAAAAGGGTAAAACCTTGTTCTAAGCAAACCCTAATCACATAATGTTGATGTTTCGGCTTATGCTAGCCAATGGAAACTTATCTCAACCTGATCTAGAGTGGTGTTGTCACCATCTACTAGTGAGAGGAGAGAGGAAGTATTTCTAGAAAGAGAAAGTATCCTAGAGAGAGAAAGTACCCTTTTTAGGAGGAAACTCTAGTAAGATACTTCATATACATATGAATGTGCATGATTAGGGAATGACCCACCTATGTGAGGTCATGGAAACCCTAATTATGATATCTAATGGATCTTAATCCTAAGTAAGAGCCTTAATGATGATGTTTCTCTTACATGATGATGTAATGAGTACAATTCACCATGGAGTGAATAGTAAACCCTAAGTTTAGGGTGAAGACATGAAAAGTGAATAGTAATCCCTAATTCAATTGAATAAAACCCTAGTTAATGACCAGTTGAGGGTTAACTAAGGGTCAAATCAGTTGAAGGTTGACCTATTTAACTCAATTGAAGTATGGGGGTAGGTCCAACTGATGAATGGTTCCATGAATTCAATGGTTGAAGGAACCAACATTGGAAACTCTAATTCATTTGGGTGCTTTATGTAAAGGAGGTCTAATGTGATTGAATATCTTGAGAATCAAGATGATAAATGATCCATCGACCCAGTGGTGAATAATAATGATAAACAAATAAGGTACAAAGGTTGGAACCCTAATAAGTATCTAAGGGACTAGTACCAATTAAGGAATGAATCCCTAATTGCTTACTGAACCAATGACCTGATACACTATGTTAAGCAGAGTTGTATACTCTTGATTGAAGGGTTGATATGACCTAATCAATTTGAGATGATGTTAACATGAATTCATATTTGAATATAATTCATGTGGTGTTTAAGGGTATGATCCTTAGGAAGAGAGAGATCATGAAACCCTAAACATGTATATAAACCCCTATTGTCAGGACTTTTGGGTTTTTAACCCTAGTTGAGGGTGATTCCATGTGAATCCCTAGTTGAGGGTAATTTCATGTGAATCCCTAGTTGAGGGTGATTCCATGTGAATCCCTAGTTGAGGGTGATTCCATATGAATCCCTAGTTGAGGGTGATTCCATGTGAATCCCTAGTTGAGGGTAATTTCATGTGAAACCATAATTGAGAATGCATCCTTAATTGTTGAATTGTTTACTATTATCTGTTGAATGAACCATGCAGGTTGTTATGAGATGATAGGCATATCCAGGTAGGGAATGCCATGTTATACTAATGAGCTTTGCATGTTGTTATAAGATAATGGGCATATCCAGGTATGGAATGCCATGATATATTCATTGAAAGCATGTCTTAAGCTTTATGAATAGTAACCCTTGTTGATGCACTGTGAGTGACATCTTTTGTAATTTATGGGCTGTAAGAGCCATAAATGTTATCAAAGTCATGCTTGACAGATGACTTGAGATGAAATAACTGATGATTGTGAAAAGTTAGGCCTGCTACATTTTAAGTATTCTCATATATAGCTGTGTTATTGTAAGATGATAAGAATACTGAATGTACCTAACTGATTAAGAGAATTAGTGAGAGGAATTGATGTAGATTCGTGTAGTCCGTCATTCCTTCACTAAAAGAGAAATGGTGAGAGGAATTGATGTAGATTCATGTAGTCCATCATTCCCCACCGCACAGTCGAAGAGGTGAGATGCATCCCTGCACTCCCTTAAAAACATAATCAACAGCGTAGTATATCTGTTAGAGTTATCTACGAGTTATTTGATTGATGTTACTTTAAACAGCATAGAGGTTCTCATATTTTGATATTGATTGAACTCTGCTTATCATTAAACTGCTAGTGAATATCTTGAAGGCTATTATTGCTTTAATTATTCCCTGCTTTGCTTATAAAGCTTCTAGTGGAGAGTTATAACTCTCGCTGGGGCAATTATGTATAATTGTCTCACCCCGTAGACTTCTACTTTTTAGGTGGTCGTCGAAGACGGAGGAACAAGAACTCAGGTGACCAATCCCAACAACAGCAGCATCAGGAGCATTAAATATCTTAGGTGGAGATCTAGCCTGCTTCATGGTGTAGTATAGAGTCAGTCTTATGTGTCCTCTGTACTCTCAGGTCCTGGAGTGTTTTGAGTATGAACTCTTGAGAAGTTTTGTATCATGTTGTATATAATCACTCAAGAAGTTTTTGTTAGTGATGTAGACAGTTAAATCCTTTTTATAGAAAAGGTTTGTGGTTTCAAGCTCTTGTCTCAAAAAGTTTTAATTTCTCGTGATTTTTGGTCTCCCGCTGTTTACCGAATGCTTCCGCACATGTTTAAATCGAGATTAATTCGTGGTTTGGAGATCGGAGCCCACATACCCTATGTTAATCATAGTTGTATGCATATGATTGAAGGGTTGATGTGACCTAATCAAGTTGAAAGGATCAAATAATAGAATTCATATATAAATATGATTCATGTGATGATCCTATGTAGCACGACCGTGCAAGGCAGCACGGCCGTGGCGACTTTACTCAGCACGACCGTGCAAGGTAGCACGGCCGTGGTAGCTTTACTTTTCACGACCGTGCAAGGTAGCACGGTCGTGGTGGTCTATGCTTGACTTAGAGTTGAATTGAAAGTGACCTAACATGGTCGTTTTGTTAATTCTCAACTTAAGGATGAGAGAGATACTCATACCTTGTGATGATAATCATTTAATGATAATTGATGAGAATAAATAAGTATGAGTGAATACTTATGGTATAAATGTTGGCTCCTAGATGTGGGGAGCAATGAACTAGGGTTTGATCATTGATAATATGATCTTGAAAACCTAAATGGTTAATAATGGAAAACCCTATTCTTAATGAAGGGTAATGATATGTGAGAGAAAGCCCTAATTGATGGTAAACCCTAGCCCTGGTAAGGGAATAGTGGTGTTACCCTGTATTGCATGATGTGTTGTAAACTTGATAAGTCTATTATCATGTGTGACAATCATGCAGGTCTCATGAGTTGATGATCATAGCGAGGTATGAGCTATGGTGTTTATTTGATAAGAATTGATTGGCCATATGTGCCATTATGTTTTTGTTACTGAGAAAGAAGTAACAAGATGAGTTGGGCTTGTAAGCCTTTGTTTTAAGTTGTTGCCTAGTGAGAGGTGACAAGATGTGAATGGCCTTGTGTGCCATGTGAATAAAGTTGTTGCCTAGTGAGAGGTGACAAGATGTGAATGGTTTTATGAGCCATGTGAATAAAGTTGTTGCCTAGTGAAAGGTGACAAGATGTACAGTGTTTTGATGAGCTATGTGTGATGGAAATCCAAATCCTGGTAAAGGATTAAGGGTAATACCCTTGAATTATTAATACATTGTTTTTGCATGGTATTGATAGATAATTGATGTACTGCTATTATATGTGCTAACCATGCAGGTATTATGAGATGATGAGCATAGCCAGGTATGAGCTATGATGTATTATTAGTTTGAATTGTTAATTGGGCCTTGTGTGCCATAATATACCTTGTGCCTGGTAAGAGGTGGCAAGAGAGTTAATGTGCATCAAGTGCCATGATGGATGCTTGTGTAGCAAGTATCATACTTACCTTGGTCAAATGACCTAAAGGTGTTAGTTACCTAAGAAAGAGGTAATAGTGCTCAAGTGATGAACAAAGGGTTTGAATACCCAGGATTTCATGGTTATGGTATTGAAATTGAGAATGGGTGAGAAGCCCCAGTGTTGAAATGAGGGATTAAGATCCCAACACCTTATGAAAAGAGTATGGCTACGAGCCATGACTCCACAATGATAATGCCAGGCTTTAGTCATATGATCTAAGCCTGAAGAGAGTTAATGCAGTGATAATGATTCTATAGTTTGAATAGATGTTATACATGTTCTTCATATTCATTAAAGGAATAGTAACATGTTTATTCTATCAAGTTACAATTGCAATGCTTTTGATATAGAATAATGATTTAATCTGTTAGACATCAAAATATCTGCTGTCAAATAAATATGATTTCCCTATTCACATTTATCTTATTAAGTTGCAATAATAATGTTTCTGGCGGAGAGTTATATCTCTCGCTGGGGCAATTTTTATAATTGTCTCACCCCCGTGGGAACCACATTTTTAGGTGGACGCGGACGAGGAGACAGGAATCCTTCAGGAGGTGAAGGACATCAGCAGTAGCAGGGACAGCAGTAAAATCTCAGGTGGAGACATTGACTGTCATGTCATGTTTAGATGTATATAGAAGTCCTATGTGTCGTCTCTGTACTCTCAGGTCCTTGGAGTAGTAGTTAATGATTTCGAGATTTTGGCTTAGTGCCTCGAGGGTTTTATACTACCTGTGTACAGTTAAGACAGAGTAATTAATGTTTGTATTCCTCGAGAAGCAAAAGTACATGAGATGTTTATATATGAACCAGGATGTAAAGTTTTACTTTGGTTCTGAATGAAAGAGTTTTCCTATGAATGGATCCCTTTGCAAAAAGTTTTAATTTTTAGTGATTTTCGCTAATCCGCTGCTTGATGAACGCTTCCGCATTAGTTAATCTTGTTTTCGCGAGACGGTCGTCACAATTTAGTGGTATTAGAGCTCTAGGTTCGCTGAGTCTACAGAGACATAGGACTAAGTTGTTGAGCCTGTGTTAGTTTCCTCCAGTATACCCTATAATGATTTCTGCTTGTGCAGAGAAAGGGTAAAGTTTTAAAATGACTGGAGAACACGAGGAACACATTGCTAAGGGCAATGTTGTTGCACCAGGAGAGGGTGCATGGGATCAGGCAAGAGGAGAACAAGTGCCTGAGAATCCCCATTAAGACCTGATCAGGATAGAGAATCCTATGGTCATGCTCTTATTGGGCAGATTAGGGCAACAGTAATGCATATAGTGAACTGGATACTAGCCTTACAACCTAGATTATCAGTCCTTAATACAGAAATCTTGAGCTTTAAAAGAGTTCCTGAATGACTTAGTCATATTGGAACAAGGGAAAATATGGAAAAGATTAACTTATAGCGAGAAAGTAGACTCTGCCATGAGTTTAGACAGATAATAAATCTGTGATGACAGTGCCCAGGAAGGGGCAAAAGGCTGAGAAGTAGGGAATGGTCTCTATGATTTAGAGACATTTTCCTAGTTACTCTGAAAAGCTAAAGTTTTTGGTGTCACCAGTGCAATAAATGCCTAGTGCACCAGGGAAGTAGCCACTAAGTAAAGGCAAAAGCAGTAACATGAGATAATTGGACACTATGTGTTGAAATCAACCTAGTGCGGTAGATGATCTTGAGGGGTAATACTTAGATGAAATATATTCATCCTGATACTTCATTCCATGTATCTGTGTGTTAAAAATATGAAAATAGATGTTTTTGAATTCTTTTGACTAGTCCTATAAGGACACAAGGGAGATGAGAACTTATATCTTACTCAATGTTCCTTAAAATGTTTTATAATCTCTCTTATCTGTATGTCAAAAGATGAGATTTAGAAATGATGCCTGGAGGAAATATAGGAATGGAAAATCTTGTGTGTATAATGATATGAAAAGTGAGGAAGGTGATAGCATGTAAGTGCATACTACTTGATCTCAGTATTTGTAAACCCTGGCCAGGTATACAACTATTGATGATAAAGTGAGTATGGAAACTCCTATATTGATATCTTTTTTATTGCCCTGATCAAGCAATCATTCTGAAACAATCTAGAGAGTATAATGAAATCAAAAGGGAAGAGTTATGTGAACATTCCCAACTAATAGGAAGAGCTATGTGAACATTCCTAATCAAAAGGGAAGAGCTATGTGAACATTCCCAACTAATAGGAAGAGCTATGTGAACATTCCTAATCAAAAGGGAAGAGCTATGTGAACATTCCCAACTAATAGGAAGAGCTATGTGAACATTCCTAATCAAAAGGGAAGAGCTATGTGAACATTCCCAACTAATAGGAAGAGCTATGTGAACATTCCTAATCAAAAGGGAAGAGCTATGTGAACATTCCCAACTAATAGAAAGGGCTATGTGAACATTCCCAATCAAAAAGGGAAAGCTATGTGTCATCCCCAACAAAAAGGGAAGAGCTATGTGTCATTCCCAATCAAAAAGGGAAAAGCTATGTGGCATTTCCAACTAATAAGAAGAACTATGTGAACAATCCCAATTACATAGAGTTTGTTAAAGGATTACTGAGTAAATTATCTCTGTTAGATATATATGTTTCTCTTTTGGTATATATTCTTGAGTAATGATTGAAGTATGTTCTTTTATGTTTCTTCCTTTCAATAATATGGACATCATATGTTAGGGGTTTATGCTCTGCATAAACATTGATGAGGTTGAGCTAATGAAAGGAGCTTTGTGTGGAATCACAGAGTTCAGGATATCTCCATGATATTAAGATGATATGTGGAGACTTGAGGGCATGATTAATGAACAATATGTTCCTCCTTTTCCTAGGATTTCGAGGACGAAATCCTTGTTAGGGGTTTATAATTTGTAACATCCCTGACCTGGGTTATGAATTAACCCTAGATTGTTTTGCTTAAAAAGGTTAAGAAGATTCTTAATCTTATCTTGTGAAAAGTAATTAGGGCTCATGAGAAACTTATGTTTCAATTTTGGTCATGTTTGAACAATGTTGAAGCAATGTTTGCTTATTTTGGACCAAAGTGCAAATTACCCAAGTTGAGGGGTTAAATTGCAAATGTTGCATGGTAAGATGTTCCTCTGATGTTGAGACATCATAAGAATGAATATGATGTAGTGGTGTGGTTTTCACAAGCTTGGGCACCAAGATTAAGCTTGTAAAGCAATCCTTGTGCATTAAAACCCAGTTTTGGTGTAATGTGCAATTTACCCAAAACCTAGGGTTCAATATGAAAATTACCACTTCAATAAGGTCCCTAATGTTTCTTGGAATCATGTAGAGCAAATAAAATGAGATGGGTGCCTCATTTGAATTAAGTTGGAGGAGAGAGAATCTTGATATTAAAATAATCAAGATTAATGCCTAATTGAAACCCTAATTTGATTTAGGGCAAAAATGAATAAAAATAATTGAAGGGCTTTCAACCAAAATGTTTTGGGTTGATTTTGAATAAGGATGGACGTTCCTTTGCCAATATAAGGAACGAAAATATCCTAAGTAGGTGAAATTCCACTCACCTTATTATAAGAAAAAGAAAACCCACTCACATATGGATATTAATATAATAAGCATTAAGGTGCTTAATTTGATTTTCTTTAAATTGAGGATAATGAAGGAGAATTAAAGGCAAAGGAAGGTGCCTCGTCCTTAAGGGATTTGAGGGGGAAGAGGCGGCCATATTTTTGGAATTTAATGCATTTTAATAATGCATTTTCTCTCTCATCAATTCCTTATAAAAGTGCCTTTTTCAAGCCAAATGAAAGGCTATTTCGGATTTTCTTCTTCCCCTTGCTTGCAAAACCGACCAAGGAGATAGGGAGGAGCAGGGAGCACGTCCCCAACCTGTGGGTGAGCCCTTGACCTTCGTTCTCCTTGATTTCATGGTGGGAATCGAAAATAAATTATGGATTCCTTCTTATTTCGATCTCCTCTTCAACCCTAGCCAACTTTTGCAATCAAAAGCTTGAGGACGATCCTAGGGGGAGTTGCTAGAGCTTCATCCACCATTAATGGCGTGATCTTGGAGCTTTGGAGCTCAATTGGAGGCGGGTTTTATAACTCAAACCCTTAAACATTGCTATTGCATCAATTCTCTATGCTTTGTTGATTGATTTCTTCAATTTGATGCACTCTTGTTTCTTGCTGCAATTTCCATCAAGAACGGTTGCTGTTCTTAGTTGTTCGAAGGAAGGGGATGATGACATCATCCTAGATGCTTATCCAAAGAAAATTACCAAGCAAAACCGTTTTGATAGCTACTCCAAATCGTTTTAATTTGATTGGCTATGCGGTTTCAGCAAACCGTTTAAGGGCAAACGGTTTGAGACCGTTTGGGAGCAAACGGTCTCAAGACAGTTTGCGATGGTTGACCAAGCGTTGACCGTTTGAAAATTTTGTTCCTAATTATGTAGTCTGATAACCCTCCAAATTTGAGGGATTAACTCCAAAGGAATCGAGAGTTGAAGGCAAATCAATTAGGCAATCGAATTGAATTATGTGCTGATTTTCAACCTGATTAACTTGACCTGCTTGGGAAAACGGTCTCAAGACCGTTTGTGTGCGTTGACCAAGCGTTGACCGTATGAGATTATTGATCCTAATTATGTTGGCTAATGACTCACCAAGTTTTATGGGTTAGCTCCCAAGGAACCGTGAGTTGAAGCCTAATCAATTAGGGAAACCTAATTGGATTAAGTGCTGATTTTCAACCTGATCAACTTGAACTGCTTGGTAAAACGGTCTCAAGACCGTTTGAGTGCGTTGACCAAGCGTTGACCGTATGAGATTTTTGTTCATAATGATGTTGGTTAATGACCCTCCAAATTTTAGGGGTTAATTCCAAACGAGTCATGATTTGAAGGCTAATCAATTGGGCTAACCCTAATTGAAATCAGTGCTGAAATCACAATGAGCTAATTTGAGATTTTGGGTTGATTAGCCCAAACGGTCTCAAGACCGTTTGCGGGATCATCCAAACGGTCTCAAGACCGTTTGGGGATCACCCCAAGACCGTTTGGAGGTCTGGGGTCAAGTATAGTTGACCAATTGAAGGTCCAAAGGTACCAAATCATACTGCAACTAAATGCTGATTTGTTGATCAACTCGATAGACCAATCCATGATGAATTTTCACTAGAGTCCAAAGGTTGGATGGGCAAACGGTCTCAATACCGTTTGGAGGTCATCCAAACGGTCTCAAGACCGTTTGGTGGTCACCCAAGACCGTTTGGAGGTCTAGGGCTGAGTATAGTTCAGTGGTTGAAGGTCTAAAGATATCAAGTTGATCTGCAATAGATTGCTGATTTGGTGAGCACTTCAATGAACCAAACCCTAATTAGATTGCTTGGATTGGAGTGATATGATGGGCAAACGGTCTCAAGACCGTTTGGAGCTCATCCAAACGGTCTCAAGACCGTTTGGTGGTCACCCAAGACCGTTTGGAGGTCTAGGGTTGAGTATGGTTAGGTGTTTGAAGGTCTAAAGGTGCCAAGCTGTTATACAATGCAATGCTGATTTGGTGATCAATCCAATGATCCAAACCTTAATTGGATGGCTTGTATTTGAGGGATATGATGGGCAAACGGTCTCAAGACCGTTTGGAGGTCATCCAAACGACCTCAAGACCGTTTGGGGTCAGGTCATACCCAACTTGGATGATGGTTCAATGGTTTCAAAGCAACTAGTCTTACATTGATTAGTGTTGTTGAATCATCGATTCCAAACCCTAATTCAATTGAATCAAACCCTAATTGATGACCAATTGAGGGTTAATTAAGGGTAAAATAAGTTGAAGGTTGACCTATTTAAACTCAATTGAAGTATGGGTATATGTCCAATTGATGATTGGTTCCATGAATCCAATGATTGAAGGAATCAACATTGGAAACCCTAATTCAATTGGATACCTTATAAGGTCCAATGGATCAAACCTTTTTGAAAACCTAATGTGATTATGTGGGAGATACCTTTAATGGTACTATTCATTAATGCATAACAAATGCATGGATCCAATACATGATGTAAACCCTAATTGAGGCCGATTTCATGTATAACCCTATTAAGAGGTTGCCTACATGTGAAATCACTAATTAGGATGAATAGTAAACCCTAATTCCTTTGGATACCTTATGTAATGGAGGTCCAATGTGATGATGAATGTACTATTGATCCAATGATGGTTAGTAATGTTAACCAATGAAGGAACAAAGGTTAAAACCCTAATAGTACCTAAGTGATTAGTGTCAATTAAGGGATGAACCCTAATTGCTGATAAGATCAATGACTTGGTACACTATGTAAATCATAGTTGTATGTACTTGATTGAAGGGTTGATATGACCTAATCAAGTTAAGAAGCTGATAGCATGAATTCATACATGAATATGAATCATGTGGTGTATAAGGGTTATGATCCTTAATCAAAGAGATCATGAAACCCTAAACATGAACATAAACCCTAATTGACAGGGTTATTGAATTCAACCCTAGTTGAGGGTGATTCCATGTGAAACCCTAGTTGAGGGTGATTCCATGTGAAACCCTAGTTGAGGGTGATTCAATGTGAAACCCTAGTTGAGGGTGATTCAATGTGAAACCCTAGTTGAGGGTGATTCCATGTGAAACCCTAGTTGAGGGTGATTCCATGTGAAACCCTAGTTGAGGGTGATTCAATGTGAAACCCTAGTTGAGGGTGATTCCAAGTGAAACCCTAATTGAGGGTGCATCCATGTGGAACCCTAGTTGAGGGTGATTTCATGAGAAACCCTAATTGGGAATGCATCCCTAATTGCTTATAGGACCAATGACTTGGTACCCTATGTTAATCATAGTTGTATGCATATGATTGAAGGGTTGATGTGACCTAATCAAGTTGAAAGGATCAAATAATAGAATTCATATATAAATATGATTCATGTGATGATCCTATGTAGCACGACCGTGCAAGGCAGCACGGCCGTGGCGAATTTACTCAGCACGATCGTGCAAGGTAGCACGGCCGTGGTAGCTTTACTTTTCACGACCGTGCAAGGTAGCACTGCCGTGGTGGTCTATGCTTGACTTAGAGCTGAATTGAAAGTGACCTAACATGGTCGTTTTGTTAATTCTCAACTTAAGGATGAGAGAGATACTCATACCTTGTGATGATAATCATTTAATGATAATTGATGAGAATAAATAAGTATGAGTGAATACTTATGGTATAAATGTTGGCTCCTAGATGTGGGGAGCAATGAACTAGGGTTTGATCATTGATAATATGATCTTGAAAACCTAAATGGTTAATAATGGAAAACCCTATTCTTAATGAAGGGTAATGATATGTGAGAGAAAGCCCTAATTGATGGTAAACCCTAACCCTGGTAAGGGAATAGTGGTGTTACCCTATATTGCATGATGTGTTGTAAACTTGATAAGTCTATTATCATGTGTGACAATCATGCAGGTCTCATGAGTTGATGATCATAGCCAGGTATGAGCTATGGTGTTTATTTGATAAGAATTGATTGGCCATATGTGCCATTATGTTTTTGTTACTGAGAAAGAAGTAACAAGATGAGTTGGGCTTGTAAGCCTTTGTTTTAAGTTGTTGCCTAGTGAGAGGTGACAAGATGTGAATGGCCTTGTGTGCCATGTGAATAAAGTTGTTGCCTAGTGAGAGGTGACAAGATGTGAATGGTTTTGTGAGCCATGTGAATAAAGTTGTTGCCTAGTGAAAGGTGACTAGATGTACAGTGTTCTGATGAGCTATGTGTGATGGAAATCCAAATCCTGGTAAAGGATTAAGGGTAATACCCTTGAATTATTAATACATTGTTTTTGCATGGTATTGATAGATAATTGATGTACTGCTATTATATGTGCTAACCATGCAGGTATTATGAGATGATGAGCATAGCCAGGTATGAGCTATGATGTATTATTAGTTTGAATTGTTAATTGGGCCTTGTGTGCCATAATATACCTTGTGCCTGGTAAGAGGTGGCAAGAGAGTTAATGTGCATGAAGTGCCATGATGGATGCTTGTGTAGCAAGTATCATACTTACCTTGGTCAAATGACCTAAAGGTGTTAGTTACCTGAGAAAGAGGTAATAGTGCTCAAGTGATGAACAAAGGGTTTGAATACCCAGGATTTCATGGTTATGGTATTGAAATTGAGAATGGATGAGAAGCCCCAGTGTTGAAATGAGGGATTAAGATCCCAACACCTTGTGAAAAGAGTATGGCTACGAGCCATGACTCCATAATGATAATGCCAGGCTTTAGTCATATGATCTAAGCCTGAAGAGAGTTAATGCAGTGATAATGATTCTATAGTTTGAATATATGTTATACATGTTCTTCATATTCATTAAAGGAATAGTAACATGTTTATTCTATCAAGTTACAATTGCAATGCTTTTGATATAGAATAATGATTTAATCTGTTAGACATCAAAATATCTGCTGTAAAATAAATATGATTTCCCTATTCACATTTATCTTATTAAGTTGCAATAATAATGTTTCTGGCGGAGAGTTATATCTCTCGCTGGGGCAATTTTTATAATTGTCTCATCCCCCGTTGGAACCACATTTTTAGGTGGACGCGGATGAGGAGACAGGAATCCTTCAGGAGGTGAAGGACATCAGCAGTAGCAGGGACAGCAGTAAAGTCTCAGGTGGAGAC
This sequence comes from Alisma plantago-aquatica, assembly GCA_963693085.1. Lineage (NCBI taxonomy): Eukaryota > Viridiplantae > Streptophyta > Magnoliopsida > Alismatales > Alismataceae > Alisma > Alisma plantago-aquatica. The sequence goes on along the minus strand of OY856412.1, from coordinate 838,509,175 downwards.
ATTGACTGTCATGTCATGTTCAGATGTATATAGAAGTCCTATGTGTCGTCTCTGTACTCTCAGGTCCTTGGAGTAGTAGTTAATGATTTCGAGATTTTGGCTTAGTGCCTCGAGGGTTTTATACTACCTGTGTACAGTTAAGACAGAGTAATTAATGTTTGTATTCCTCGAGAAGCAAAAGTACATGAGATGTATATATATGAACCAGGATGTAAAGTTTTACTTTGGTTCTGAATGAAAGAGTTTTTCTATGAATGGATCCCTTTGCAAAAAGTTTTAATTTTTAGTGATTTTCGCTAATCCGCTGCTTGATGAACGCTTCCGCATTAGTTAATCTTGTTTTCGCGAGACGGTCGTTACACAACTGGAATAGAGATAACACATGTTTGACTGGAGATAACAACAATTGGGCCAATGATAATGAAAAAGTGGAGTGGAGATAACAACAAATTGTACTAAAGATAAAAACCAATTGAACCAGAGATTAGAACTCAAATTAGACTAAAGATAACAACCAATTGGACCATAGATAATGATTTATTAGTCTTGTTGGAACGTATTTTTTGTAAAGAAGCTAGTGTTTCTTTATTTGGTCAAAAAAATTATAATGGATTAAAAGTTAGAATAAAAATAAATTCTTCTCTTATCTTTTTTATCTTCTTCCTGCCACACACTCTCTCCCTTTCTTTTGGATTGTATATTATATTTTCTAAAAGTATGTCAACAGTAGTATTCTTTTAAAGTATATCTTGTAAGTAACACAACAGTTTTTGTTTCATCAAAAAAAATCATTACTCTTTGAAATATATTAACAGAAATACGAGAAATAGTGGCAAGGTAGTGACATCTATTTTTTATCAAAAACATGTTGACATTAGTCTTATTTTAAAGTGTTTTTCTATAAGGAACGTAACGGTTTTTTTTGTCCAAAATTCGTTATGGTTTGAGATATATAAGCAAATATAACTTGTTCTTTTTTCTCTCTCCTATAGTCACTCCCTCTCCCCTCCCTCTCTCCCCACTCCCTTATCTCTCACATTTTTCCAATAATCTCACATTTACCAATTATTTTCATTTTTGGGCAAAGTGCCAGGCAACATCAATGATGTGGACACTATAGAAAAAAGCCTTCTTCTTTGACCTCTCTGGTTGTCATTTTCCTTATTTATATATTTATTTATTTATTTATTTGGGAGAAGGGATCAGCCTTTGTAAACCCCATTATGGCTCTGCCTTACAATGTATGATCTGTCGTGACCAGCTTATTGGTTACTTTATAGCATGGGTAATTAAGTACGGAGTTCAGCGACTAAGTGGGATGGTGATAATGGGGATAGTTTTTCCTTTTACTCAAATGGCCAGTGCAAGTTCTATTGAGGGAGAGCTGAAGTGGGCACTTCAAATTATGGCCCTATTATTTTTACCATCATGGCCATGCAACTCATGGTACGCAAGGAGGGTATATATATATATATATATATATATATATATATATATATATATATATATATATATATATATATATATATATATATATATATATATATATATATATATATATATGGGATAAAGAGAGGCATTCTCTCCCCCTCTCCCACGCCCGTGACGGAGGCCAAATGTCTGGGAGGGTGGTAAACCAAGGCGGCAGCTGGGATTCGAACCCGGGTCCCTTCATGAGGGGACATCGGGCTTGACCACTTGAACCACTCCTTGTCATCATATACATATATATAATATAGAAAAACCTCTATGCTCCTTGTGAGAAAAATATGTAGAATTTGCATTCAATGAAGATTACAAAGAAGCTTCCCAAAAACTGAAGGATGTCCTTATCTCAGCCGATATCATTCAAAAAATGGACTGGAGTGTTCCTTTTGAAATCATGTGTGATGTTAGTGATTATGTCGTAGGGGTAGTTCTAGGTCAAAGACGGGTTACAAACTCCATTCTATTCATTATATAAGAAAGACTTTAGATGAAGCTCAAATCAATTACACTACTATGGAGAAAGAGATGCTTGCTATAGTCTATGATTTTGACAAGCTCCGACGGTATCTTATAGGTTCCAAGGTCATTGTGTATACGGACCATGCTGAAATTAGATATTTTATGAGAAAGAATGACTCCTAGCCTCATCTCGTACATTAGATTCTGTTATTATAAGAGTTTGACTTAGAAATCAAAGATAAAAAAGGGGAGAGAAAACAATGCAACTGACCATCTTTCACGTCTCTCCAAAGCTGTCGAAGATCAGGTTCCTATTGATCATCATCTTTCCATTGAGAAGTTGTATGTGATAAACCCTCTTTCTATGCCATGGTTTGCTGATTTTGCAAACTATCTGGCCACCAGATGCCCTCCCTTTGATGTTACATATCAACAAAAGAAGAAATTTCTTCATGACATCAAATTCTACTATTAGGACGATCTCCTATTGTTCAAGCGATGTGCATATGGGCTTATCAGGAGATGTATTCCCAATGAGGAGAATGCAAGTGTGATTTCGGATTGTTATTCCTCTCCTTATAGTGGAGACTTTGGAGTAGATAAGACTTCAACCAAGATTCTTCAAGCAGGTTTCTATTGTCCAACTCTATTTTGTGATGTGCACGCATTTGTCCGAGCTTGAGACAAGTGTCGGAGATATGGAGGTATTTCAAAGAAGGACGAGATGCCACTAAATTCAATTCTTGAGATTGAAGTTTTTGACATGTGGGGCATAGACTAAATGGGCCCCTTTCCCTCTTCTTGCAGTTATAAGTTCATATTAGTGGCATGTGACTACATATCAAAGTGGGTGGAAGCTATTTCCTCTTAAGCTCCGGATGGAAAATCAATAATGAAGCTATTCTAGAAGATTATTTTATCCAATATTTAGAGTCACCAAGAGCAGACATCTCGGACGCAGGAAGTCATTTCAATGAAAGAAACTTCAACAATTTGCTCAGCAAGTATAGAGTTAAGCACAAGGTGTCTACACCCTATCATCCACAAACTTTAGGGCAAGTGGAAATCTCTAATAGTCAACTGAAGGCAATCCTAGAGAAAACCATCTCCAGCTCAAGAAGTGATTGGGTACTAAAGTTAGATGATGCATTGTGGGATTATAGTTCGGCTTTCAAAACACCAATTGGCACAACTCCATTCAAACTTCTCTATGGAAAATCATGTCACTTACTTGTGGAATTGGAGCATAGAGCACTTTGGTCAATCACATTCCTTAACTATGATATGAAGAAACCAGGAGAAAAAAGGTTGCTACAACTCCCAAGAACTAGAAGAGCTGAGATTAGATGCATATGAAAATGTCAAGATCTATAAAGAGAAGACAAAAACATGGCATGAAAAAAGAATCCGCACCAAGGACTTTAAAGAAGGACATTTAGTGTTGATGTTCAACTCCAAGCTCAAGTTCTTTTCAGAAAAGCTGTGTTCTAAATGGCCAGGCCCTTTTTAGTTATAGAGGTCTTCCTTATGGAACTATGGAGTTGCAATGAAAAGAATCCTCATTCAATGTTACTGGACAGAGATGCAAGCCATACACTAATGGAGAGAAGATTGACCAGGGAGCCTCTTGCTCCCTCTCGGATGCATGACTCCAGAAGTTGCAAAGTCTTACTCCATACTCAAAACAAAGGACCTTGTAAGAGTTGACCCCAAATTTTGGGTAGATTTCTTAATTAGCATTCACTCAAGAAAAATTTTATTACTTAAACAAATCTATTGTGGATGAATGTAATAATTTAGACCCTCATAGACATATATCATCATCTTTGCAGGTGTTGAGCAAAAGAAAGACAAGTTGTGTAGAAATTCAAAGAGACACAACGTGTTCAACATGAGACACGACATGTGCAGTTCTAGAACCAAGTCCCTATAATGTTGCATGTCGTGTCCTTGAAAAGACACAATGTGTCTTGACCAGCTTAAAGACGCCTAGAGTTTCACTGGAAAAGAGCAAGGTGTGTCTCTAATAAAACATAGTGTGTCTAGAATTTCGTTTGCAGGACAAACATTTTCTGCCAAGAAACACGACGTGTCTTTATTTGTACACAGTGTACCATTCTTAGGTTGGGAGCACCATAATTTCTCTAGGATCTTACATAGTGTGTCCACAAATAAACACGTCGTGTACCATAGTTCATTTGAATGTTGGAAATCTTTTAGAAAAGAACACATCGAATCATGGATGATATTTCAAATTGACAAGGTTTCTAGTGGTAAAAGGAATCCAAATAAATAGAATAAATGAGTAAGAGAGAGAAAATATGAAAAAAATATGTCTTATTAAGAGATAACTTGCATATGAATAAAAGTCTCTCATAATTTTGAATTTGAGTCCCAAACTTGTCATGCAAGTAGATATAGTCATTAATTAGTTTCCCTTAAAATTTGAGATTAAAAGGAGGCGTGGTTTGAGAGTTATGAATTCTCAAAGTTTTCCTAAATTGAGAAGGATAATCAATGATGTCACGTTTATTTTCATAATTAAATAGATATTAAATTCCAAATATAAGCCAGGTGCATAGCATGACAACCGTTGGATTAATATCCAAGGGTTCCTGTGTCATCTTCTACCTCAGGTAGTACTGGGAAACATGAGAAGTTCGGCTTGTTCTGGACTCTCTTGCAATCTAGTTTGTGTATGATTTTGGAAACTCTCTCAACAAGTCCGAGAGAGGATTATGAACCTGATCATACCCGGTTTCCCCTCCTATGGAGGAGTAGGGAGGTTTTCCCCAAATCGCCTAGCATCGACTCCTAACCCAGATCTATATAAGGGGATACAAGTCTCTCTTAGAGACTGCAACTGCATCCCTAGGACTCTGGTGGACTCTGTAATACATTTCCTGGACTCAATTTCATTCCTGAGAATGTATTTTACCCTCTCCGAGCTACGTCTTCTTGGCCAAGGTATCTCCTAGTCATTCCAGAGACTCCGACCGGCTCTGGCGAAGCTGAGACCACCGTTGGATTCGGTGGGTCATGGTGAAGGAGTGGCAACCTTCATTGGTTGCTGGGGAGGTAGGATTTGTGAAGTCAATAATGATGTTGACTGTAGCCTGGCACTGGTTCACAAATAGTGGCTTTCTGAAGGAAGGAAGGACATGAAGATGGTAGAAATACCTTTCTACCCTAGGTGTGTCACAACTGCTAGCTACCAGTGCGGAGGTCTGGAGCGTAATAGCGCACCCTGACTTGGGTTTCCACCCAAGAGGGCTACACGCAAAGGTGGCTTCAGCCGATTGGCTCACCCAACCCACATGGAAAACAAGGTAAATGGCCATCCTTGTGACACGGATCGTACTTATTGGTCAATGTATGTTTAACTGGTGAAAATTATAATAAATGATAGGATGATTAGATGATGACAAATTATATATGATTTTTTATCAGAAAAATACAAGGAATCCACCAAAAATATAATTGAAGCTTAAGTATACCTACAATTCAAAAAGTATATAAAGTTGTTACCTTTAATGCTTTTATGAATAAGAAACCCTAATTTTGATGCTAATGAGATTGAGTAAAGTGCTATGAATGATTTAAGTTGATATTAACATGTTGTTAATAAAAAGGACGTTTTAGATCTAAAAGTGAGGATTTTTGTACTTAATTAGCTAATTTAGGGTTTCATATGTATAAAGTGTATTAATAGGATTAAAACCCCTAATCTAGGTGATTATGACTTTTAGTGAGTTATATTTCTAAAACCTATATATAAGAGAAAGTTAGAGTAATCCTAAACCTAATTGGAAATAAAGGAGATTTTATGTGGATAATTGATTAGTTAGGATTTTGTACATAGAAATGTTATTTTAGGGTTTGGTTGACCTAAAAAGGCAAAGTTGAGAAATAAATATAAGAAACCTTAAGGAAACCCTAATTCAACCTAGAAACCATAGAAAGGATTCTCAAGTCAATAAAATGAGTTTATGATGAGTATGTAGTAATTAGGTTATACATGATTTTCATGATTCAGTTGTGATTGTGTGATTGGCTTCATTGGACTATCTGATTGGATTGGACTTTACTTATTTCTTTGAGATCTCCAAATCAGGTATGTGGTTATTTTATGATTACTCGCTTTAGTTTCATGGTGATTCTTGAGGTTTCATCGATTGTGTGAAAATAACTGCTTGGATGACTTTATTTTCTGCAATCTATAAAGTGACTATGATTATCACCAAGTTAATATATATATGACTTTCCAGAACCTACATAACATCTTTGGATGTAAGATCTAAGAGGACCAAGCCCTGGAGGGAAGGTCAAAGGTGGTCATGCCCTGGAGGGAAGACCACAGGGCACCCAGAGAGGTAACCCATAAGGTACCAAGCTCAGTATGGAGAAGGTAGCCTAAAGTCCATTGCAAGGACTAAACCCTAAGAAAGGGTATCCTAGAGGATGAGTTAAAGCGGCTGGAAAGTTATAATGAAGGTGTAATCTTGGATTGTTAACAACTATTTGATGTAATTAGGTTGTTATGAAATATGTGCATGTTATTGGTTGCCACCACATACCAGTATATTCTTTCTACTGACCGACGTTTTGTTTGTCGGCATTTTAGAAATACTTGAAAAAGGACAGACAGTAAAGTGATATTTGAAGAATAAAGCTAATTAGAGAAATGAGGATTTAGTTAGATAGAACTCTACATTAGGTAAATTTCCAATCTCCTTTTTTTAAAAGGTATGTGAAAAGTAAATTTTTGTCCTACTTAAAGCTTAGTCTTTGGTAGAATTTATTAATTGTTTTTTATTAATTGCAAAACTATTGATCATGTTTTGGGATAACGGCACCAGCTTCTTAGCCTTTCTTAAATGGGGGTTGTTGAGGGGTGGGGTTGTTATAACAAGTGTTAGCGTTCTTTCCTACTTTTAAAGGAGAAGCTAACCAATGCACTAGTATTAGTACTGCCAGAGAAAGGAAAGGGTTATATAGTCTTTTGTGATGTGTCCAAGAATGGTCTAGGTTGCATGCTGATGCAAGATTAGAATGTGATTTCTTTTGATTTGTAACAACTTAAGAAACATGAGGAGAACTACTAGATTCGTGACCTAGAGTTGGCAGTAGTGGTCTGTTCTTTGAAGATATTGAGGAACTACCTATAGGGCGAGAAGTGACATATCTTCACCGACCACAAAAACTTTCAATACATCTTCTTAAAGCAGGAGTTGAACATGAGATAGTGACGTTGGATGGAGTTAATCAAGGAATATGATTGTACTATAAATTACCATCTAGGGAAGGCAAATGTAGTGGCAGACACTTGAGTAGGAAGTCATCTTCATCATCTATTCTAGACGTCAGTCTCCTTACGTCATATGAATGTATAGTTGGAGTTTCCAACTGAGTTACACAGGTTGCATCTAGTGTTCCTATGTTGGGGGAGTGACACCCTGACACAAAGTTGACTTTATATCCAGTGGAGGTGGAGTTAGACGTCAGTCTCCTTACGTCAGATGAATGTACATTTGGATTTGCCACCTGAGTTACACATGTTGCATCCAGTGTTCCTATGTTGGGGGATGTGTCCTATGTGGTAGATCATGTGTTGATCCTAGATAAGAGGAGAAAGAAGTTGAAGAATAAGGACATTGTGTTGGTAAGGTTTTGTGGTATAACCATGACGTAGAGGAAACCATGTTGGATCTTAAGGAAAAGATGCATAGGAGATACCTATCTCTTTTTGCATAGGATTTCAGGGGCAAAATCATTATTAGGGATTTATGGTTGTAAGGCCCCTAACCTAGCTTAGTGCTAATCTATGTTTGCTTTTCTTAATGAGATTCTTAAATAATCTAATCTCTTATTATGTCTTAATATCATGTGACATGTTTATCTTTCCAGTTTGGTCCAGTTTGATTGATGTTGGAACTATCCTTGCTATATATGTGCTAGTTTTGGACCAAGTTGCAATTTACCCATGTTGAGGGTTATTATTGCAATTTGTCACATGTGTAGTGTGATTCTTGTGCCTTAGCATCATGAGAGAGAATATGATGCTATGGGGTGCATTGCTTGGGCCTTGTTTGTTGAAGTGGCATTAGGGTTTGCATGTGTTACATGATGGTAGCGACCATGTGTATGTTTCTTGAGTGTCGACCAGTATAGTGACCATTATGATGTGTTTAGTGAGTTCTTTGACCGCTACACTTGTTTTGAGATGTTTTTCTTCAACCTAGTGCTTTGGACTCATGTTTTAGTCACTAGGGTTTTTCCCAGAAGGTGTGTTGCGACCGCAACACTTTTTTGGTTGCTTTGTTGCGGTCGATACCAATGTTGTGGATGTGTTTTGACCACTACTATATGTTGCTTCGAACGAAGGTGTTCTTTAGAGCCCAAGTGGCCGCTACAACACTTTGGTATTAAATGTTTATCTTGTATGTTATCATGCATGGCTAATCTTTGGAGGGACAAGTGTTCTTTTGATGCCCTAACTTCTTGACACCTCATATCTTCACTTCCCTTGTATATCTTGAGTATATAAACTCTCTGCTCCACATAAAAGAAACTCTTTTAGCTTTATCTTCTTCTCCCTCTTTCTTGTGGCCAACTTTGGAGCTTGGTGGGGTTGGAGAAGGCTGATCTTGGAGTTTCAGTGACCGATCCTCCTTGCATATGTTGATCTTGTGCTTGATCATCCTCTTGGTGGTTTCTTCTCTTGGTAAGTGGTTTTATCTCCTTGATCACATTTTCTCTTTGTAAATCCTGTCTTCTTCTTCCCCTCTTGGTCATGAGACTATGGTTTTACCATCGTCGCTACCTTGAAGATCTTCTCTTCACAAAGATCAAAGACTATGGCTCGCCATGGTGGTATCTAAGTGAATAGAAGCTCTATTCTCTCTTCTTCCTTCTTGTTGGCTTAGGGTTTGGGTTTCCTTTTCTTTATCTCTCTTTTTATGTTGGCATTTTCTTCTCTTCTTGATGTGATTGTGTAGCCAAGTTGTTGATTCAAGTTGAAGATCATCTTCTTCTTTGGAGATCTTGGCTTTTGGAGCTTAATCTTCAATCTAAGGAGGGTTATATAACTTTCTCCTCTCCTATTATTAGCATTATAATCTTGTTTACATGCTACTAATCTCATATCTAAAATGTGAATCTAATATGCTATAGGATGATGCCATGATCTAGGGTTTATGATTGTGTAGTATTCTCATGTGGATTACTCTCTCTAAAACCCTAACATTATGAACCCAATTGATGAGTGATAGAGAGATAATGTTATTTACATGCAACCTGATCCGTGATGATTATTATAACGATTATGTAAGGACCCTAACCTCCATTTTGGGCTTACCCTATTTGCTTTGCCTAAACCTTGTGTTTAGATGTTTGCTAATCACCTGAGTCGTGATTAGGGTTTGTTTGTGCCTTATTGAGAGAGGTTGAGGTGCAAATTGCAAATTACCCAAGTTTGTCACCTTAAGATATGTCTTTCTCTCTCCTTGCATCCTTTAGGGTTGATAGGTTGGGTCGGTCTCTTTTCTTGAGTAGCTTTGTGCTTTGTTGAGCCTTGTTGAGTTGTGTTGAGCATTGTTGGAGCTTGTATCGGGTTGGACCTTGGTGTGTCAGCCAGAGGAGTGCCTAGTTGTATCAGGCAAGAGGTGTATCGGCCTTGGTGTGTCAGGTTGCCATATTAGGCGACTGATAACCTCCAACTTTGATGATTATCTTAGTCTTTTTCTTTAGTTTTTCGTACTCTTTTTAAATTAAATATATACATAATCCCTAAATTTTCCCTCTTATTATAAATATACTATCAGACTAACTTTTCCCGTTTATATATGCAGAAAAACACAAAAAAATATCATAAAAGACTAACTCAGCCTCAAGACCGCATGGAATCAAACGGTCCCAAGACCGCATGAAGCCAATCGGTCCCGAGACCGCATGAAGCCAATCGGTCTTGAGACCGCATGGAGTCAAACGGTCCCGAGACCATTTGAAGTCACACGGTCTCAAGACCGCATGAATCCAAGCGGTCATGAGGTCCAAACGGTCCTGAGATCCAAACGGTCCCAAGACCGCATGAAGCCAATCGATCCTGAGACCGCATGGAGTCAAACGGTCCCAAGACCGCATGAAGCCAAACGGTCCCAAGACCGCATGAAGCCAATCGGTCCCGAGACCGCATGGAGCCAAACGGTCCCAAGACCGCATGAAGCCAATCCGTCTCGAGACCGCATGGAGTCAAACGGTCCCGAGACCGTTTGAAGTCAAACGGTCCCAAGACCGCATGAAGCCAATCGGTCCTGAGACCGCATGGAGTCAAACGGTCCCGAGACCGTTTGAAGTCACACGGTCTCAAGACCGCATGAAGCCAACCGGTCTGGAGACCGCATGGAGTCACATGGTCTCAAGACTGCATGGAGTCACACGGTCTCAAGACCGCATGAATCCAAACGGTCCTGAGGTCCAAACGGTCATGAGGTCCAAACGGTCCTGAGATCCAAACAGTCTTGAGGTCCAAACGGTCTTGAGGTCCAAAAGGTCTCCAAACCGTTTGGACTTCACTCAAGGCCTATAAATAAGACCCCAAGGGTCCTCAACCAGGGGGAGTTTTTTCAGATGTCAAAAGGTTGCCTCAATCACTCCAGAGCAAATCTGACTTCCATCTTCTGCCCAGGGGCTGCCGGTCTGAGACCCACACTACATCTCGAAGTTGCTTTCTCTCTCTCCGCCAAAGAAGGTGGGAAGAGGGAGATCTCATCATCAAGCAACCTATGAAGCTGGTGGATCGTTTCTCTCTCTCCAAGGGGTTGACTTTCCTCTTTCCTTTGTGGGGATGATGCTCTCTCTCTCTCTTCTTGCCTCCTTCTTTCTCCTAGTCATGAGCGAGTAGTCTCTCTCACTAGGGTGTGGGGAGTAGCCCCGCTACCCATGCTTTCATATCATGTAAATGTAATCCATAGTTTGCAATATAGAGTTTTTATCTTCTCAGTTCAACATCAAACATTTAATGAATGCTTGTTGCTTGATCACCAACTTATGTTATCTTTTATCTTTTAGTATGAATTGTCTACGTTTTTACTATTAGATTTGAAACTCGTTTGTATGTTGGTTCTTGGTGCATGTATCCACCATGCATCTGTTTCGGTATCTAGAAGTGTATCTCAAGGAGTGGAGTAAACTCACTATCATTTGTTGCACTTTCATACTACGAAATGGAATCAGTTTACGTATGGAAGTGCAACCTTGGTAAGTCGAGGAACACACTCCGTGAGGGGAATGATGCAAAGTAAGTGACCATTTGTTCGGGAATGGCTGGCGTTGCAGCGTTCCCGCACTTCTCGTAGTTAGCTCTCTGAAAGGAAGCTAACTCTACAAAGATACTAACTGACTAGACTCTTTTTGTAGGCTATGTTTTGCTTTGCATGTATTGATCCATGTGTAGTGGCAGTGAAAAACCGATCACACCCTAGTGACTTTTATCATAGTTTAAATCCTTAGATTTACTTGCTTTCTTTACTTTGCATGTTCTTAGTTTAAAACAACAAAACCAAAATTTCTATTTAAGTGCCTGCTATTAAGTAACTAAGTGAAATTCCAACGTTTTCCATCTTGTTGCTTGCAACAAGATCGTTGTCCTGAGGATTTGACCCTTAACTATACTATGATAAGACTTCCACATATCCTAGCATACGTGGGTGGAGTTCTCTATCTAGTATATGCAAGGCTAAACCTAAAGACTTACTATCTTTAGGATTTTTAGTTGGTGCACGCAATTCCACGTAAGTGGAAGCTCCATCAAAAATTTGTGTTGTTGCCGGGGACAACGGAATGTTTTAATTTCATTTAGTATCTTGCTAGTTGGTTAGGGTTTTACACTTTCTTTTAATCATTAAACCATATCTTCTTCAATTCATTATATCTCCGCCATCATCTAAAAGGGTGTTTTCTTCTCTCTACTCATGTAGAAAACGTGTATGCAACCAATGCGTAACCTCGGATTCTCCCCTGATCCAGCGTACGACTCTAAGGTAGAGAGAAGCTTCCACCGTCGCATTCGACTCAATCGCCAAAGGGCCAGGAAAATGGCTGAAGATCAACGCCAGGCTGCTTTGGTGATGGGGAGGGTCAACGCCGCCATCGCCGCTCAAAGGGCACAACTCATCGCTAATACTCATGCCCAGATTCAAGTGGAGATTCGTGCGGAAGAACAGGCCCACATTAGAGCTGAAAATGAAGCAGCAACCCAAGATGCTCATTCGGAATTAAGGAACAAGCAGCTGAGGGACTACGCTATCCCAAAGAACTATGAGGACAACCATCCGGTCCGACCTCCGATCATCAACATCCCCAACTTTGAGATTCGGACCTAATGGATCTAGATCATGCAGGGAATCTCATTCTCTGGAGGCTCTGGAGATGACTGCATGGATCATCTGAAGAGGTTTAAGGCACTTTGCCGCCTGGTCCCGCAAGCCGGAGTCGCTTTTGATGCAATAATGCTTCATCTGTTTCACTTCACCCTGTCTGGGAGAGCTTTGAGTTGGTATAACTCACTTGACAGGGAACCTATAATAACCACTTGGGCTCCCCTAGAGGAAAAGTTCTTAGAGAAGTTCTTTCCCCCTTCACTGACTTATGAGATCAGGGGGCAGATCAATCACTTCTCTCAGCTACCTGGGGAATCCCTTGCTGAAGCATGGGAAAGGTTTAAAGAACTTTTGCGCAAGTGCCCGCATCATGGAATCTCCCAGAACCAATTGATAGAAACCTTCTATCGGCGAGTGAGTGATGATATCAAACAGTTTTTGGATTCTTCATCTGGAGGAAACTTCATGAGAAAGAATTATGAAGACACCTAGAAAATTGTTATGCTCGGAGATGAAAACCAGTCTAACTGGGGACGGTCAGCAGGTAAAGGTGTCCTCAAGGTCTACAAATCTGAAGAATCAATGGAGATGAAGGACATAGCTGAAGTCCTGAAAGCCATAGTTCATAAACAACAAGCTCTCGAGACTTCTCTCGGAGAATTTGATAAGAAGAAAATCCTCTAGTTCAACAAGTCAAGGCCACCACAGGGACCTGTGAGGCCTGTCATGCTTCTGACCATCCGACCCTTTCCTACGGTATGTTGTATAATGTGATGATGGATCTGCATCCACCACCACAACCATATGAACCTATCACTGAATATACGGAAGAACAACTACTGGAACAAGTCAACTCTATCCACTCTATCCCTGGACAAGCCTATTACAACCCTAATCAGCCAAGGAATCATCCAGGATTTCAGTATGGAAACCCTACTGGGACCGCTAATCCACAGCATCAAACGCAGGGAGGATCCTCTATTAGGTTACCACCTGGATTCTCAAACAATTTCAACCAAAATCAAGGGAATTCCAGGAATAACTTCCCTAGTGCTAACTTCCCTAGGAACCAATCAGCCTACTATCAGTACACTCATCCCCCGCTCCATCCATAGCTGCATACTCAGCAACCTCAGCTGGTGTTGCCACCACAACAATCTCAACAAGCCCAATAACAAAACCTTCTGAAAAACACTTCTCAACCAGAAGATGAAATATCCTTGATAAGGCAGATGTTGCAATCTCAACAGACTATGCTCGCTAACCAGCAAGCACAGCAAAAAGCAGTAGAAGCCCAGCTTGCCCAGATTGCTGCACAATTGAAGCCTCCGGCAGGCACATTTGCAGGGCAGCCTGAATCGAATCCTAAGCATGGACAGAACATACATGAACAATCGAATGTTGTCACCATGAGATTGGGACGCACTCTTCATGAGACTACCAAGATCATCCCGGATAATGATGATACCCCCGCTTGTATGACGAATGAGAACCCGCAACAAGGAATAGAGAAGCCCGCAGAGGGCACAAAGGGCAAAGATAAAGACCAAGTGTCCGCAGAACCTGAAGTTTTGCAATATAAACCAAGAATCCCATATCCAGGTAGATTGCGAGAAACGAAGATGGACACTAGGTTTCAAAAGTTCAAAGAGGCGATGAAGAAACTGTACATCGATATTCCGCTCCTTGATGCTCTTTCCGAGGTGCCGGCATGGGAAAAATATCTCAGAACCTTCCTATCAAGAAAGTATATCACCGAGGAGCAAGAAACTGTCAAGCTTGCTCAGACCACTTCTGACATCATCCTAAACAAAATGCCAAAAAAGAAGAAGGACCCAGGTTCCTTCGGAATCCAATGTTGCATTGGAAATGCATCTACAAAGAAAGGATTAGCTGACCTTGGAGCCAGCATATCCATTATGCCTTACTCAAAGTGTAAATGCCTGGGTTTCACTGAATTGCTGCCTACGGCAATGACTATTCAACTAGCTGACTCCACCATAACCGCACCTATGGGAATCATTGAATACATTCCAGTAAGGATAGGCAAGGATGCCTACGTTCCATGTGATTTCGTTATCATGGATATTAAAGAAGACTTGAGATACCCGATCATTTTCGGCAGACCTTTCCTCGCTACCGCCAGGGCACTGATCGACGTCGAAGCTGGCACCATCATTCTTAGGCTCAGAAAAGAAGCAATTCAATTCCGAGTCCTTAATAGCATTAAAGGCCCTAGTATCCAAGAGGAGGCTTTTCTTCTTGACGCAATACAACAAATGTCTCAGTTAGAAATATCCGAGCATGCTGACAAACTTGAAAATGTCCTAATCAATCCGGATGTTGAATTCTCTGCGAACGAACTAGTTCAATAGTGTCTGCAACATTTAGAAAAGGTCGAAGAAGCATCAACGGCCACTTTTGAAGAACTTAAAGATGTTATCATTATAGAAGCAGCTGAGCCACCAAAAGCCCCTGAAATGAAGATTTTACCCACAGGACTTAAACATGTTTTCTTAGATAAGGAAAAACTATGCCCGGTCATCATCAGCTCTACCCTTACAGAAGATCCGGAAGAAAAGCTTCTGGATGAGCTGAAGAAGCATAAAAAGGTCATTGGATATAAGATAACTGACCTAACGGGCATAAATCCAGTCCTGTGTATGCACAGACTTCCCATGGTTGAAGAATTCAAGCCATCCCGCGAACATCAAAGAAAATTGAATCCTAATCTCAAGGAGGTGGTTCGCCTGGAGGTCCTCAAATTACTAAAAGCTGGCATAATCTACCCTATCTCTGACTCCCAGTGGGTCAGCCCTGTCCAGGTTGTTCTAAAAAAAAGGAGGTACTACCGTAGTGCTTAATGACAAAAACGAGTTAGTGCCCACCAGGACTGTAACAGGGTGGCGGATGTGTATTGACTATAGGAAGCTGAACAAAGCCACGAGGAAAGACCACTACCCTCTACCCTTCCTTGATGAAGTCCTGGAACGCCTAGCTCATCAGAAATATTTTTGCTATCTCGATGGTTATTCCGGGTTTTACCAAATACCCATACACCCGGAAGACCAGGAAAAAACTACCTTCACCTGTCCTTTTGGGACATATGCCTTTAGAAGAATGTCGTTCGGGTTGTGTAACGCACCCGCCACTTTCCAACGTTGTATGTCTTCCATCTTCACCGGTTTAACTGAATCCATCATGGAAGTGTTTATGGATGATTTCTCAGTCTATGAAGATTCCTTCGATAACTTTTTAATCAATCTTGGACAAGTTCTGCAACGCTGCGAGGAAACGAACCTCATCCTGAATTGGGAGAAATGCCATTTCATGGTAACAGAAGGTTTCGTCCTCGGGCACAGGGTGAGCGATAGGGGGATTGAGGTGGATAAAGCAAAAATCGATGTTATCTCAAAACTATCGCCATCGAAAGATATAAAAGGAGTAAGAGCTTTCTTGGGTCATGCGGGGTTCTACAGAAGATTCATCAAAGATTTATCGAAGATAGCAAAGCCCATGACCCAGCTTCTAACTAAAGATACTGACTTCATATTCAATCAAGAATGTATGCAAAGCTTCTCCACCCTCAAGAATGCTTTAATCTCCGCACCTATTCTAAGAGCCCTAGATTGGTCGCAGCCTTTTGAAATCATGTGCGACGCAAGTGATTACGCTATAGGGGCTGTTTTAGGACAGTGAATTGGTAAGAAACCTTACGTCATCTACTACACATCCAAAACGCTAGATGAAGCACATAAAAATTATACTACCACGGAGAAAGAATTTTTGGCCGTCATCTATGCGTTCGAAAAAATTTGCTCATATCTGATTGGTTCTAAGGTCATTGTTTATACCGACCACTCCGCCATTCGATATCTGATTCAAAAGCAAGATGCCAAACCCAGGCTCATCCGCTGGGTGTTTATGCTTCAGGAATTCGACCTGGAAATTAAGGATAAAAGTGGAGTGGAGAACGTTGTAGCTGACCATCTCATCTGTATCGAGGTTGAAGAAGAAGACAAAATCCCTATCCGGGATTCTCTTCCAGATGACCAGCTTATGAAGGCCACCCATGGATTCCCTTGGTACGCAGATATCGTCAATTATCTAGCCACAGGGATTATCCACCCCTCTGCTTCCTATCATGACAAAAGGAAGTTCCTTCATGACATAAAACAATATTATTGGGATGAACCCTACATGTTTCACCTTTGTGCTGACGCACTTTTCCGTCGTTGTTTGCCATAAGAAGAAATAACCCCGGTCCTAGAGCATTGCCATTCAGGACCCACGGGGGGGCACATGAGTGCTAAGAAAACAGCTATAAAAGTCTTACAATCTGGTTTCTTCTGGCCCACCATATCAAAGGATTCATACGATTTTGTGAAAGCTTGCAACAAATGCCAATTTTCTGGTAACATATCTAAAAGAGATGAAATGCCCCTCACTATGTGGCAGGAAATTGAGCTTTTCGATGTGTGGGGGGTAGACTACATGGGCCCTTTCCCTTCATCCTATGGCTTCTCTTACATCTTGGTCGCAGTGGACTACGTCTCAAAGTGGGTTGAAGCTATACCCACTGTGTCCAGCGATTCCAAGCCTGTTATAAATTGTTCAAAGATATTATTTTCCCAAGATTTGGAGTTCCAAGAACTGTCATATCAGATGGCGGGACCCATTTCTTGGAACGAAGTTTTGAAGCCTTATTGAAAAAGTACGGAGTCAATCACAAAGTCGCCATGCCTTACCATCCACAGACTAGTGGACAGGTTGAGATATCAAATAGACAATTAAAGACAATTCTTAAAAAAATGGTGAACAGAAATCGCACTGATTGGTCCACCAAACTTCCTGATGCCCTTTGGGCATACCGAACTGCATATAAAACACCAATCGGAACAACCTCGTTCCATTTGGTGTATGGGAAGTCATGTCATCTTCCAGTAGAGCTGGAATTCAAAGCCTGGTGGGCCATCAAACAATTAAATTTCGATCTCAAAAGTGCAGGAGAGAACAGACAACTCCAATTGCAGGAGCAAGAAGAGCTCCGAATGACCGCCTATCAGAATGCCATAATATATAAGGAGAAGACAAAAATGTGGCACGACGGTCATCTCAAAAGGAAATACATCGCCGTCGGCGACAACGTACTTCTTTTCAACTCCAAGCTCAAGTTGTTCCCCAGAAAACTTCGAACAAAATGGTCTGGACCCTTCACCATAAAGCATATCTATCCAACTGGAGCTGTGATAATTACCGACAATAACGGAGGAGAAAGGATAGTCAACGGTCATCGTTTGAAAAGATACTACTCTCCAATAGACAAAATGCCAAGACAAACCATAGAAATCAAAGACGCCACGCCGTCAGCATAACAACGTCTCAGCTTCGTCGAGCCAGCGACGTAAAAACCAGGCGCTACTTGGGAGGCAACCCAAGATTTCAGTTCCTTTCTTTATTTTCCCATTTTCTTTACTTTAGGTTTATCTTATAAAAATACAAAAAAAATTTATACAACCAAAACAAATATACAAATAGCAAAATGAAAATATGCAAAAAAAATTCACATAACTAAAACAAACATAAAAAAATATATACCCTTACCCTACCAAACAGTTCTGAAACTGTTTGGGACCAAACGGTCTCGAAATCGTTTGGAACCAAACGGTCTTCAAACCCTTTGGAACCAAACGGTCTCGAAACCGTTTGGAACCAAACGGTCCTAAAACCGTTTGGGACCAAATGGTCTTCAAACCGTTTGGGACCAAATGGTCTCGAAACCGTTTGGGAATCCAAACGGTCGCTAAACCGTTTGACCTAGGGTTTTTGTCAAGTCAACCCCCCGTTTTCTATAAATATAAACCCTACCCCTTCGCTTTTCTCTCTTTGACTGTTGAACCTCCTCGTGCTTCTGTGCAAGAACTATTCCATTGCTCTTGCATTCCCCTGTTCTCGCATGTTTCTCCTCTGGCGACTTGGTTCCCGTGCTTCTACATGGAAATCAAACCTCCGTACCACCGCCCTTCCCTTCCTCGCCGTCGACGTTACCACCGACTGCAAGGTAACCCAGCAACCGCGGTAGTAAGGCCAACCTTTTCCTCTTCCGCAAACCTTCCTCATCGCCATCATCGTCTTCGGCGCTACCGCAGCGCTTTCGCTTCTCCGCCGACGAAGCTGCCTCATCGTCTTCACCGTCACTTTTATCACCGATGTTTACCGCCATTTTCACCGTCGTCGCCAACGTGTCTGCCGTCTCCGCGCTGCTTTGCCTTTGTCTTCGCCTTCACCGGCTGGTTATCTGTCGTTCCACCTTCCAAACGGTCTCCAAACCGTTTGGCCTTCCACATTCCTTTAATTTCCATAAAACCACAAAAACACATAAATCCAAATAAAATCTAATTTGTTTCTAAACATATTGATCTAACTCATGATTTCCCACTTTGCAGCTATGGAATCACCAGCAAAGAAGGTCATCGGATTCGAAGACCCTGCAATATGGACAACAGAGCAACTGATGGAAGAACAAGCTAAGCTCCAGAAGATAAGAGATGAATTCAATAAGACCGAGAAGGCACCACCACATGTAAAGATGATGCAAGTCCTATGCGACCTCGATCGCCTGAACAAGTGCCTGGGTGAGACACCTGAAGAAGAAATTGACATTTATTCTTCTGATGATGAAGGCTCAGAGTACACACCAAATCCCAAGGAGGATTCCCCAGCTGAGGAAAAAAAAGGGGACACACAAGGTCCTGGAGACTGCAACTGGGCAGCTCTCCAAGAAAAGGGCAAGAAAGCAAGTTCGCCCTGCCTCTGCTATGGACCAACCCTTTGCAACACCTACCACCACCATCCCTGTTACCACCACCACCTTCCCTCCTATCACCACCACAGCACCACCACCAGAAAACCTTTACATCCAGACCATCCAATCCATCGATAAAATCCTCAAACCCACTAAGTACGTTTGCTCCAGCGTACTAATTAAGATGGGGATCAATGACCGAATTTTCAACACACTAGACAAAGCCAACCTCGTAAGGCTATGTTTAGTACCTGAGATCTCATACTCTGAGACCACCATTGAATTCTTCACCTTTCTTACAAAAGAACCCGTTGATATCATGGATAGATCACGGGATGGAGGTGACAGAAGGCTAGTCACCCAAATTTTCGGCAACAAGGTGGTCTTAACGGAAAATATGTTGAATGAAGTTTTTATTGACAATCAGCAGCAGCTGCAAAAAGCCAAGGTGGTGGGAACCGAGCACCCTGAGTTCAACAGAAACATATTCTGGAAATCTCTAACTGGGCTCCCCACCTATGATGCTAAGGCATGCAAAGCATCGAACATACACTCTGGTTTTGTGCGCACCCTACACAAAATTCTTGTTGGCGCACTCTTCCCCAGGACAGAAGGGGGGAACGTTACAATCTTGGATCTTTTTGTTCTCTGGTCCATTCTTAACGAAAAGCCAGTTAACATTGGATGACAAATGATCTAGAAATTATCAGTCTTCGCCCTGGGGAAGGAAATCTGCATGGGGGGTCATGTCACATCCATTATCAAATACCTCAAGATGGACAGACCCCTGCCTCACTGCACGCAACTAAAGGGCGACATCCTTACCAATGAACAAACTCTGAAGAATTCCTTCATCATCAAGGAAAAGGATGGGAAACTACATTATGTCTTTTTCCCTATGGTCAAGTCTTCCAGAACACTCCTCCCGCTTCCGGAGCTAGCAAACTATGACACAGAAAAGCTCCTCTTCACAACTCCTAGCTTCGGTTAAAACAACCGAAAAGAAAGCAATAGCGATACAGACGGAGCTGAGCATCACAGCCCCAGCAGCTCGTCCATCCAAAATACCTATCAAACGACCTTCCAGAAGGCAGTTGCAGGCACAACAGTTGTCGGGGACACCAACATCAAAGCCAAATCCAGAGGCTGAGACCCTCCATGAAGATGTCTTAACCACCTCATCAATCGACTCTTTCATTCAGAGTCTGCATGACTAGCTAACCGCCACCACCACCCCACCTTCCACCTTTCCAATATATACCACTCCTCCTTTCTTCACCACATCCACGCAACCATTCACATCTGCTTCTTCATCCCTTTTTCCTTCGGGATCTCCCCTCTCCACCCCTATGCCCGACTTTACCACTTTCCTATTCCCCTCCACAGTTTCTACCCCATCTCTATCGCTCCCACCGCTTTCACCTGAGATACCACCACCCTTCACATCCACCACCACCCCGACACCGCTGGTGACTCCATCCACAGTCACCACGCAGTTCGGGGCATCATCCGTGTCTCTTTCGCAAGGCACTACCACCCTCCCACATAGACCCCAGCCACCCCACCCTTCCGCCTCTGGGGTCCCTTTTGCCAATATCGGTGAGGAATTTGGCCGTCAATTCGACGTTGTCCGAAACCTCCTCACTGATCCTTCTAACATTTTACATTCTATTTTTTCTTGTGTGCAGGGTTTATCACGTCAGGTGGCCACAATCGATGAACAACACCGAGCCTTGCCCACCATCCTCCAAGGCTTCCAGCAACGACAAGATGAGGTGGCTAAGCAAGTTGAGCACATCAACAGCCACTACAACAACTTGCCGGACCTGGTCCTCGGAGCGAAGCGCCAACAAGAAGCAACGGCAAAACAAGTCGATGAGATCTCTACGCAGACTCAACCTCTGCCAGAGACTCTCCACGAGCTCCAGCATCAACAAGCAGTCCTGAGCACGTGCTTGGACACCATCAACAGCACCCTCACACAGCTACATAATCGCCAAGAGGAATCAACTAACAATGACATCCAGTAGCTGCGTGCTCAAGTTACAGATCTAACAGCACGTCTCCTCTCTATCGAGGTCCGATATAATGACCTCAAAGAATCCCACGATGCACTGCTCGAAACACACGAGCATCTACAGGTGGCTTACGATGAGTTGCAAGCCACCCATCGGCGGTGCAGCAAGACCGCATGCAAAAAGCCAGCAGACAAGGCGGCGGACGACAAGGATGGCGATAGTGACGAAGATGAAGATGAAGACTCCGACTCATCTGTGGATTCGAACAACGATACCACCCCTTCTGGTGACAAATCAGATGACGGAGAAGACCCTGGCAATGCAGCCGAACCTTCTCACAAGGGCTCCGACAATGATCAGCATGACAATGAACATCACCCCAAGTCCCCTCACAATGATAATGTTAACATGTCATATGGGGATCAATTCATTGATTATTCTGCTCTAGGGTCAATCGGAGAAACCGCTAAAGATGCGGCTTTCGCTGAGCTCCAACAATGTCTATTAGGAACCAGTGTCAGCCCACCCACAACATCCGCCCCACCTCTCTCCGCACCTGGCACATCTGTGCCCTCCCCCCATGACCAGGACGAGGCAGAGTGAGTGAGTTTAGATACTGATGAAAAAATCGACTCTTCCTCCGATTCCGATGACGATCTGCAGACCTTTACTGAAGTCCTGGATCACCCTTCTTCCCCCACTCCTCAGGAACTTCCCCCGCCACCACCTCTATCGCATAAAATGCATGACCTGGACATGGTGGCCATCTCCACACTAGATGCTCAGGACATTTTTATACTGAACACTATTGTGGATGATGTGAAGGCAGGGAATGACATCATCTATAATAACACCAAAACTAGACGCAAGATGACACGAGAAGATTTCCGTACCATCCTGCGACCTCGGTCCACGATACCTATGGCGATCTTCCGTGTCCTTCTTGCCAATAGCATCGAAATATATAGAAGTCATAAGAGGCAACAACCGGTTTTCAATGCCTCGCATGCTCTGTCTGTTGGCCTTTTATACAAAGACATAAGAGTAAAGTCAATCGAGAGGTTGCGTGCTGGTTTTGCACGTCGGGCATGTTTTCTTACCGTACCCTTCCAAGTTTCGGACCACTGGCTTTTTATGATCGTGGATACCGAGGCTCGGGATGCCAAGGTGTATAATTTCTACAGCGCCGAGCTACCAGCCGGCATAATAAACTTCGTTGGTGAAGCAGCAGGAGAAGCAAAGTGTATACCCTTCCGGCTGCTTAAGTTGATTTGGGCTACACGCCCATCTCTCCGCCAGGATTGGAGCCAGCCTTGGTTCAAAATCATAAACCCTCAAGTTCAAGCCGTCGAGGGATCTGGGGATTGCGCTTTCTGCGCCATACGTCACATCCAAGCACTGAACCAGGAAATCCCATTTACTGATCTGGTTGCTGAAGATTTTCATTCCTTGCGCGGGCGTTATGCCATGGAGCTCATCTGTGATAGACATTTCTTCAAGGACCCGACTATGGCACCAGATGGCGTCCCTCGCTACCTCTTCTCAGCTATCCACCGACTGCAGCGGTGACCCTTCCGACAAACTCTGAAGGAGTCAGAAAAAACCACAGTACCAGTCGCAGCTACCGAGCAAAGTAAAGGAGACGTTGATCCTTTGTCTGCCATTGAACCAACTTTTCCTAACTTCGATCACAGTGCTTGCAAAGGTCTCTCCAACATCGAACTATGTCTCATCATGTCGCGGCTCTCAGCCGAGAAGGATGAACTCGTATTCATGTCTCGAGACATTTTAGTTATGGCAGACACGCTCCGAGAAAGGATCCCTCTCTGTAAGCCTTATGGCCGCTTACCAGTTCCTACTCGGCCAAAATAACCCCACTACATATATGGCGTCCCCATACATGAAGGATGATCTTATAAAGCTCAAGAACTTCGGCACAACTGACGCACTGATCTCCTATCTACAGCACACAACGCCAACGTTCATCATGTTACCCTTCCTCTATCATGAGCACTGGATGCTCCTGGCCACAAATCTCCCAGAAGGAACAACTACAATATATAACAGATCTGATAGCCAATACAATCCACGACAGAAGAACTATGTTGTGACACCAAGGACGCCAATAGAGGTAGTGGCAAAGGAGTGCGCCGATAAGTTAATCACTTTTCTAAGTCAGCATACAAGGGCATACGACAAAGAGCATTTTCACCACCCTTCCTTCTGCCACAAATGCCCCCAGCAAATCCGAGAATCAAATGACTGCGGCTTCCACGTCCTCTACTGGATGTATACCATCATCGTTCTCCAAAGACCAGTAGAAGAAATGACTGACATGGATTACCACGCGCTATGAGGATAGTTCGCAGCAAATCTACTTCATTCCCCGGGGGCAAATGAAGAATTAACTTAGCCTGCAGCCCTTGTCCTAATTACTTCTCAACCTATCACTTTGACACTCTGGGGACAGAGTGAGTGATAAGTTAGGGGGGGTACATTATACAAGTGTGAGGTACCATTTTCTCCATCCCCCTTCTCTGTTTGTACATATTTTCCTTTCTTCTTTAACTTTCTTTTTAAAATAACCCTCTCACCTTTAGAATCTTGTTAGACCCCAAAAGTAAATAGCACTTAGACATTTTATGGTGATTTAATAATATCCCTCCACTATTGATTTTCATGCTTTTGCTTCACTTCTTCATCTGACTCTCCACAGGTCAATATCAAGGCAGAAATAAGCCAGGCTCTCAAGGGTGAGAGGGGCATCAGGCAACTTCCAAATCAAGAAGCTCTGCAAGTGGACCACAAACCAAATAAATGCATGATTGAAAAACTCTAAGAACAGCTTTCCTCTCTTTAAAATAAAAGAGGCTTGGCCGCCCAAAATAAATTCCCAAACAAAACCCCAAAACCCAAGCCTGCGAGTCTTTGAAAAAAACTAGAGAGTCGAATAAAATAATGAGAGTTGTGCCTTAAATAAGGATCTATATAAAGAACTGATGAAGGTCTCACCCGGCAGGCACATTCATCTGCCCTCACAAAGGAAGATGTGTCGTGCCTGGTAGTGAAACCCTAAGGTATCCAAATATATGAAAGGCTTATAAAGCACTCACCCGGCCGGTACATTCAGCTGCCCTCACAAAGGCAGATGTGTCATGCCCGGTAGTGAGATCCTAAAATCATAGACAACCCCTCTCCCACTTGAAGGGGGAGTTACACTTCAAGCCTTTAGCCAACCCTCATACCCTCTATAGCTTCCAATAGGTCTGTCAGAGAGGTATAAAGCTGATTGGAGTCAACAACATGCGCAAAATAAAGGTGGTCCCGATGCGAGCTACGAGATACGGAAGGAACCTGAGACCCAAGCAACTCTCGAAACCTGAAAGAGTCAAGGCAAGCAATAGGACCTGATATGACCTTAGGAGAACTCAGTTTAAGGGTTGAAGCAAGAGTATGGAAATTCTAACTAAATAAAATCGCCTCGCCATTACATGTCTTAGCTCTATCTAACTTGAGGACAAGCTAGACTCTAAGTTAGGGGGCGTGATAACCTCCAACTTTGATGATTATCTTAGTCTTTTTCTTTAGTTTTCCGTACTCTTTTTAAATTAAATATATACATAATCCCTAAATTTTCCCTCTTATTATAAATATACTATCAAATTAACTTTTCCCGTTTATATATGCAGAAAAACACAAAAAAATATCATAAAAGACTAACTCAACCTCAAGACCGCATGGAGTCAAACGGTCCCAAGACCGCATGAAGCCAATCGGTCCCGAGACCGCATGAAGCCAATCGGTCCTGAAACCGCATGGAGTCAAACGGTCCCGAGACCATTTGAAGTCACACGGTCTCAAGACCGCATGAATCCAAACGGTCTTGAGGTCCAAACGGTCCTGAGATCCAAACGGTCCCAAGACCGCATGAAGCCAATCGGTCCCGAGACCGCATGGAGTCAAACTGTCCCAAGACTGCATGAAGCCAAACAGTCCCAAGACCGCATGAAGCCAATCGGTCCCGAGACCGCATGGAGCCAAATGGTCCCAAGACCGCATGAAGCCAATCGGTCTCGAGACCGCATGGAGTCAAACGGTCCTGAGACCGTTTGAAGTCAAACGGTCGCAAGACCGCATGAAGCCAATCGGTCCTGAGACCGCATGGAGTCAAATGGTCCTGAGACCGTTTGAAGTCACACGGTCTTAAGACCGCATGAAGCCAACCGGTCCTGAGACCGCATGGAGTCACACGGTCACAAGACCGCATGGAGTCACACGGTCTCAAGACCGCATGAATCCAAATGGTCCTGAGGTCCAAACGGTCTTGAGGTCCAAAAGGTCTCCAAACCGTTTGGACTTCACTCAAGGCCTATAAATAAGACCCCAAGGGTCCTCAACCAGGGGGAGTTTTTTCAGACGTCAAAAGGCTGCCTCAATCACTCCAGAGCAAATCTGACTTCCATCTTCTGCCCAGGGGCTGCCGGTATGAGACCCACACTACATCTCGAAGCTGCTTTCTCTCTCTCCACCAAAGAAGGTGGGAAGAGGGAGATCTCGTCATCAAGCAACCTGTGAAGCTGGTGGATCGTTTCTCTCTCTCCAAGGGGTTGACTTTCCTCTTTCCTTTGTGGGGATGATGCTCTCTCTCTCTTCTTTCCTCCTTCTTTGTCCTAGTCATGAGCGAGTAGTCTCTCTCACTAGGGTGCGGGGAGTATCCCCGCTACCCATGCTTTCATATCATGTAAATGTAATCCATAGTTTGCAATATAGAGTTTTTATCTTCTCAGTTCAACATCAAACGTTTAATGAATGCTTGTTGCTTGATCACCAACTTGTGTTATCTTTTATCTTTTAGTATGAATTGTCTACATTTGTACTATTAGATTGAAACTCGTTTGTATGTTGGTTCTTGGTGCATGTATCCACCATGCATCTGTTTCAGTATCTAGAAGTGTATCTCAAGGAGTGGAGTAAACTCACTATCATTTGTTGCACTTTCATACTATGAAATGGAATCAGTTGACGTATGGAAGTGCAACCTTGGTAAATCGAGGAACACACTCCGCGAGGGGAATGATGCAAAGTAAGTGACCATTTGTTCGGGAATGGCTGGCATTGCAACGTTCCCGCACTTCTCGTAGTTAGCTCTCCGAAAGGAAGCTAAGTCTACAAAGATACTAACTGACTAGACTCTTTTTACAGGCTATGTTTTGCTTTGCATGTATTGATCTGTGTGTAGTGGCGGTGAAAAACCGATCACACCCTAGTGACTTTTATCATAGTTTAAATCCTTAGATTTACTTGCTTTCTTTACTTTGCATGTTCTTAGTTTAAAACAACAAAACCAAACTTTCGATTTAAGTGCCTGCTATTAAGTAACTAAGTGAAATTCCAACGTTTTCCATCTTGTTGCTTGCAACAAGACCGTTGTCCTGAGGATTCGACCCTTAACTATACTACGATAAGACTTCCACGTATCCTAGCATACGTGGGTGGAGTTCTCTATCTAGTATATGCAAGGCTAAACCTAAAGACTTACTATCTTTAGGATTTTTAGTTGGTGCACGCAATTCCACGTAAGTGGAAGCTCCATCAGCGACACACACCCCACCTAGCATCGTTAGTGTCACATCTTTGGACAAGTGGTTGTTGCTTTACTAAGTGGGTGGCAAGTCGTGTACATGTAGTTTTGGGGGTGTTAGCATGTGGCATGACCCGAGGACAAGTGTGCTAGGGTCTGGTTCCACCTTGCCTTTCTCTCTCCCTTCACCCCTTAGTATATAAGCAACCCTTCTTTATTGCTAGGCCTCTTTAGTACCCTTAGTATCTTTCTTTCCCTTGGTGGCTGAGCTAGGAGTGGAGAAGAGGAAGTGGTGGCTGATACAGCTGGTGTCTTGGTCAATACCCCTTGCTGCCTTGCTCCTTTTCTTCTCTAGTTGGTGAGTCTCCTTCTCTCTTTCCTTGACACCTTCTCCTTCTTGCTTGTTTTTTGTCCATGGTGGTTATGAGCTGTGCTTCTCTTCTTGAGGTGGCCGAAAGTGGTGCCTTGGAGCTTGGAGCTTGGTGCTTGGAGCTTTAGAGCTTAAGGAGTGTGCTTGAGGTAGGTTACAGAACTCCTAACCCTAACTATACTACCTTCTTTCCATGTTGCTTTTGTTACGACCTCACCTTTCAGTAACCCCCAATTAAGGGAGACCAAGAGGTTGAAGTCGCACCCATTATTCCCGGATCAAAGGTTCGACATATAACCATAAACAATTATTAAATTCTAACAGACTATACTGAAAATGGTAATAAAAATTTTCTTTGCATACCTTGAAAAGTTGGGAACATACTAACTTCTAACCTCAGCTGAACTATTCTATCTAATTCCTCCTTGTTCTTTAATCTTTGAATTCACAAGGTGTCGCTTTACTGTTTGTACTTTTCATTGTACCTAAAACGCCGACAAACAAAACGTCGGTCAGCCGAAGCTGGTATGTGGAGGAAACAAATAATTTCCAACTATGTTAACAATATAATCATTCAATTAATCATTTAACAATCAAGATTACATTTTAAGCCATACAACTCAATCCATACACATTCTCGAACTCTGGGCTGTCCCTGCAGTGGACATGAATATCACCTCTCTTTTAGGTAATAGAGTCGCATGGCACTATCCGAAGATAGCCCAATATCTAACTCCTTATGACTTGATGGTCCTACCTCCATGGTAGCCATGTACTAAGTCAACCATAGACCTGATGGACCTACCCAATAGGTAGCCATGTACTAGGTCATCCATAGACTTGATGGACCTACCCAATAGGTAGCCATGTACTAGGCCTTTCTCTAACCTGATGGACCTACCCATAGGCAGCCATGTACTAGGTTAGCTATAATGCCACAGAGAGAACCAGGATCTGAGTTTGTAGGCATATACTTTTTGTGATAGTCATAGCCACATTATAGTTTGCATGAACTAAATAAACATCCAACAGTTTATTTAAAGCAACCGGTAAAACATTTGGAAATCACCGTGAAACTAGAACGGTTATTCATAAGCGTAACCACATACCTGATCCATAGTAACTTGATGTCCATGCATTAACATTCAACACAATTAACAAGCAATCAACAATATCCTGAAAATAATGCATAACATCCAAGTGTCATTGTTTTATTCAAAACATCCACAAGATCAACTTGGATTCCACCTTATAATTTCTAGGCCAACCTTAGGGTTTTATTAGGTTTTTATCCTTCATTATGCATTTATCACTTTTAATACTCTTTTAGTTTACAAACCCTAATTTCTGCATCATAGGCACAATACTCAACAATTAATTTCATTAAGCTTCTTTTTCATTAGAGCTACTATTTTATCCTTTTAATTCATGTTAAGATCATTAAAGCCAACTATCATGTTTAGGTTTCTTTGAATTGACAACTCAACAAAGAATTATAGTTCAATTTGCAAAGGAACCCTATTTACTACATTTCTCATCTTTTATGTCAGTAAACCCAAATTAATCATTAATTCCACTTTATACACTAGGAAAGCCAAATTATCCACCTTAATGATCTTTTATACCCAAATTGGGTTTATAACAACATAACTCTATCTTATACATGCATTTGTATAATTAAAACCATTAAAAGACGTGTTCTCCTAAATTAGGGTTTTTAAGTCCATTAATTCAAACTTAGGTGTATGGAACCCTAATTTAAGCCAAAAGTATAAATACCATCTCTTTAGATATAAATTGTTCTCCTTATCATCAATCGGTTAATATTCGATCAAAACATTCATAGAACATCATTATACCCGACTATCATCAATTCTAAGGGTTTTTCATTACTTAACTCATTAAAGATGATAGCTTTATGTACTTTTCAATTTTAAATCATATTTATGTACATGATCATCAAATTAAACTAATTACGTACAAAGATCACCCTTTTCGATCTTAATATACCCTTTTACATTTAACAGGTCAATATCAACTCTAATTATTCATTAAACCCTATTAATCACTCTAATCATATCAAAGTAGGGTTTCTTTAATTATCATTATGCTAAAGTTGATAAATTACACCACTTTTCAAATTTCAAGAGGAATTGTCTTATGAACATAATTTATTTAAATTCCTCACGTCTTGCTGATCAACTTTCATATATTACTTGTTTTAATCCGAGTTACGAATCGCAAGATATGATTTTAGCAAGGAAATTACCTTCTAGCCAATCGGACGGCGCCACGTCACCTATCCCATGCGAGCGCTCAAATTGAAAACATAACGATTTTACCAAATTGCCCTTACGTAAGTGAACAGCTTCCTTATAGCGTGGAGGGTAGAAACGTCCAACGCGCTTCTCCCTTCTTCAACCTTGGGCAGGTCGATCGCAGCTGCCCTAGCCGCCGACCCGCGGCGTTGGCATGGCTGTTGCTCTCTGATCTGGACCCGAGCTTCACCGGGAAAGCGTCCCCTGCCTCCGCCGTCCTCATGTGCACTCAGGGCGCCAACAACCAGCAGCCATGATGCTCGTTTACACGTCCGTTCAGGCCATATACTACAGGTCGTCTCCGCAGCCTAGTTGCCTTTGCTGCACATGCACTAGGGTACGATCTCGAGGGGTAGGTTCCTCATTAGCACCGTGGCACTCCAGGAGTCCCTCGCAACTCTCTGGTTCCTCCTCTTTTTGTCGTTCTCACATGGGTTCTAGGGGTTAGGGTTTGAAGACGAAAAGTAGAGAAGAAGGAGGGAGTAAGAGGAGAAAGGTACGTGGAGACCTTCAGAACTTGACCCTAGGATCTCCCCCATTATATAGGGTGGGAAAAGAAGCCCTAGGTCGGCTCAATCATGACTTAACGCATCCCTTTCCAAGTAGGAAGACCATTCCTTCAAATAGAAGGATATTCTCTCTCTCTTTTTATCTTTTGAATATCCTCTATATTAGAAATACGAAAATATCCTCTCTTATTCTCTTCATACTTGGCTTTTAACTTATTAGCCATGAAATCATATTTCCTTTTTGTAGGGAATACCCTTTCTTCATTAATACCACATAATCTATTAATAATGTATTCACATTATATTCTTATTTTCTTTTATAGGTATCTTCTCTTTCCTCTTTCTTTATTGGGACTCCTTGGATCCCAATAAACTCAAAGGATTCGAAATCCTTTTTATTGGATATTCATTATCCTTCTATATGTATCTTTATGCATTATCTATTCATTATTTCCCATTATCTTGTTTATTTCTCATTAAAATATCTCTCTTTGAGGATTTCTCTTTAATTTTCTTCTATTTTCCTCATTGGTATTCTTTTTATCATTAAGAACCTCATGGATATGGAATTTTACCAAGAAATATCATTTATGCCTCTTTCCACTCATTTTCCACATATTATCATTATTTTCCAATTTCTTTCTTCATAAAGAAATACTTAATTGAACTTTTCTTTTCTTATTGCTTTCTTTTTGCAACCTTGGACTCCATGGTACCCAAGGAACTCAAGAGGCACGAAATCCTCTTTGGATTTGCCTTCTAGATGTTTCTACATATTCCTTTTCTTCAATTATCCATTTATTCATTGAATTTTCTTGTTATCCGGGCCCAATAGCCAATAAAGCCCACAAAACAAACATCAAGGCTATTGTAAACAAAAATCCATTTATTTGAACCAAATCATATCTTTATTTGTTTTATTATCTTTCATATGAGAAATTACATTTCTCACCAATGAACCCAAAAATTGGGGTTGTAACATCCTTCCCCTCTTATAGGAATTTTGTCCTCAAAATTCAAACAAGCAAACAAACAATTCAGGATAAGACTTTTCCATGTCCATCATTGGCCCCTATGTGGCTTTTCCGTACCCATGGCATTTTCAAAGAACCTTTATCATCACATATTCTTTTCTCTGAGTTCTTTCATCCTGGCGTCTATAAACTACACAGGTGACTCAGGCCATTTCAGCCTCCCTTGGGGCTCACTAGGTTCATTGCTCAGCACATGGTCGGGGTACCTCACATAGTGCTCTAAATTGAACACATGGAAAACATCTGCCCTTACTCTATCCTGAGGGGTAGGGTCAAACCTAACCTTCTCCACCCATCCATCTCTAATGGACCCATGTATCGGGGACTCATCTCTCTTAGTTATAACTTAGAGGGGTCGGATTTTCATGTCACAATTTCTCCCACAGTAACTTGTATGTCAGTCTACTTTGCATCTGCTCATGACTTTCATCGTCTCTAGGCTCCTTTCATCCCTTGCACAATCAAAGTGACTTCATCTACACGCACTGGGGTCCCTTTTTCTAACCATCAGGTGGTACTTTTCTAACCATCATGTGGTCCTTTCACCAGCATCACCTTACTGAAGTGGTGACTGACACATCCTCCCTTACAGAGCTTTACATAAAACCCGATACTGGCTATGGTGGTCATTGTCACATCTTTCATAGAATAAGAACTGTCTCTAGATATCACCCTGAATGAGCACACATGCCCTCATCAGACCCTTTAGTCTGGATCATACTAACCATAGTTAGGGGTGATAACTATACCAACATTGAGTTCTTCATGTACCTACTTCCACTTTATGGAAGTGAACCTCTAGGCCAAACTCAAGAACCTTTGAACTTGCTTCATGATGTAGTTGAACCATATCTCTCATGGGTAGTTCAACTAGATCTGTCCCTTGACAGAACTCTTTCTTTCTTATGTCCTCTAGGTAAGGCGATCTACCATAACCCATATTGCATCTCGACCTCCCTCAGTCCCGGGAAGACCTATCACAACATCCATAGTGTTGAGCTCTCATTCCCTCTCAGGGATTCTTTTATCCTCTATATCAATACACTAGGTTACTGGGGTTCGTCCTTTACCTCCTGGCTTGCATGGCCATAAACCACATGCAACTTCATCTTAAGCATTCGAAGTGCTATTGCCATTTTCCATGGTGTATCACGATTTCCTGTATGTCATGATTCTTCCGAGATTGATTCCTCCGAAACCCTAAACCACTCTAGTCGGGGTTTCATCACCTTCTCTTCCAAATAAGTGCACTTGAGGTTCTACCACCATCCATTCATCGTATCAAGGACTAGACTGGCTAACCAAACAACCCTTAACTTTTCAACATATCCTGTTACCTCTGAGTGTTATCCAACACCTCTCCTTTTTAAACTTAGGGTTAGCCAGACAACCTTTTCTAACAAGTCAGATGTATCTCAACCAGAGCATCCATTACCACCTCACATCCTTAGATATTAGGTAACATTAAAGACATACACTTCCATGTATTTCACTTATCATCTCACCTCAAACTCTATGTCTATCTTCATTAAGAACACTCTCTGATTTCATCATCATGGTGAACAAACTCAACTTGATATAACTTGTAAGTTCCACATAGCTCATGATAAAAACATATTCATAAGGTGACTACCTCATTCCCTTTTTATCATTCACTTTACCAGGGTAGGTTATCCTCTCTATCCCCATTTCTCGCGGCGACGTTCCAACCTACATCATCTCTTATCCTTGGTGTATGACATGCATAATGTCCTATCTCTCACTCCCATAACAAGAGGAAATAAGCATTTGGTTGCAGTCCAAATACAGAGTTCTTCCTGTTCCAAGAGTAGAGATGGTACATCCCACCTTGCCAGTACACCTTGAAATCGAAGTTGCAACGGGCCACACATGTCTCTTCATCACAACCATCATGATATCAAACTAGTCTTGAACCTACTGAGGTTTATATCCTTGGTAATCTCCTCTAGGTCTATAGGGTACCGACTCTTTTGGGGTCATCCTTCTTCCCTCGTGCATCAAGAGAGTGTCCTACTCATCTGCCCCTTGGGTCCCATGAGTTCATGAAGGTGATCAATCTCCTAACCCATGGCCCTCAAACAATGATAGATGTTACCTCCCGAACCTATGGTCATGTGCAACTGGGGAATTAGGCACTCCAACTTTCATCGGTCTTATTCCTACCTGACCCTAGGATAGACTTAGGATTCTCCATTATAGTACATGTTCACTTAGAACCTTACCCAAATCTTCATCATCTCTTTTTCTGCATTCACGGGCTGACTTTCATCCTTTCATCAGGATCATGGCAACCTGCCTACCTTGGTCGAGCCCCCTACTGGTTACCTCCATGGTAACACATTCACATGCAATAGAGATGGATATCTATGGGTCTGTAGGTTCATTCTCATACCATGTACTTTTCACTTAACTTTTCAAGATTCTATGAGACTTCTTTAGGTTACCTTGAACCAACAAAACTAATATACACCCTTCCAAAGGGGTCCCTCTCCCAGGATGGGAGGAAAACTATCTCTAAGGTCACAAAAGCTTAGGTCCAGGGTTTACATCCACCCGAGCCTACTTAACCCTAGCAAGCCATTAAGGCATGAGCAGATCACTTACTGTACCATGCTAGGTCATACTTGTCCTCTTTCCTCGATTAAGATCAAACTTTCCCTTTATCATCAACCTAGCTGTGAGCGGTTCATCAAACACACCATAAACTTCAAGGGCTCCTCTTTTCCTCTATTCATGAGGATTACTATGCTCGCTTCTATAGGAACTCAACTTCTCATTATGAGCCTTAGGTACACCACTTCCCCTCTTAGGCCTAGGAACCCTAGGTTCACTGCATGCTCTGTCTCTTAACTACAAACCAAGCATGAAAAAGGCATGACACGCACTCCTTGTCATCCTTCAACTCAAGCAACACTTAGTGTTGGGTCCTCCTCAAGGACAACCAACAAGGTACAAGGCCTCATAACCCGCTACTAAACCTTTCTAGGTCTAAGGAACTCTTTTTCCTACCTCAGAAGGTAAACACCTATACTGTAGGCACATAGGCACCATATGCTTCATCTTCACTGTCTAGGGTTTGGTCCCTCTAAAGGCAACCAAGATATCATCAACTTATGAGGCAACCATTGTCATCCATTTTTCAGGGTTTTAGGCTTCCAACCTTCTTGCTGGGTTTCCTGCTCTCCCTAGAGCTAACCCTACAACCAACCTCTCTATAAGAGGTCCTTTATTCAAGAAGGATCATCCTCCAAAGCATTCTCTACATGGGTGAAGCCTAGGTTCGCACTTATGGTTGCTCAAGATCATCCACAACCCTTTATGCTCCATCATAATTCCTTATCCAGGGTTTCATCCTATCGTCAGCACTATGACGTGCCCTAAGTGCCAGCTATGCCCTACTTGTACAAGCCCATAGGGTTTCTATGGTCCTTTACTAACATCATCATCTAAGGAACTATCCTTTACCCTAACATGCACGACCCTTCCCATGGTTGGGTTGCCAAAGGTGCTAGGTCACCCATGGATCCTATGGCATCCCAAAGGCATGTTCTTTCAAACACCTGGTCCAACTCATCTCTTTCTAACCTTCACTTAGGGTTAGGGTTAGAATCATCCTCAGAGGATGTGCCAGGTCTCTACTTGCAATGGAGATCTCTATCTCCAAGACTAACTTATCCTCCTGACAAAAAGGTCTAGCCTCAGGTCTCTTCTGAGGACATGACATCTTATGTCATACGTCCTAAGCATGTATCTATTATTTATTTTGCGCTTAATCTATTAAGCTTATGTCCATGACATCTTATTTACATGCTTTTCATTAATTTAGTGGAGGATTCCTTAAACCTTATTAACCTTACCCATACCTCAAGAGGGTGAGGAGAAGAAAGAAAACCCTAATCCTTTAGGTCCTTATCGGAATTTTGTGATGAGAATGGATGAATAAGATGAGAAGTCCTAAAGGTATCTTATTTCGATTCATACCCTAAGACTTTGTCCAGGCGGTCACACGGGTCTGGGAGTCCTCGTATTCCGACTAGCGGTGCGGAGGAAAATCTTGCCAGCCCCCGGTCGTGATCCCTTTCTAGACACCTCCGTCTTTCGGATACTCCTCTAATAACTCCCTTGGGTTCTATGGAGTTTGTAAAATTTAATAATTATTAATGGTTAAATGAGGAACCTAAGCTCTGATACCAAATGTTACGACCTCACCTTTCAGTAACCCCCAATTAAGGGAGACCAAGAGGTTGAAGCCGCACCCATTATTCCCGGATCAAAGGTTCGACATATAACCATAAACAATTATTAAATTGTAACAGACTATACTGAAAATGGTAATAAAATTTTTCTTTGCATACCTTGAAAAGTTGGGAACATACTAACTTCTAACCTCAACTGAACTATTCTATCTAATTCCTCCTTGTTCTTTAATCTTTGAATTCACAAGGTGTCACTTTACTGTTTGTACTTTTCATTGTACCTAAAACGCCGACAAACAAAACGTCGGTCAGCCGAAGCTGGTATGTGGAGGAAACAAATAATTTCCAACTATGTTAACAATATAATCATTCAATTAATCATTTAACAATCAAGATTACATTTTAAGCCATACAACTCAATCCATACATATTCTCGAACTCTGGGATGTCCCTGCAGTGGACATGAATATCACCTCTCTTTTAGGTAATAGAGTCGCATGGCACTATCCGAAGATAGCCCAATATCTAACTCCTTATGACTTGATGGTCCTACCTCCATGGTAGCCATGTACTAAGTCAACCATAGACCTGATGGACCTACCCAATAGGTAGCCATGTACTAGGTCATCCATAGACTTGATGGACCTACCCAATAGGTAGCCATGTACTAGGCCTTTCTCTAACCTGATGGACCTACCCATAGGCAGCCATGTACTAGGTTAGCTATAATGCCACAGAGAGAACCAGGATCTGAGTTTGTAGGCATATACTCTTTGTGATAGTCATAGCCACATTATAGTTTGCATGAACTAAATAAACATCCAACAGTTTATTTAAAGCAACCGGTAAAACATACGGAAATCACCGTGAAACTAGAACGGTTATTCATAAGCGTAACCACATACCTGATCCATAGTAACTTGATGTCCATGCATTAACATTCAACACAATTAACAAGCAATCAACAATATCCTGAAAATAATGCATAACATCCAAGTGTCATTGTTTTATTCAAAACATCCACAAGATCAACTTGGATTCCACCTTATAATTTCTAGGCCAACCTTAGGGTTTTATTAGGTTTTTATCCTTCATTATGCATTTATCACTTTTAATACTCTTTTAGTTTACAAACCCTAATTTCTGCATCATAGGCACAATACTCAACAATTAATTTCATTAAGCTTCTTTTTCATTAGAGCTACTATTTTATCCTTTTAATTCATGTTAAGATCATTAAAGCCAACTATCATGTTTAGGTTTCTTTGAATTGACAACTCAACAAAGAATTATAGTTCAATTTGCAAAGGAACCCTATTTACTACATTTCTCATCTTTTATGTCAGTAAACCCAAATTAATCATTAATTCCACTTTATACACTAGGAAAGCCAAATTATCCACCTTAATGATCTTTTATACCCAAATTGGGTTTATAACAACATAACTCTATCTTATACATGCATTTGTATAATTAAAACCATTAAAAGACGTGTTCTCCTAAATTAGGGTTTTTAAGTCCATTAATTCAAACTTAGGTGTATGG
The DNA here is from genome assembly GCA_963693085.1 of Alisma plantago-aquatica. NCBI lineage: Eukaryota > Viridiplantae > Streptophyta > Magnoliopsida > Alismatales > Alismataceae > Alisma > Alisma plantago-aquatica. Next base: position 838,472,452 of record OY856412.1, on the reverse strand, counting down.
AACCCTAATTTAAGCCAAAAGTATAAATACCATCTCTTTAGATATAAATTGTTCTCCTTATCATCAATCGGTTAATATTCGATCAAAACATTCATATAACATCATTATACCCGACTATCATCAATTCTAAGGGTTTTTCATTACTTAACTCATTAAAGATGATAGCTTTATGTACTTTTCAATTTTAAATCATATTTATGTACATGATCATCAAATTAAACTAATTACGTACAAAGATCACCCTTTTCGATCTTAATATACCCTTTTACATTTAACAGGTCAATATCAACTCTAATTATTCATTAAACCCTATTAATCACTCTAATCATATCAAAGTAGGGTTTCTTTAATTATCATTATGCTAAAGTTGATAAATTACACCACTTTTCAAATTGCAAGAGGAATTGTCTTATGAACATAATTTATTTAAATTCCTCACGTCTTGCTGATCAACTTTCATATATTACTTGTTTTAATCCGAGTTACGAATCGCAAGATATGATTTTAGCAAGGAAATTACCTTCTGGCCAATCGGATGGCGCCACGTCGCCTATCCCATGCGAGCGCTCAAATTGAAAACATAACGATTTTACCAAATTGCCCTTGCGTAAGTGAACAGCTTCCTTATAGCACGGAGGGCAGAAACGTCCAACGCGCTTCTCCCTTCTTCAACCTTGGGCAGGTCGATCGCAGCTGCCCTAGCCGCCGACCCGCGGCGTTGGCACGGCTGCTGCTCTCTGATCTGGACCCGAGCTTCACCGGGAAAGCGTCCCCTGCCTCCGCCGTCCTCATGTGCACTCAGGGCGCCAACAACCAGCAGCCATGATGCTCGTTTACACGTCCGTTCAGGCCATATACTGCAGGTCGTCTCCGCAGCCTAGTTGCCTTTGCTGCACATGCACTAGGGTACGATCTCGAGGGGTAGGTTCCTCATTAGCACCGTGGCACTCCAGGAGTCCCTCGCAACTCTCTGGTTCCTCCTCTTTGCGTCGTTCTCACAGGGGTTCTAGGGGTTAGGGTTTGAAGATGAAAAGTAAAGAAGAAGGAGGGAGTAAGAGGAGAAAGGTACGTGGAGACCTTCAGAACTTGACCCTAGGATCTCCCCCATTATATAGGGTGGGAAAAGAAGCCCTAGGTCGGCTCAATCATGACTTAACGCATCCCTTTCCAAGTAGGAAGACCATTCCTTCAAAGAGAAGGATATTCTCTCTCTCTTTTTATCTTTTGAATATCCTCTATATTAGAAATACGAAAATATCCTCTCTTATTCTCTTCATACTTGGCTTTTAACTTATTAGCCATGAAATCATATTTCCTTTTTGTAGGGAATACCCTTTCTTCATTAATACCACATAATCTATTAATAATGTATTCACATTATATTCTTATTTTCTTTTATAGGTATCTTCTCTTTCCTCTTTCTTTATTGGGACTCCTTGGATCCCAATAAACTCAAAGGATTCGAAATCCTTTTTATTGGATATTCATTATCCTTCTAAATGTATCTTTATGCATTATCTATTCATTATTTCCCATTATCTTGTTTATTTCTCATTAAAATATCTCTCTTTGAGGATTTCTCTTTATTTTTCTTCTATTTTCCTCATTGGTATTCTTTTTATCATTAAGAACCTCATGGATACGGAATTTTACCAAGAAATATCATTTATGCCTCTTTCCACTCATTTTCCACATATTATCATTATTTTCCAATTTCTTTCTTCATAAAGAAATACTTAATTGAACTTTTCTTTTCTTATTGCTTTCTTTTTGCAACCTTGGACTCCTTGGTACCCAAGGAACTCAAGAGGCACGAAATCCTCTTTGGATTTGCCTTCTAGAGGTTTCTACATATTCCTTTTCTTCAATTATCCATTTATTCATTGAATTTTCTTATTATCCGGGCCCAATAGCCAATAAAGCCCACAAAACAAACATCAAGGCTATTGTAAACAAAAATCCATTTATTTGAACCAAATAATATCTTTATTTGTTCTATTATCTTTCATATGAGAAATTACATTTCTCACCAATGAACCCAAAAATTGGGGTTGTAACAGCTTTGTTATATGTTATCTTGATCGGCCATGTTATCTTGCTAGATATGTTTCTTGATTTAAAGGTCATGTTGTTGCCCTAGATGTACCATGGATCTTGTTGGCCGAACATTGGATTAGGGTTCCTTGGGAAAAACCCCTCTCTTAGTTGTTGAGAGGTGATCCTAGGGTCTCCTAATTCAATGGTGTGTTGTGGTGTGTTCTTGGGGCAAAACCCCTTTCTCTCTTTGGTCTTGAGAGGTGAGCTTAAGCTCTAGTGGTGTGGGCAAAACCCCTCTCTCCCTTAGTTGTTGAGAGGTGAGTCTACACTCTAGTTACTTGAGCAACACCCCTCTCTCTCACCATGGATTTGAAAGGAGAGCCTTTGCTTGGATGTTGACCTAGTTGATGGTTGTTTGGCCGATATGGTGATGACCTACCTTGTTTCCCGATATGTAATAGAGGTTGTGCAAGACCCCTCTCACTTAGATGTTGAGAGGTGAGCCAATACTCTTGATCTTTTAGGGTTTTTGGTGGTTGTCTTGAGGTTGAAGATGACCAACCCAATATGTGGTGTAACTCGATATCCCTTGCTGCCTGATATCGTGATGTGAGCTTGGTGCCCATTATCCCCCTAGTTAAGGCTTGGACGATATGATAGGTGGTTACCCTAGTTGACCCCTTGACTGATATGTGGGTTTGGCTGAGTTGAGCTCTTGGACGATATGAGGCTCTGCCCGGGACGCAGCGTTAGCCGTAATGGATATCGATCTGTTGAGTTGTTGCACGTCATGGCATTATGCATGGACGTTATCGGCTAGGTTGTCTACATTGCACGATATGCTGCTAAACGATATGGGTGTTATACACCTTATTGTCCCTTGCATGATATCAACCCTACTGTGTGTGTGTCTGGGCGGTATCGGTCTGCTATGTGCTTGCTCGGTATTGACCTGCTATGAGCAGTGTGCAAGTGTGCTGCCCATTATTGGCCTTAGGCGTTATCGGGTTGTGTTGGTTGGATGTTGCCTGATAGGGCGTTAGCCCGTTATGAGTGTTAACTCAGGAAGGGTGTTAGTTGTTAACCGTTGTGTTGGTCCCTTGGATGACACGGGGTTGTGTTGGGCGTTAGGGTCTGTTGGTGCCTTGCATGACATTCTTTTGGATGGTGCTACCCGACACTCTATTGTGACGCACTGCATGGTGTTGCCCGATACATCGTTGCCCATCATGGGAGTTTCATGCTTGGGCATCACAGGTTGAGTGTTGCCTGTTACCGGTTGTTGGGTGTCAACCCGAGATACCTATTGACCGATATCCATGTCAGCCCCTTTATGCAGTATTAACTGAGTCAGTGATGAACGTTATACCTTTGGTGAGGGTTGTCCCTTACCCGATACATCCATAATGAGGTTTGTACTTTGTGTTCGATTGATAATCCTAATGCTTGATTGAAAAGTCATATATGATAATGTCATGCATAGATATGCTCATCCAATAGCATAATTATATCTCTCTTGATATATGCAATAAGTTTAAGATGTTCCTTATATGAGTACAGTTGTACCTCTATGCTTATGATAACCATGCAGGTACCGTTTGTATGATGAGGCCATGGTGATGGCATTACAATGATATGATACGGAACATTAAGGGTTATGATGAACCCAATGATATATGATGGGTATTACCCATGGAATGGCAATGTGTGCCTTGATGATGGGATTGGGTCCCTGTGACATTGATCCTTGAGATGGATCTTGATGATTGGCAAGAGGCCAAGTGGTAACATGTAATGTTGGATCCTTGTGATGGATCAAGATGATTTGATGATAAGAGTGACCATGTAATACATGATAATGAGATCTATGTTGTTTACTTGTGTTATAGTTTACATGTTACATAACTTGGTTGAATCCGCTTAAAATATGTTAATTAATTATAGATGAACCTTTCATGTAGTTTTCCATGGCCATAGATCCATCATCGTCAGGAGATGGTGATGGTGAAACGGGTTCTCCTACGGGTCAACTCAGAGCGCATATTGCTGAATATGTGGGGTTTCTCCTAGCTGAAAATAGGAGGATTAGAGTGCAACTACGGTTGTAGACTCAAGATGTGTATAGAGCATGATGAACAAGCCCATGGCTTAGTGTGATGGAGCATGAATGCATTCATGGCTCAGGAGCACGGTGAATAAGCCTGTGGCTCAAAGTATACTAGTGTTGAGACCTGTACCAAGGTGGGCTAGGGAAAAGGTAGCCTACAAGAGCTGACCCTGTGACTGAGGTCACTTAAGCATGAGACTACGGTCCTACTTTGGGTATTGTACATTGACCACAAGGAGGTTGAGGTCGTGGAGTTCGGCTCTTCCATTGATCTTGTATGGCATCGACTTTGGGTTTCACAACTGAAGGTTGGATTTGAGCAGTACGGCTCATTTCCTCAGGGCATAATAAATCATAATCCAGCCATATAGTATACTTGCTTAGGACAAACATGGAACATTGGTTGAGGCCTTGTTTGTATAGTTGCCCTAGTTATATCTTGCAGCTAATTACATGTTCCTCAGATGCTATGATAAGATCCTATAAGACTTGTCTTGTCTATCATGTTCCATATATTATCTATTTATATGCCTCTTGGATATCCTGGTAAGATATTGTAGAGATAGTTCTACTCAGTATGTTGCATATATGATCTTCTTATATATGTTACCTACTTTATCTGCTATAGCTCTCCTTTGAGGTTTTATAGTTTCGACGGGGGTTATGTTTCTCACTGGGACTGTGTGTCTCACCTCATTGGTTTAAAACCTTTTTAGGTGGACGTGCTAGACGTGGTGGTGATCGTGGTGTTGTAGCTGAGCAGCAAGAAGAACAGTTGAAGGCAAGAGATAGATATGTTGCTTTTATGGGTGTTTTGTAGTAGAGTCCTAGAGTCATCATCCCTGTACTCTCAGGTCCTTGGAGGTGTTTTGATGAGGTTTCATGATGTATAGTTGATATGGCTTTCTTATCCTGTTGTTGACCTGGCTAGGTCTGTTATGTACATAAATAGGTGGTGAACTCTTGTGCTTATGGGATAGCTAGGTCCTATGAGCTGTGGATATTTATCAAGTTTATGAATATTTATATAACATATTTCTTTGCAGGATGTGGATTTGGTTGTAATAGTTCCTTTCTTATCTGCTTTCCACAATCGGTTTTAATTAACATGTGTTTTTGGTAAGATGATGTTTATGATGGTTCTCCACGTTTTCATGTGGCGTCTCACTGTCTTTGTGATGGCGAGATGTCACAATTAGATTGGTATCAGTGCTCTAGGTTTGTTGAGTCTACAGGGATCTAGGACTAGATTTTGTGTCTGTTCTTATGATTTCTATAGATTTTCTCATAATGACCTTCTGCCCCCAGCAGAAGATAAAGCTAAAAGATGTTTGGAAATCATGAAGAGCATGCTGTTGAGAGCAGTGCTGTTGCATCTGTTGATGGAGCTGGTGTGCAGGCACATGAAGATCAGGTCCATGAGGTCCTCCAAATTAACCATGTCATTCTTGAGAACCTTTCCTGTAAACACCTTATGGGGAAGCTAATGGCTACGATGAATCACGTGGTGGAGAGATTAGCAGTGCCTCTGCCAAGAGCACTGGTTCCCCGTGAGGAATCATCGGGTATAGGGAAGACCTTTGAGCGGCTTCGCTGAGTCGGAGCTTCAGATTATGCTGGAACGGATGATCCAGCTAATGCAGATCTATGGCTGACAGGTCTAGAGAAGGCCTTCCAGATCCTCAACATCCCCAAAGCAGACAAAGTCAAGCATGCTATCTACCTTCTAAAAGGTAGTGCTGGCTACTGGGTGGGCCATCGAAGAAGAGAAGCAACCCGATGATGTGATCTGTTGGGATGTCTTCCGGTGGGAGTTTGTGAGTCGATACTTCCCGAAGACATATCTGGATGAGAAGATCAGTCAGTTTGAGCATTTGTGCCAAGGATCTTTGAGCATCACTGAGTATGAAGTCAAGTTTATGGAGTTGTTGAGGTTCTGTCCTTACATGGAGGCAACGGATGATGAGAGGATCAGACGGTTTGAGAAAGGTTTGAGTGCCGAGCTGTCAACACTTGTTGCTGCTTTAGTAAACTGGGAACGTTTTGCCACATTTGTGGAGTCTGTCTGAAGGATTGAACGGTCAATTAAGAAAAAGAGAGAGATCATGGCCAAGAAGAGGCTTGTTCAGTTTCAGAAATAGAGGTTTGACAGCCACAAGAAGTTGAGGTTTTATGCACCTTCTATGATGCAAGGTTCTAGTGCACCATCTCAGTGGTCACCAAGTAAAGGAAGAGGGCGTGGTTATTCACCATCCAGAGCCTATAGTACAGCTTCAGTAGCACTGAGAGGGCCATCTAGGCCGTAGTTAGAGGACAAGTCATGCTATCTTTGTGGGAAGACAGGGCATATGAAGTCGAATTGCCCAAGGAGAGATGTCGAAGTGATGCAACAACCGAGATAGAGTCAACAAGGTTCAGATAGACCACAGTTTAGTGGCGCCAGAGGGCGAGGACGCGGCCAAGTGTCACAAGTTGGATCGTCTGCTCAAGGAAGTAAAGGGCATGGACGACATCAAGCAATGGCTCGATTCTATGCTATGAGTCAGCCTAAGGCGAGATTTAACTCGCGAGTGGTGGCAGGTCATATGGAGTTATTTCATTCTGATTTGTCTTCTTCTTGCTTTGTATCAGTTTTGGTTGACCCGGGTGCTACGCACTCTTTTATCACTCATAGTATGCTTGATAGTTGTCTTTTACCTGTTAGTTGTAAGAAGGATAGCTTGTTGTTAGAAACCCCTCTTGATGGTTCCTCGATGCTTCGAGAGGTGTGTCCATCTTGTGTTCTATCCTTTTCGGGACACAACATACAAGTGGATCTCATACCACTTGATATAAATGGATTCGATGTAATCCTTGGGATGGATACCTTAGAGAGGTATAAGGTTGTGCTAGACTGTGGTTCCAAACAAGCAGTGTTCGCTAATGATAGTAAGAAGTGGATCTTCTAGGAATATAGCAAGATTCTTCTGACATGTTTGGTATCAGCTATAGTGGCAGAGAAGTTGTTGTGGCAAGGTTGTAGAGCATTCTTGGCTCATGTTTTGGATACCGAGGCAAAAGTTCTGAGTCTTCAGTACGTGACAGTTATCAGAGAGTTTGAGGATGTATTTCTCGATGAGTTTCATGGCGTTCCCCCACCTCGAGAGATTGACTTTGAGATCAATCTAGTGCCAGGGACACAGCCAGTTGCTCAGACACCGTACAGGATGGCTCCAGCTGAGATGGCAAAGCTAAAGAAGCAATTACAGGAGTTGTTGGATAAAGGTTTCATCAGACCGATCACATCTCCGTGGGGTGCTCCAGTTATGTTCGTAAAGAAGAAGGATGGATCGATGCGTCTGTACATAGATTACCGGCAGTTGAACAAAGTCACGATCAAGAACAAGTACCCTTTGCCGAGGATAGACGATCTATTTGATTAGTTGTGTGGTGCTACTGTGTTCTTGAAGATCGATCTATAGTCTGGATATCATCAGTTGAGGATCAAGGATGAGTACATACCAAAGTCAGCTTTCAGGATGAGGTATGGTCACTTTAAGTTTGTGGTTATGCCATTTGGGCTACTAACCAATGCACCTGCTACTTTCATGGATCTGATGAACAGGGTGTTTCATCCATTTTTAGATCAGTTTGTTGTGGTTTTCGTAGATGACATCTTGATCTATAGTCGGGACAGTCAACAACATGAACAACACCTTCGATAAGTGTTGACTCTCCTTCGCCAGCACTAGTTGTATGCCAAGTTCAGTAAGTGTGAAATTGGTTGAAGGAAGTAACTTTCTTGGGTCATGTGATATCCACGGAAGGAGTCAGAGTGGACCCCAAGAAGGTGGAGTTAGTTGCAGAATGAGAGCAATTGAAGATGCCAACTGAAGTTTGTAGTTTTCTGGGTTTAGCAGGATACTACCGGATGTTTATAAAGGACTTTAGTGTGATCGTGTTGCCATTGAAAAAGTTGAACAGGAAGGATGTACCTTTTGTTTGGGATGATCGTTGTCAGTGCGCTTTTCATAACTTGAAGGATAAGTTGACTAGTGCTCCAATATTGGTGCTGCCAGAGCCTGGGAAAGGCTAGTTGTTTTCTGTGATGCTTCCAAGAAAGGCTTAGGTCATGTGTTGATGCATGAAGATCATGCGGTTTCTTTTGCTTCGCAACAGCTTAAGAAACATGAGGATAATTATCTGACTCATGACTTGGAGATGGCAGCGGTGGTCCATGCATTGAAGATATGGAGACACTGTCTTTATGGGGAAGTGTGCATATCTTTATGGATCATAAGAACTTGAAGTATATCTTCTCATAGAGTGAGCTGAACATGCGACAACATTGCTGGATGGAGATGATCAGTGATTATGATTGCACCATTGAGTATCATCATGGTAAAGTGAATGTGGTAGTTGATTCACTCAGCAGGAAGTCTTCTTCTAAGAAGAAGGCACAGTTGAGTTCTTTGATATTCCATAGGTGAGATATGTTTGTCTCCTTGCGGCAGATGAATGTACAGTTGGAAGTATCCTTGTTGGCAGGATTGTTGGCACAGATGCAAGTGAAGCCTATGTTGAGGCAGCAGATCAAAGAAGCATAGCAGGTAGATGCTACAGTTCAGTTGATCAGGACATAATTTGGCAGCGAGAAGCATGATGGCCTCCATGAGTCTGAGGATGGACTAGTTTGTTATCATAATAGGATGATGGTCCCCGATGTTGACAATCTAAGGAATTTAGTGCTCAAGGAAGCACACACATCAATGTATGTTATGCATCCAGGTGTCACCAAGATGTATCATGATCTGAAATACCTGTATTGGTGGCTTGTCTTGAAGAAAAATGTGGTCGAGTTTGTGGCTAGGTGTGTGGTATTCCAGTAGGTTAAGGCTGAGCATCAGAAGCCGGTAGGTACGTTGCAACCCATGTCGATACTACAGTGGAAATGGGATCGTGTAACCATGGATTTCATAGTTAGTCTTCCGAGGACAACTAGAAATCATGATTCCATTTGGGTGGTAGTGGACAGATTGACGAAGTCTTCTCATTTCATACCTGTGAAAATGACATATACAGTAGATAAGCTTGCTCAGGTGTATGTGGATGAGATAGTGCATTTGCACGGAGTGCCAGCGACAATAGTCTTTGATAGAGGTCCTCAGTTCATGAGTCATTTTTGGGAACAGTTGCACAGAGCGTTGGGAACGCAGCTGAGGTTCAGTACCGCTTTCCACCCGCAAATAGATGGATAGTCTAAAAGGACTATTCAGACTTTAGAGGATCTTCTCTGAGCTTGTGTTTTGCAGTTCCTAGGCAGTTGGTACATGCATCTCAGTTTGATAGAGTTTGCCTACAACAATAGTTACCAACAAAGTATCGGCATGGAACCTTATGAGGCTTTATACGGCAGGAAGTGCAGATCTCCTTTATGTTGGTATGAGTCTGGCAAGTATCAGCTTTTGGGTCCTGAGTTAGTGCAACAGATGACAGAAAAGATCAAAGTGATATAGCAACAGTTGAAAGTGGAACAAGATAGATAGAAGTCGTATGCAGATAATCGTCAATGACCTCTAGATTTCCAAGTGGGAGACAAGGTGTATCTCAAGGTCTCTCCATGGAAAGGCATGATGAGTTTTGGCCGAAAAGGCAAGTTGGCTCCCAGGTATATGGGGCCATATCTGGTAATAGCACGTGTTGGCAAAGTGGCTTACAAGTTAGAGCTACCGCCGAGTTGCACAGGTTGCATCCAGTGTTCCACATCAGTATGTTGAAGAAAAGTCGTCCAGGCACAGAGACAGTGATACAGTCGGTTGAGGTTGAGCTTGATGAATATGTGACCTACGAGGAAGGTCCAGTGTTGATCCTTGATAGAAGAGTGAAGAAGTTGAAGAGGAAGGACCTGGTTCTTGTGAAGGTTCTTTGGCATCATTGTGGCATTGAGGAAGCCACGTAGGATCTTGAGGAGGAAGTATCCCTCGCTTTTCTCTTCGGATTTCGGGGGTGAAATGCTATTGTAGGGGTTTATGGCTTGTACAGACCCTGACCTCCGTTTTGGGATTACCCTATTTGCTTTGCCTAAACCTTGTGTTTAGATGTTTGGTAATCACATGAGTCATGATTAGGGTTTGTTTATGCCTTGTTGAGAGGTTGAGGTGCAACTTGCAAATTACCCAAGTTTGTCACCTTGAGAGATGTCTTTCTCTCTCCTTGCATCCTCTAGGGTTGAGAGGATGGGTCGGGCTCTTTTCTTGAGTAGCTTTGGGCTTTGTTGAGCCTTGTTGAGTTGTGTTGAGCCTTGTTGGAGCTTGTATCGGGCTGGACCTTGGTGTGTCAGCCAGAGGAGTGCCTGGTTGTATCAGGCAAGAGGTGTATCGGCCTTGGTGTGTTGGGTTTCCATGTTGGGCGACACACACCCTCCACCTAGCCTCGTTTGTGTCACCATCTTTGGACAAGTGGTTGTTGCTTTACTAAGTGAGTGGCAAGTTGTGGACATGTGGTTTTGGGGGTGTTAGCATGTGGCATGACCCGAGGACAAGTATGCTAGGGTTGGGTGCCACCTTGCCTTTCTCTCTCCCTTCACCCCTTAGTATATTATCAACCTTTCTTACTTGCTAGGCCTCTTTAGTACCTTAGTTGCTTTCTTTCCCTTGGTAGTTGAGCTAGGAGTGGAGAAGAGGAAGTGGTGGCTGATACAGCTGGTGTCTTGTCTGATACCCCTTGTTGCCTTGCTCCTTTTCTTCTCTAGTTGGTGAGTCTCCTTCTCTCTTTCCTTGGGACCTTCTCCTTCTTGCTTGTTTTTTTTCCATGGTGGTTATGAGTTGTTCTTCTCTTCTTGAGGTGGCCAAAAGTGGTGCCTTGGAGCTTGGAGCTTTAGATCTTGAGGAGTGTGCTTGAGGCGGGTTACATAACTCCTAATCCTAACTATACTACCTTCTTTCCATGTTGCTTTGTTATATGCTATCTTGATCGGCAATGTTATCTTGCTACATATGTTTCTTTCTTTAAAGGTCATGTTGTTGCCCTAGATGTACCATGGATCTTGTTGGCCGAACCTTGGATTAGGGTTCCTTGGGCAAAACCCCTCTCTCTTAGTTGTTGAGAGGTGAGCCTAGGGTCTCCTAATTCAATGGTGTGTTGTGGTGTGTTCTTGGGGCAAAACCCCCTTCTCTCTTTGGTCTTAAGAGGTGAGATTAAGCTCTAGTGGTGTGGGAAAAACCCCTCTCTCCCTTAGTTGTTGAGAGGTGAGTCTACACTCTAGTTACTTGAGCAACACCCCTCTCTCACCATGGATTTGAAAGGAGAGCCTTTGGTTGGATGTTGACCTAGTTGATGGTTGGTTGGCCGATATGGTGATGACCTACCTTGCTGCCTGATATGTGATAGAGGTTGTGCAAGACCCCTCTCACTTAGATGTTGAGAGGTGATCCAATACTCTTGATATTTTAGGGTTTTTGGTGGTTGTCTTGAGGTTGAAGATGACCAACCTGATATGTGGTGTAACTTGATATCCCTTGCTGCCTGATATCGTGATTTGAGCTTGGTACCCGTTATCCACCTAGTTAAGGCTTAGATAATATGATAGGTGGTTACCCTAGTTGACCCCTTGACTGATATGTGGTTCTGGCCGAGTTGAGCTCTTGGACGATATGAGGCTCTTCCCGGGACGCAGCGTTAGCCGTTATGGATATCGATATGTTGAGTTGATGCACGTCATGGTGTTATGCATGGACGATATCGGCTAGGTTGGCTACGTTGCATGATATGCTGCTAAATCGGTATGGGTTTTATGCACCTTGTTGTCCCTTGCACGATATCGACCATGTTGTGTGTGTGTGTGTGTGTGTGTGTGGTTGGGAGGTATCGTCCTGCTATGTGCTTGCCCGGTATTGACCTTCTATGAGCAGTGTGCTACCTATTATCGGCCTTAGGCGTTATCGGGTTGTGTTGGTTGGATGTTTCCCGATAGAGCGTTAGCCCGTTATGAGTGTTTACCCGGGAAGGGTGTTAGCTGTTAACTATTGTGTTGGTCCCTTAGACGACACGGGGTTGTGTTGGGCGTTTGGGTCTGTTGGTGCCTTGCACAACATTCTTTTGGATGGTGTTGTCTGACACTCTGTTGTGACGTGCTGCATGGTGTTGCCCGGCACAGCATTTCATGTCACGGACGTTGCACGCTTGGGTGTCGCAGATTGAGCGCTGCCCATTATCAGTTGTTGGGTGTCAACCCGAGATACATGTTGACTGATATCCATGTCAGCCCCTTTATGTAGTATTAACCGAGTCAGTGATGAACGTTATACCTTTGGTGAGGGTTGTCCCTTACCCGATACATCTATAATGAGGTTTGTACTTTGTGTTCGGTTGATAATCCTAATTCTTGATTGAAAAGTCATATATGATAATGTCATGCATAGATATGCTCATCCAATAGCATAATTATATCTCTCTTGATATATGCAATAAGTTTAAGATGTTCCTTGTATGAGTACAGTTGTACCTCTATGCTTATGCTAACCATGCAGGTATCGTTTGTATGATGAGGCCATGGTGATGGCATGACAATGATATGATATGGAACATCAAGGGTTATGATGAACCCAGTGATATATGATGGGTGTTACCCATGGAATGGCAATGTGTGCCTTGATGATGGGATTGAGTCCATGTGATGTTGATCCTTGAGATGGATCTTGATGATTGGCAAGAGGCCAAGTGGTAACATGTAATGTTGGATCCTTGTGATGGATCAGGATGATTTGATGATAAGAGTGACCATGTAACACATGATAATGAGATCTATGTTGTTTACTTGTGTTATAGTTTACATGTTACATAACTTGGTTGAATCTTGCAATCTGCTTAAAATATGTTAATTAATTATAGATGAACCTTTCATGTAGTTTGCCCTGGCCATGGATCCATCATCGTCAGGAGCTGGTGATGGTGAAATGGGTTCTCCTGCGGGTTAACCCAGAGCACATATTGTTGAATCTACAGGGTTTCTCCTAGCTGAAAATAGGAGGATTAGAGTGCAAATATGGTTGTAGACTCAAGATGTGTATAGAGCATGATGAACAAGCCCATGGCTCAGTGTGATGGAGCATGAATGCATTCATGGCTCGGGAGCACGGTGAATAAGCTCGTGGCTCAAAGTATACTAGCATTGAGACATGTACCAAGGTGGGCTAGGGAAAGGGTAGCCTGCGGGAGCTGACCCTGTGACTGAGGTCACTTAAGCATGAGACTGTGGTCCTACTTTGGATATCATGCACTGACCACGAGGAGGTTGAGGTCATGGAGTCTGGCTCTTCCATTGACCTTATATGGCACCGGCTTTGGGTTTCGCAACTGAAGGTTGGATTTGAGCAGTACGATTCATTTCCTTAGGGCATCATAAATCGTAATCCAGCCGTATAGTATACTTTCTTAGGACAAACACAGAACATTGGTTGAGGCCTTGTTTGTATAGTTGTCCTAGCTATATCTTGCAACTAATTACATGTTCCTCAGATGTTATGATAAGATCGTATAAGACTTGTCTTGTTAATCATGTTCCATATATTATCTATTTATATGCCTCTTGGATATCCTGGTAAGATGTTATAGAGATAGTTTTGCTCAGTATGTTGGATATATGATCTGCTTACATCTGTTACCTGCTTTATCTGCTATAGCTCTCCTTTGAGGTTTTATAGTTTTGATGGGGGTTATGTTTCTCACTGGGACTGTGTGTCTCACCCCGTTGGTTTAAAACCTTTTTAGGTGGACGTGCTAGACGTGGTGGTGATCGTGGTGTTGTAGCTGAGTAACAAGAAGAACGGTAGAAGGCAAGAGATAGATATGTTGCTTTTGTGGGTGTTTTATAGTAGAGTCCTAGAGTCATCATCCTTGTACTCTCATATCCTTGGAGGTGTTTTGATGAGGTTTCACGATGTATAGTTGATATGGCTTTCTTATCCTGTTGTTGACCTGGCTAGGTCTGTTATGTACATAAACAGATGGTGAACTCTTGTGCTTATATGACAGCTAGATCCTATGAGCTGTGGACATGTATCAAGTTTATGAATATTTATATAACATGTTTCTTTGTAGGATGTGGATCTTGTTGTAATAGTTCCTTTCTTATCTGCTTTCCGCTATCGGTTTTAATTAACCCGTGTTTTTGGTAAGATGATGTTTATGACGGTTCCGCACATTTTCATGTGGCGTCTCGTTGTCTTTGTGATGGCAGGATGTCACAGATTATGTGATATTGGAGGTCTTAAACTTGATTTTCATGAGATTGACGTTTGGTATTCCTTCTATCATCATAGTTTTCCTTAGGTTCTTTGGGGCGCTTGATTTAGGGTTTTCATGCCCAACCTTATATGGAGTTTTCTCCTTGATAACATTTGGTTTATTTGATCTTATCATCTATTTTGGTTATGGCCTATCCCTATTTTGGAGATGGTTAAGTGTTGTTGAGGTAGCTTGACATTAATATGCACTACACTCACTTTGCTTATATGGTCATTGTATGTCACATGTTTGTTGTGGTTGATACCTTTGAGCGTTTTTGTGGCCGTTACACCTTGTTGTAATGCTTAGGGTCGTGATACTCTGTGTTGTTTTGGTCGCAACATCCACTTTGGTTCTACTTTGGTCAACACACTCCTATTGGCTTGATGGTCGCTACCTTCTTTGTTTGGTCACAAGATGTGGTTGTTTATAGTGGGTCTCTACACGTGTGCCAAGTTGGTCACAACGCCTATTGTGGATGTGATGATGCATTGCGGTCGAGGTGCTTGATGCATTAGGGTCGTTACTCTTGGTCATGGTTATGTTGCGGTCGCAGCATCAGTTTGCCATGATGTTTGTATCAGGTATGGTCGCTACACCAGTAGTGGAGACGGTCGCTACCCATAGATGACCATAGTGGTCGCTACGCATGGGTGTACATGAGATGGTCTCAACACATGTATGGATGTGTGATGGTCATTACATGTGTATGAGTAATTATTAGTGATCAGTACAGCGTACTATATATTTAATGATGCTTACATGTCTATCCTAATAATGCTAAACCTTAATGAGCTCCAAGAAAGTGGGAATTTATGTATTTGGGATTTAGTGGTGATTATTATGTTGAAACCCTAATCAGCCATATATGAGAAACCATAACCCTAATGTTAAAGGAATGATATACTTGTTTACCTTGCTTGAATTGAATAAGCATCAGATGATGTTTTCTCTCTCCTATTGGTGTGATCCTAACCATGCATGTGGATTGAATGTTATAGCTAATGAGTGCTATGGTGGATATGTGTTATGACATGGGTGATGATTACATGCTTGTTAAGGCATGATGAGATACAAGAGTGATGCGACTGGTCTTACAACCTACTAAAGGCTTAATATCTAGTGTGAGGTGATATCCTCCAGTGATGAGATGAGGGATTGATATTCTCAGTGATATGATGGTGATGTTGGCCATGAATGGTAGTGATAACATGTGATGATATTGATGGTCTTGATTAGGTAGTAAGATAGTGATGTCATGAGATAATGTGACTAGTTATATTTCCATAAGTTTTATATCTTATGGAGTTGAATTATCCCCTTATCTTTGTAGAGTTGATTTAGGGTTTATATGTTGTAACTTGATTGATGCTAAAAGATACCCTATTGGCTTAACTAATTAAGTGGAACCCTAATCATGTAGTTGCCCTATGCCATAGATCCATCTTCAGCGTCAGTACTTTGTTGGATGGTGAAATGAGTATTCCAAAGGGAAAGCTGGAGTGCATACTATTGAGTATGTGAGGTGCAAGTGACTACAAGTCCTTGGCATCTTGATCCCAAGTGTTTTGAGAATGACTACGG
The DNA here is from genome assembly GCA_963693085.1 of Alisma plantago-aquatica. Lineage (NCBI taxonomy): Eukaryota > Viridiplantae > Streptophyta > Magnoliopsida > Alismatales > Alismataceae > Alisma > Alisma plantago-aquatica. The sequence goes on along the minus strand of OY856412.1, from coordinate 838,456,461 downwards.
TCAGGTCTCAGTGATGAGCGTGTGATATGATGTGATAGAGGACATTTGTGGTTTTACCTCAGTGATTGGGTTATATAGCCTATTTTCTAGCATTGTGACCTGAACCAAGGCGGGCTAGGTGTTTTACATGACCATAGTCTTGACTATGATTTGAAGTCTTTACATGACTATATCTTTAACTATAAGTTTATGTATTTGCAGTTTGACTATATGTCACTAGGTGCATACTCAAACTCACCGAGTAGTGCAAGAGGAGATCATGGATCTGGCTCTTCCATTGATCTTGTATGGCATTGATTTTGACTTAGAAGTGGTCAGTTAGATTTGTATGGTACGACTCAAATCCTCAGGGAATTAAAAAATATGTAACATGGTCGTGTAGCATATTTGCATAGGGTTAAATACTAATAACATTGGTTGGCCCCTTGCCTTGTTTATTATATTGTTTAGGTTATAACAGTTATACATGTTCTTCATATTCCTTCTAAAAGCGTAAGATGTTCTACTACTCAGTTGTAGATACCTAAATTGTTGAAATAGTGTTAATTACTTTGCTTATCTCATTTAACTGAATCTGCTTAGTTTGATAATAATGTTATCTTTCTTCTTTAGCTTATTTGTACTTATAATAGATGTTGGCAGAGAGTTATATCTCTCGCTGGGACGTTGGTCTCACCCCATGGGTTTCCACATCTTTTAGGTTGACGTGTACGTTGAAATAGACATCATGTAGTTGAGACTGGAGGCAAGAGAAGTTGTAGTTGTTGGATCTTGGATATGCATCTAGTGTCTAGTAATACAATCCTATGTGTCATCCATGTACTCTCAGGTCTTTGGGGGTATTCTATAGATATTTTACATCGGTTTGAGTTTTTGGCAGTATGTCATGGTGGTACAGACATAGTTTGTATATGTGAACAAGTTATCATATGTAACAGGCTGTGGCTAGTTAGCCAATGAGCAATGATATGTAATGTCTCTTGGAATATATGATATACAAGTGGCACAAGTTTTATGGCTTTAAATATGATGTGTTCAGCTTGACATGTTGTTATGTGATCAGTTTTAATTTACCATGTTTTGTGGTAATGTGATTGTTAAAGATGTTTTCGCGCTTTGTTTTAAGTAATCTCACGTGTGTGGCGATGGGCGTCACTTAATCAACCTACCATCAATCTTATGTTATAAGTACTAGTTATTTCTTGGTACCTTGATTAGATAATGTTTGAATATGTCATCCTTTAAGTTTGATCCTAAATTATGCTGTGAAAAGATATGTCTTCTTGTAGGTGAATTATCATACACTTGGGATAGGTAAAATTTAGACATTTCAGACCTAAGAGTTTGATATGTGATAAAATCATGCATCAACACTCATATTTATTGAAGACTCATTATAATGTATTCCACTCCCACTCCCTCAAGCTTGTATTTCTTCATCATTTTGTATTATAAAGTTGGAAAGGCATGTTCTTTACTCCAGACTTTATGCTTATCACTCATATGGAGAAAATGATAAATACCCTAATATTGAAGAATATCATATCAAATCTGTTGACCTTTATGTTCCTCTTAAAGTTAAATATATGACCTAGAAAAATAGGACCACCACATTGATCAAAATATGATACTTCTTATTATAACAGGAAACTAGAAAAAACAAAGAGTCAAATGTGTTTAGCTTAAGTATGTCCATTGACTTACTTCCTTTTTTCATATATATAATCCTCAATTAAAAGTAATAGCATGACCCCAACTCTTATTATAGATGGGAAACTAAATCACATCAAAGAAAATATAATAGACTACACAGCCAGCACTTACTTTACTTTATTCTCATCCCCTAAATTAGATACTTAATATAACTTTAATATATTCTCTATAAAAACTACTATATTTCTCAAACCCTTACTGCCTTCCCTCTTGTTCCATTGATATGCAATCAAGTAAGCCATTATAGGCATGAATCCTAACAAATTACCTTTGTTGGTTTCTCCATATCACTATAGCATATTGTTAAAGAACCCTAAAAAATAATATAATGAATACTTTCCAAGACTTATAAAGTGTGCTGCACCTAACACATGATAGCTTGGATAAATACAGAACATGTAGAACCAGTTCCATAAAAACTATTATGTAGTATTGACTTTGGCCAATAAGCCTTATATACAACAGCTACAAAACAATAGTGAAATCCCTTAATATGAGTCTGGTCACAAAATTCAATCAATAATTTTACTAAACATATTATCTTTTGCTAAAAATCATAAACTATAATAGTTTTCTCGCAGACAATGAAACTATACATATATACCACAAAAGCATATCCCCCCTCCAAACAGCATAAAACTCAACATTGAAAATTCCTTTGACCATGTCAAATGGCCTTTCCTCCGATCATGTCTTGAAGGATAAGATTTCAAATCCAAGTGGATAGCTTGTCTCAAAGCTTATGTATCCAACCCTTCTTCTCCATTCTTACCAACAGCTCACCCCATGGATACTTCAAATTTTGAATTGTCCTAAGGTAGGATGACCCTTTATCCTCCTAAATTTTCATCATTACCTCCTAGTGTCTTAGTAGCCTATGCGGTAGAGCCACAAATATCAGCATTGTTGACCCCATTCAAGCTCATTTGATCAAGATGAACCCCTCCCTACACTTGAAGTTAAGATGACACTTTATTCTTCATAAAACTTTTAGTGCAAATGTCATTAGTTTAAGATGGTTCCTTGGTATCTTTCAACTGATGTCATGACTTCAAATACATTTCTCAAAACCATCTCTTCTATGTTGCAATTACACCTTCGGGCCTCCGCATCCTCTCCCACCTTCAATACAAGCCAGACTCCTTCCCTAACATAAATTGTACATGTCTCTCTCTTCTTACTTGGTACATGTTAGAACATGAAACCTAATGATTGAATCCATTCAAACAAAAACATTTTGGTTGGGTCAATCCAATGCTTACATTAGTATGATGACTACTTCTAGTCAATTATGTTCTTTCATAGATTCCAACCTTCTTTCCAAGCTACATAATACTACCTACTAAGGATAGAACACTACTTCAATAGCTTTGTAAGGAATTAATTTGGTCCCAAAAAAATACTACACTCATACTCTTAGTCTACTATGTATAACCCTATTTAGGAAGGAGGTTGGGGCTCAAAAATGTAATCATGTAATATTCTTGCTTCGCATTGAAAGACCTCTTCTCAATTTTCAACCTCCTCAACATTTTTAGGACATAGGTTTTAAAAATAGATACAATAAGAAGGTCAATACTTTGTTCTCCCCACCTACATGCAAATGGTCACATATTTGGAAATACATAAGAAAAAAAGTCATGGTGGTTTTACTAGCACATCAACAAATGAAAACCTCAGTTTGACCTTCTGCCATGCCCCTTTGTTTAATGGTCTTAATCACAACCAAACTCGAAATGTACCAAACCCTCTTTTAACCCCAAATTTCAATGTTATTACTAAAAAGGCATCTTTGATGGTAATCGACAATACCTTTCTCCGCATATCCCTCAACTCATAGAATATTCCTATCTCCGTTATACACCACATCAAATTCCTTATCGGCTACTCCCAACGAATCCCATTGATCTTTTGAAAATTGGAATCACACCTTCTTCATACAAAAATCTTACAATTTGTTCTGTTTTGGTAGATACATATCCCCTTCGGAAAGGGCTTTTTGGTCCTTAAAAGTTAAAACAAAAACCTAGAGTTTTCTGTTTGGTTATTAAGATCCTACAAGCTAACGGTTGGCCCTGATTTTCACAAAATATGCTTTCTTTGATCGTTCCCATGCAACCTTTGCTGGTTCACCGTTGGAACTGTAGAATACATATTGTTTACATGTCCTTTTTCTTCTATCGTATGGACATCCACCGTATATTGTATAATTCACTCATGAATAATACAATCAAACTTTATATGAAACGCTTTTCCCTTCCTTTTGGAGCTCAAATGTATTTACACATTGACCTCTTGGATGTTGGTGAGTTGGTTATAGCTTTGGTTTATATGGTTAGAAAGAAACAACTGGGTGTTTAAAAGTGATAGCCTCGCATCATAGCATGTCTTGAGACTTAGTTTTGCTAATGTTCTCAGCTCCGAACAAACCTTACTCGTTTCCTTTCTATCACTTTATAGGTTCAGCCAGTAGCATGCTCCTGATTTGTCGCAAGTCAAATCATCACCCTACGCCCAGGCCCAGTCCGCATCCTTCAGCTGCAGAAGACAATACCCTCCAACGGATGAAGCTAATGATCCAGGCCGTGCTTGACATCCACCCTCTTCATACCAAATTAGGACCATATGACTCTATTTCAATATTTTGAAATAGTGGTGTGCATATAAATGGTACCTCCACCTGAAAACTCTAGGAGTATTGGCCCCGCATACTTGGGCTGTATATTGGTAAAATAGCTTATTCTGACAAGTTATCATATCCCTACCTGCACAAAACTTCTTACTCAATCCATGATCTTCTTTAAATATGAAGAACATACTTCGCGGCCCTGTGATGTATGCTCTTTTATCTTAAGGCTCCGATTGGTTTGTCATAACTTGTCCAGAATACTTATGAATTGGAGTTCTTTGAGCAGTTTTTTATGATTGGTTTAAAGTAAGTGTTGGAACTTGAGTTTCGTGACTTCCAGTGACTTACAAACTTACATACAAAATACAGTTCCTGAGTTCCCTCTTAAAAAGAGCAGAAAACGAGTTCTGGAACAACTAACAATATTTCTTATACAATTATATTTTTCATTCGTTATAAGTGACACATATAAAATATTTATGACTAGAAATATTAACAGTGTGGATATTGTTCATTGCTAAATTATAACATAATATGACAAAATGTCATGCACTATAATCACACTATATTTTACACTATGACCACCATTATCAATACAGTATACAAAATAAAAAATACAAACATCATTGAAAAAAATATCGCACCATGTGAGAACAATGTGATTTATGTAATATTTTTTTTCTTTAGGTTTAAACAATATGATGTGAAAAATGATAATTAACTGTAACCATACACGAATAATATAGTAAAAGTTCCCTATAAAAATAATGTAAAAATTAATATTCTACCCTATGTTAAACAATGATGAACTAAAATTTATATTTATAAACACATGAAATGTGAATATTATTACAATACTTTGTATACACAAATTGAGATAAAATTATTGTGATCTGATTTTAATCATAATATTTTTATTAAGATTATAAGTGTACAATAATAAAATATTTTTGAAGGAACAAAAATATGTACCATAACCACTTGTGCACCATAATCACTTGTTGTGGTTATTATGATTTAAGAACATTATGATTTTTCACGGATATGATTCTTTTTTTATACTTTTACCATCCTCATTTATTTATATTACACAATAAAAATTAACAATATTTTTAATAATTTTTATATTTACACTTATGACAAACCAATCACATGGAAGTGAATGAAATTTAAGTTCCAGAAACTGAACTAGAATTCTCAGAAAATGAGTTCCACAGAACTCATGACTTATACCAAACCAATAAGAGTCTTAGCAAAAGACCACTTTTACCAATAAGAGTCTTAGCAAAAGACCACTGTAATAAAAGAAGACTTTCTCTCTTTTTATATATATTAAACGTTACAGAGAAATTGAAAAATCCAAGATATTAAAAAGAAAAAATCAAGCGCCCCTTTTGTGCTTATATACCACGGATCTTCTCAACTCATCCATCATTGTTTCCTCGTGAAAGCGGGTAGCTAAATATAGTAGTTGCAGTGAATGCACAGGGCAAGGCACGAGGTCTGGGTTCTTTGCTTCTGGATGGGATGGTGGTGAAAACGAATGAATGTACCCATCCAATCAGCATCAGAGTCACGCCACCAGCAGGCTCTCCTGCCGACCGACGGCGAGTCGCGAGCATCAGGTGCCGCGAGAAAGCAACATGTACCTCCACTTGCTCAATAGTTACAAGCACGTTGTAGCTTACCAAGAGCGGTTGTCCAATCCACTTGATCTCCCTCTCGACTTGTCAAGCTATGAACAGTATTATGCAGTTCAGAAGGATCCCATGCATGCATGATGCATGACTGTTGATTGTGATGGAAGATTGGCATACCTGTGGCTGATCTTTTCAAAAAAGACTCGAAAGATGAGGTCTTCGGGATACGAGGCTGATCTTTCTAAAAAAGTCTCGAAGACGAGATCTACAAGATGACGAGATCCTTTAGATTTTTGTTCGTTTGGGAAACAAGGAAATTTAGCTACGATTTATTAGTCGTTCGAACACCTCGGAAGGAAGGTTTATAACAATGTTAAAAGATCTCTTTCGTAACTGTGTGATAAGATCAGCCCTCTCTTTCTCCGATTAGTCTTTTATAATTAGTCTAGAAAATTTATGAACTTTTTCTAAAGCTGTTTTTCATAATTGGTTTAATATAAGTATTGAAACTTGAGTTTCATGACTTCCGGTGAGTTACAGACTTATATACAAAATAGAGTTTTTGAGTTCCCTCTTAAAAGGAGCAAAAAACGAGTTCGGAAATAATTGATATCATTTCATGTACAATTCTATTTTTATTTTTCATTAATGACACATGTAAAATATTTATGACTATGAATGTTAGCAGTGTGGGTATGATTTATTGTCAAATCATAACATAATATGACAAAATACTATACATTATAAGTGGCACCATGTAAATTATGCTACACTACAACTATCATTACCATTGTGCTCTATAAAATAAAATAAAAAATATTAGCACTATGAAAAAATAATCACACCGCACCATGTGACCAAAAATATATTGTATCTAACATATTTTTATTCTTTATGTTTAAACAATATGATGTGAAAAATAAAAAATTAACTAAAGCATATATGGATAATACTAAAAATACATTTTGTACATTTTGTTAACAATGATGAACCAAAATTAAAATGTAGATATTAATACAATACTTTGTACATACAAAGTGAAATAAATATAATTTGATGTGATTTGAACCACAATATTTTTATTAAAATTATATTATATCGTAGTAAAATATTTTGAAAGGAGAAACATTGGCATCATAACCAAATTATTGATATTATTATGCTCACAAATATTGTTACTATTCACAAATTTTATTTTTTTTCTTTATTTCTATGCCGTCTTTAGTTATTATATATTACACATTAAAAATACAATACTTTTAAATTATTTCCATATTTACACTTACAACATACCGTTCACATGAAAGTGAACGGAAATTAAGTTCCAAAAACTGAATTAGAATTTCCAGAAAATGAGATCCACATAACTTATGACTTACACCAAACCAATCGGAGCCATAATGAAAAAATTATCAAGAAAATAATAAAATCAAGAAAAATCTAATTTGACAGCCCACTTGTCTGCTTGATAGTTGCTTATCGCGTGCTTTCCTCTTATAATGCACTAAGATATCACATATGCTCCATCGCCAAACCTTAAGAAATTTGGTAAAATAATGTGCCTTTATGGTTAATGGGCTTCATGCATGAGTGTGAGCATAAAACGTGCAGTTGTATATGGTTGGTTGGATTTTTTTGTTAAAACATCATCATTCGTTCATTCCACATACACTTAGAGAGTGCATGTGCATATTCTGTCAAAACACAAAAAGACAACTAGGAGCGCCGGTCATAAAGTATGAAGAGGTGGAATATTCTCTTCAAATAAACAACCCAATTGCCAGCAAGCCCCAAAACAGGTTATAAGTAAAGTTTTTGTTTAATATGGGGGTGGAATCTCCTTATAACAATCTACTGCAATTCAAAGGAGGGTGATTTAAACAGAATGTGATATCCCAAGTGAGGTCATATCCTCATCATCTTCAACATTAAAGTCGATCATTGATATGGAGGAGAAAGCATCCTCATTGTTGATTGAGAACATGGGGGGAGGCTCTCAACTTGTGGGCAGATGATGCATCACTTGTAAAAATGAGAGACCCCAAAAATGAATTCAAGATAAATATTAGAGACAATGGTGTTGCTAGAGAGTGTTTTGTTATCAAAAAAATTTAATTTCTTGCTATCCAGATGTTCCATAAAATACAAGCAGCCAAAATATCTGATACTAGGATTAACAACATTCTTTGTTATTAATCATGTGTAAGAGGCGATTGTTCTGTATCTCTATAATTTCAAAAAAAAATGATATATTCTTTGAGTGATTTCAGTTGGAGAAGGTGTGATGACTATTTTCTTCATCGTCATAATATAAATAACAATGATAAGGCCCCAATAAAACCTCACCTATGATGATTTGGTCCTAAGAAGATTTTTCTATTAGCAATCAACCATAGGAGGATGTGTACTTAAGGAGTGCACTTAGTTTTCCAACATGATTTCACATAAAATGAATTATGACACTAGTGATTAACAAATTGTAAGTTTATTGACACTATACTCATGTTCCCAAATCCATGATATGGTTGTTTTGTTGTATCATTTACCAAGAAAGTTGATGAAGTTGGAAATTGTCATTGAGATCCATATCCATCATGATCTTCTTAAGGTTAATATACCTCAGCGAGCCAAAAAGGACAAAAGCCTTCTTAATAGTAACATTCTTTAAAGAATATTGAATAGTGAAATTAGATTTGAGCCAAGATATATGTCCCAATTAGGACCAATGGTCTACCCACAAAACATGTTACTTCCAAAGTGAGGGGAGATATGAATAATTTCATGTATAAGAATTTACATTTATAGACATGCTTTTAAAAAGGAGGGGGAAATTATTTCATTTTTTAAATCTGAGGAAGAGTTTGTATCGTATATTTATTCCTGACATAATCACTCCATGTATTGTCCCAAATTTTAGTGATATTAACTATGATCTCTTGTAACATGCATTTGAAATGAAGGTTGAGGTCTAAATATCCTCATCCACCTAGATTTTTAGGATTAGCATGGTCTAGTAAACTATATGTATTTCGTATACATCCTCAGACAACCCCATAAAAAACATTTGCAAGAACTATTGAGTTTCTTCTGTGATGTTCATACAGTTGGTTTAATATGAAGGTATTCTTGAAAGAGACACATTCAGGGTAAGCCTACTAGCTTTACTTCGAAGAAATTCTTCCAAGAGGCCAAATGATAAGATATCTTATCTAAAATAGGTTTCCAAACCTTTAAAGGAAGTTGGTAAGGTGATCATGGGAGTCCAAGATATTACAAGGGAAATTGTTTGAATTTTTGATTTAGCATAGAGCTATAATTAGTTATTTCGTGGTTTGTCATATATACTCCAGCAAGAGTAGATTTTTCAAATTTTATTTAAATCCAAACATGTGTTGGAAAATACCTAAGGTTCTCAAAGTGTGTATGATATTCTCATTGATGGGCTTGATAAAGATCATAGTGTCTTCAAAGAACTAAATAATAGTATTATCATGTAGATTGTTGACTTTGTTAATCAAATCATTTTTTAAACTGAATTTAAACATTGATTTGGGATATGGTGGGTGACGTCCCCGGATTTTCACCTTCTCAAAATCCCATGGAGATGAGAAGATAAAATCCGAAAACGTTAGCAATTATATCAGAGAGCGATGCGGAAGCATAATTCGCATACATGAACATACAACCATAACATGCTCAACATTCAACATGCATATTTATACAATATGAATTATTACAAAATGTTTAATAGTTACATATTGAATAAAAACTCTACAAGACTGAACATGTATGCTTACAGGATCTTTACAATAGGTACAACATGTACAACTGCTCACTTCCCGTCTCTTATTCCATGCTATCTCTGAACCTAAAACATACGTGAAACTACGAATCAACACACAAGGTGTTGTGTACGTGGGTAGAAAGATCCATACTAATATGCTTGCATAATTGAAATAACTTGAGAAAGAAAGAGTAAAAGAAAGCATTATTTAAAGCGATAATCAGGTAAACACATCTTTTATACATTTCATTTGATGCAGTGGTACTACAATTTTATAAGCATTTCTCATACATCCAGTATGGGAAAAATTATTTTATCATACATCTAACATGGGCAATTCATCATACATCCATGTTAGGAAACATACATCCATAATGGGCCATGTGCACTAGTAGCTACAACTCATCAAAATGTTCATTTATGTTTCATTAAGTTTTGGCAAAGCATATAATACTAATACACATCCAAGAATTTATATACAAATAAAAGCATCCAAAGTACTTCATATCATTATGCATCCACAAAAACTAGTCATATACTTAATAAATCCCACGTACCTGAGTTCAGAAATTTCTAATCATCCTGGATCATCTAGAACTTGTCCATGACCTGATGAAATATAATTAATAATCATTAATAGAAGGTTCACCATAATTAATGGTATTTAGGTCCAAAATTAGGGTTTGGTCAAACCTAAATTTCATCTGATCTTGGGATGGTATCTGATATTTTTCTAATGATCATGAGGTCATTTTAGAGGTCTGGTCTGAAATTCATATTTTCCTGATGATTGGTCTATTCTCTAGAATTAATATGAGGCTACAAGCACCTAATTATATTTTAATACCAAAAGACCTAACATTAAGAAATATATTTCAAATCAGGGTCAACTAAATGTCTCTGGATAATATTAAGGTTCAGTACTATTTTTCTCAGATTTAAATTCCATGATATGCTAATTATTCTAGTAAACAACCCTACAAAAAGAAGCATCATCTACTAGTTCAAAAACCATGAACATTACTGCTTCAAAGGGCTGGTCTAAGGGTCCTATAATAAAGTAGGCATTATTTTGAGTCCAGGGATATTTTTGGGTAATTATTTGGACATAGGAGCTATTTTTAATGTCATTCCTAAAATTTGGTCTATACATAGAAATTAACTGAGATTTACCTTCTCAGATTTACGGAGGTCGTCAGATCTTGTTGCTTGGGGTATCGATCTCTGCCATGTGTACTCAAAGTGGGGCGCGGTTCACTCTGCTGGTTTGCTTGAACCGGCCGTCTTTGACTAGGTCTTTCTTGCTATTGAGTCGGCCTAATTCATCATCAGACTCCTCGCGACTCTGCTGTGAGCGATCTGATCTGGGCGGAAGGGCTACGCCGTCGTGAGGCTTCTCTCCGGCGAGCAAGGAGCCAAGGTTAGAGCCTACCTTCCCAAATCTTTCTTCTTCCAAAAGCTTTGGGATGCTTCGCAGATCTGAGGCGGCTGGGTCAGGACGGAATACTGCCCTCGAAGCCTCAGCTCAGTCTAACAGTTGCAGGTAACAACAGAGCACGTTGGGAAGATTGGGCGTCTATAAAATTCGGACCAAAACCTCCGTCTTCAAAAAAGCCATGACACCGTAGTCTACTGTCCCAGGCCAGTGCCTTCGCTGGGGACTATCTACAGCATAAACAAAAGGTACAGGTTCCAAGCTTGCTGATAGCTCCTGGTTGGGTCACGTGGATCCACCTACACTCCAACGATCCCATGGAATCCCTTCTTCAGGTTTGGGTCTCATGACTGGAGAGCACGCCAGCCACCTCGCCATGGAGGGTGATGTTAAGAGGGAGGAGTGTGGCAGATGATCTTCTGGGCACGAGAAGCTCCACCAATGCCGCCACCTGCTCCTTGAGTTCCTTAGCTCAGTACGGATGCATCAGCAGCTACCTTGGGATCTTCATTCATCCCTGCAAGCCACCTTTTTTATGACCATGGTGGGGCTCCCCTCCTCGAATCTGAGATCACATGAGGCAACGTCGATGTGTGAGGTCTGCTCCTCCATGAATAGGCTTTCCCCGAGGTATATCCTCTCTACTCCTCCTCCCTCATCCCACCTGTGTGAGATGAATGGAGAGGGGTAGGGAGACACGAGTTCGTTCTCCTGTTGTATGTTGCCCAGAGCTAATACCAGGGGTATTTCAGGTCTCATTCACTCTGTGATCTCTCTACCCACAATCGAAACCAATCTGATCATTATCAACACTCCTTATACTGTGAGGGAGGCTATCAATCTTGACTTCGTCATCCTCCCCCCCCCCCAAGTTCGGGGGTCGAATATGATACGTGTATTGTGGCAAGTTGATCTACGGCTATCAAGGATCCACATAGCCTCGCTCTCTCCAATGGAAAGGATATGTTGCACTACGGTGGGTGGGAAAGGTCACACAACAAACTCATAACAATGGCCACGAGACAAAACACCCAACACAAAAGAGAGAATTATTACTACCTAAGTTCTAAAATAAATTCCTTCAGTTTCATACCTCAATAACTACCACTACAAATGGGCTTTGACCCAGGGCCTGATTTCATCATAATGTATTCCACTTTAGATATACTTTTGATGTCCAAAATTGATTGTTTGACTATTCAATCAAGATATTCTAAAGGGTTACCCATATAAGGATACTAAACCTATACTATATATCAAAGTACCTCAAACATCAACAGCACACCTTGAACTTACTTAGAATGTCCAAGGTGCGTCCCAAGATTCATTATTCCATCGTACTAATTCGCACGATACTTCATTTAGATATTTCACTTCATATGTCCTCAATATCAACTAACAACTAGCATGAATCATCTCCATGTACATAAATGGTCTTGGAAAAACGATTAGTGATCCTCTATTGTCATTACAGTCATACTTGTGGGTCAAAAGAATCCAAAGTTCAATAGAAGTTACCTCGACTTGGGATTAACCAACTAGTAATATTTATCGACCTCAAATAGTATATTAGGTATCAACTCCCAGAAGTCAAGGTCATCACATGGTGAGAGAAGATTTCCTTGACAAAGGCCATTTATGATCATGCTTACCTAAAAGGAGAGCCATTTATAATTATCGAGGTTTACTAGTGATATGCATTGGTAGATATTTTCATTCCACTTATATAAATTGTATGCTTTTATGCATTACATAAAAAATAAATTCCCATTATTAAATGATTTATCACAAACTAATTGAGTATAAGCATGGGTTCATTAGATTCAATAGGCAGAATGAATCACTTCATTGAACATGATATATGCATCCTAAATGTGTTTGCCTTCAATAAAATCAGTTTGATAAACATTGATTATGTTGCTTGTGTGCTTTTTGAGTCTTGTATTAAGTACTTTGACAATCATTTATACAAATAATTAATCAGACTAATAGGTATCAATTGTCTTATGACCATCGGAATATCCACCTTTTCTATCAAGACAATATTAGATTTAAAAGAGAAAGCATAAAGGATTTGTCATAAACACTGTGAAAATTGTTAAATGTCTCAAAAAAGATCTTTTTGGATATATCTCACTTGTTTTGGTAAAAGGACATGTCAAACCCTTCTGATACAAGTCGGTTGGATGTTTTAGGATTTGATTGGTAAGGACTAATTAGAGACCACTTTGAAGCAACATAGTTGCATTTTTATTTTTGCTAGAATTATGTGATGTAGTACCCTATTGTTGGTTTTTTGTAGGGAATAAAAATAACTAACATTTAATGGTTTATACCAACTATTGAATTGATTCAAAAAATGATTTAGTAAAATTACAGAATTCCATTAAGTAGTTTGTGGTAGTTTAATGCATAGTTTTCATAATTTATTGTACAGATAGATAACTTTATCTTGGAGTATCACCATAGAACTATCAATCATAATAACAATTCAAAAATGATATGATCTAATATTTTCAAATAAAAAATATTATTATTTCCTAATTACCAAGCTTTATCAGTGAAACAAGAATAATATTGTATTTTCTCTTTTATGGACATGCATGACTATATTATCTACTGAATTCTCTCATTATTTATATGTATATAGGAAATCATAAAAATATGCATCTATTCCATCCTTTATATCAATGAATAAGTAGTATGCTAGTTCAACAATAAGTAATAGCTTTTTAAGTCTTTAGTAAGATATCTAAAAGTAAGTGGATTTCAACCACTAGAGTGACTAAGTGGAAACTATTGAAGTTAGTTCATATATACAATCTTCACTTTATCCATTTTACTTTTGTAGTCAAGTAAATTATCATGGGTGTGCATATGGTATATTATTAGTAGAAAACTTGTTAGTTTTAGACAAATGGTTCAACAATGATGATGTGTGGAGTGCATTAAGTGATATTCATTAATCTTTTCATGTTTCTTAACTTCTACAACTAAATATTAATTTTACTATCATAAGTAGAGGTAGTATTGGGGGCAAGGGAGTAGTCCAGCTGTGCGGTTCGGCAATCCCCAATGAAGGGACACGGATTCGAATCTGGCTGCGTAAACCTCGGGGTGCAACAAGGCCCCACGTTATTGAGCGTGTCGCGGTGCCCTCATGTACGCGTCTGGTTCTAGGGTTTACCTTTGGCTGGGTGGGGTCCAATAGTGGCCGATCCCGGAAGGAATTCCTCGTTATCAAAAAAAAGTATATGTAGTATCTAGATGGAGAGGATCATCATACTATCAAGAGAAGATTATGATTATGTGCAAAGTGAGTTTTTATCTTAGAATTCCCTATGCAAGATGTACTCATTGATATCACAAGTGGTAATCATGATATTAACCTACCATTGAGGCAGAGTATAAATTAACTTGCAAGAATTGGACTAGAGTCTGACTTATATAATAGCAAAGAATACAAGTACAAAAAAGGTAGAGTTTAAGTATCCAAATAAAAAATTATGTTGTTAGGGTTGTACATATACCAATCCAAATCAGCTTGTCCCAGACTGGTCTTCAACTTGTAACAATATAAATCCATTCTCCCCGATATTATTCATATTTATGTTCTGCCCGATCCAACCAAATATGGTAAAAATGATCAGGATTAGTTAGACTGGATGACATATTGCTTATATATTTTTCACTTACATGACAATCAAATTAAACTAAGTCAAGTTAGGAAAATTCATGTACTAAGCCATGCAGCTGATTTAGCTTAAGTTATATAATTATAGAAGTAAGGCTTCACATATTCCCTTATCCCCACATGTGTCTATACTAGTCTAGTTCTATAATAATGGAGTTATATTCATATATTGTAAACATCATCATTGTGTTCTTGAATCTCATTTTTAATCAAATGTGTTTAACTACGATTTTTACGTTGACGTGGCCATATTGTTTTTGAATTCTGAATTTCTAAGTCATGTATAGCTTAACGTAAGCATACTATCACGTAACTGTTGAATAATGTCATCGTGTCACTGGATTTTAGTTTGATGATATTGTCCTACCTGCAACTATGAAGTGTTTGTTCCGTAGTATATATCATAACTTGTTCTGTGATCATCTCTCATATAAACCTTTCTAAAACACATGCGATTGAAAAATGTATGTATCAGTTTAATGTATACTAGATGATTAGCAGCCCACCCAAGAGCAAATGTAGGTATATTCATCCGGTCGGGCTTCAATCCAGTACAGTCTGGTCTGCGAATTTTTCAGTCTGATTGAACCAAACTGGTTCTCACTCATACCATACAATCTAATGAATCTCCTCTAGCTATTTTTTTCATTTGGTTCAATTCTGAACTGATCTACAGACCGATATGTTGTGTACATATCATCTGCAGCCTTTCGTGCAGGTTGGATGGCTCTTCCCCTGTAAATAAATATGATATGAAGAGTGTTGTTTGATGGACAAAGATAAAACACTCGCCTGAAGCAAACTCGGTCATAAAAAAGAAAACCAAATTACATGAAAAAGAATGTGAGAATAAATCTTCAACGTGTTCAGTTCAAAGTCAAACCATTCATTTTTTAAAAATCATATTTGATGGTTTTCCTTAGGGTAACAAATACGCTGGTGTACATGTTAAAAAGAACTAATAGCTAGAGAGGTAGGTCTCATCTTCATTATTTTCCTTGTCCTTGATCAAAGAATACATTTTATTTGGTCAAATAATGCACAGCCTCACATTTTTCCCCCTTGTTCAATTCTAGTTGAGGATATGACTAACAATTTGGAGACCCAATGGGGAAAAAAAAAACATTCGACCTCAGAAACAGAGTGTGTTAATTGTTTACATCGTAGGATATCTTCCATATGATGCATGCATGCATCCAACCTTTCCCATCCTCTCAAGTCAATGGACAGTGTAATGCAGCTGACTGTACCTGTTAAGCTGTCTTTTTCACCCTGCCTTTTCTGAAACAGGACTCGGTAAAACAAATTTAGAAGTAATTAGAAAACTAGTGGCCTGAGAATGAAACCCACACCCTTGGGCGGAAGCAGTTTTAATAAGTTGTGATTTTTTCTGCTTCTCGTGTGCTACCCTCATTTATGCTCTTTTTGTCTTCATAACAGCAGTGGTTATTAGTTTACGAATGAGCGTGCACGCAGCCTGGTCGGACTCGGCCCTTTTCATCAGGGACATGCTTCTTTTGGACATTGTGGAGGGACGTGTAGCCAGCAATTGCTAAGAATACGGGAGAACTATTGATTGTTTGAATTCAATCTCCACAACACCTCGTTTGCATGTACCAGGTGGGATGATGCAGTATTGCAATGAGTGCAGTAAAAGCATCTATAACTAACACGTTCCAACTTGTGGAAATCACAAATCTGGGAGCAACAAAGTATTGTTGTGAGACGTACGTTCTACAATAAAATCCATCTATCTGTGATTCTTCAAGATCTCCACTGTCTACTCTAATTGATTAGCCATGATTTTATAAGTAATTTGGTTACTCCATGCCTCATCCAACGTATAAAGTAATTACTTAATCAAAACCAAAAGATTGATAACCTAACTATTGCACATATAATGTATTACTTGCTCGACATGTACACTCCTGGTTATCAAAACATAGAATTACAGAAATAGAAGGTGGGGGCAGAGGGGTGTGATGCAATAAACTATTCATCACAGTTTGCACCTACTCTCATAACAATCTGAGTCACCATCATCATCATTTACTAGCGTTGTTGTGCATTCAACCCTCGTGAAAGGATTATAAAGTAATTTGAAGAAAAAAATTAAGGTGTTTTTATCATCTGATCATGGGAATTTAGAAAAATTATTTAATTTAATCATGTGGATTAATTAATGTTGAATCAGAAAAACAAAACAGAAAACGGAGAGCTGAATTTGGTACTTGATTTGCTGGATTTGGTAAATGCATACTTTTTTTTGTCGCATCAGCCAAAGCTGGGATTTTAGCATTCGAGATAATTTTCAGGCAGAAATGTGGAAATTCCATCATGTCTGTAAATCCCCGAATTCGTACTACCCAAATCCTGCAATTCAAACCCAAAAAAAAATGCCCTAAACATTTTCAGAATATAATTCAATAGAGCCATGTCCTAAACGAGCACGTGATGTAATTTCCTGGTTGAAAATATTTGACCCAAAATTATAAGTAGCTTTTATTATAGAACAGTAAGTAGACAAAATAACAATTACACCTTTCTAAACATCATCCATTCAGTTTCAGGTTCTGTTTTGTTCTTGTGGGATCCGTTGAAATAGCCTAGCCTAGCCTGCCTGCTTAATTAGTCGCACAATTATTGTAAAAGATGGTTGTTATTCACTCAACACGTTCTTCTTCAAATAAGTTTTGTTTACTTGGATGGTGGGCATTTGCACGGTGCAATTCTATTTGCATGTTTCCTATTAAAATGTGCTAAACTACATCCGGTTTTTTTGTGCGGCCGAATTCAAAACACAGATGTAAACAATATTGCGCCATAAAGACTCTAAACAGCAACCGATAATGGTAAGGCTACGACACCACCACCCATAGACAACATTAACAGTCAACGTGCATCGGACAGCAATAGATACAGTAGCTAAGGATAAGCTAGCCGACGTAGGCGTTATTGCATAAAAGCTTTGCGTATCGCGAAGGCAATGACGCATGTACAATAGGTGTTCCGTCGCTTTATCTGGAATTTTCTTCTTCTCTAAGAATCATTCCCTTCTTCCGACTTTTCCTAGACTCTTTGCTTGACAGGAGACAATGTTGGCGGTGTACAAGTTTTGCTTGGCACCTGGCAGCCAATGATTTCCAACTTTGAGAAAACAACACTCCGTGACACATTTATCCGAGTAGTAACCACTGAAAGCTTCCAAAGTCATTTCAAACAAGCTGGCAGTAAACATTGCACCTCATCTAGCTACAAACAGCTGTCATTGGTTGATGGATGCACAAAACATAAAATTATACTAATGTTGATTTCTAATACTTGAAACTAAGTAATGTAAACAATCTTCAACAACATTTGTTCTAGAAAGCAACTTCACCAGTATCTTGTCTAAACTGCAAAACTGCAATTATGTTACCAGAACTTATAGAGCTAGCCAGTCAAGTCAGAATGTACATACCCCTTTTGCAAAGAAAATCAAAAATTTATTTTCTTCACAGTTTATACAGCGTAGGTTAATTTAACTCTAGGTTTTAACTGATGTCAAGGTGGTTTTGTTGGGGATAAGATGTGAAAGATGCGTAAATCAATAAGCAAATCTAAGTACACAGAAGTGACAAACCATGAATAATATCATCTCAAGAAAATTGGTCCCGAATTAAAAATTGCCTGGATTGTGGAGAGTGCACGAATGTTTGCTCGGGACAGAGTAAGACTAGGTAGATGCCTATGACTCATCCAGGATGGGTTCTTGAATATTCCCCACATAAAGGAGGTTGTTCCCTGCAATTTATTGGTAAATCATTAATATATTGAGACTAATAGATGATAAAGAAAGGGGCAAAAAATGCAGTGGATTATCGTATATGCTACAAGTACTACACCTTCTGAATGGATTGTATTTATTTCTGAACCCAAGATGACGATGCCTTCATCAGTTAGGAGTGAAACTCCCGATGATTTGATGCAGAAAGGAAATGCAAGCGGAGGAGAGAGAGGACACTTTGCCACCTTAATGAACCGATTACCTGAAGGCACCAAAATAGGCGATGACTTTTAGGAGTGAAATAAGAACTGTAATATGACTAAACAAAAAAGTAGTTCCCATGACAAGCCATAACTTAATCATTATGTTTAAGCTAAGTGAAACGTGCTGTGTAATCAACAGGAGAGACGTTTGGCCAGATTATATTTATGTCAAAGAGTTGCATTATACTTGTTTCATGGTTGTCAAGGCGTTTAGGTGTCCTCTTTGGCGTCTGGCCGATTTCTTTTCCGATATTTCTATACAAAAAAGTATAATCACACTAGTCAATGTGGCAAGACGCTAGAGCCCATGTTCGGAGCCTTGACACCCAGGCTCGCTTAAATTATTTCTATGTTCAGGATTTCACCAATACTAGCGTAGGTAACTCACTTAAGTTACCCACAGTGCCTTATTTGTGACTATACATACAAAAGTAACTATTATACCAAAAATATAATTCATTCCTACACGAAATGAAACTATCATACAAAATGTATAACAATGAAGTAAAATAGTAACTGATGTATCATGCATTATCTATTACAACA